>CM037874.1:6135885-6536677 GCA_021292105.1 Anadara kagoshimensis | reverse complement strand
AAAAGAGGGTAAAATGGTGTTTTAGGGCTCAGTTTCAGTAAAGGAAAAAAGCAGAATGTCCATTGAATCAGTGACCACACCACTTTTGAAAATCTACTCTCAAATTCTAATAAGGCATGTTCTATTGCGAAAAAAATTTATTAAATTGGTTGCCAAAGGTAACTGGTTTTCTAGTTATCTCTACCATCCCCTAACTGACTGCCTCAATGTAAGTGGTATATATCTTGACCATTACTCCACCCCATTCACTACCTCTAGGTAAAGGAGGGATCTACATACAAGTCCAAACAAAAGTCATTAAAATGTCGATAAAATGTTCCAGTGAAACAGTTTTGTTATGAGTTTTGAAATCAATTTACCATTTTTTGCATCAACAGGAAATGTTTGTTTCAACTTTCTGATAAGTGTATGTACTTCTTGTTGTCCTGTTACAAATACAAGTATACCTCCTTCTGGTAGCATTCTGTGTATCTTACATACCTATAACATGTAAACAATTACAATAAATGGCTGATACAACTGAAAAATGTACACATCTAATATCTATATTTAAATTAAAAAGTATAATTGGATGTGGTTAATTTATGGTCCAGAAACAACCTGAATGTTTTTACCTTTCAACAAGAATAGATTTCATTGGTGTACCAAGTGATAACACCTCAAATTTGTGCAAAGTAATTATTTCCATTGGATATGGAATCATATCAAATATATTATTATCAAGTTTTATTGATAAATACATTTCACATATGAATATTGAATCATGTTAAATAATATTTTACAGTATTTATATTAAATGTTAATATGACATACTTTTCTGTAGGCTTCATTCAGATAGTCATCAAGTGGCGTTCTCTTGTTGAAATGTATAGTAACTGGAAACTGCCTAGAATCAACCTGTAAAATGTTGATAAAAACATAAATTTATAAATAAATACTAATATTGTTCCAAGGGGAGTAAACCCTCCCCTATCCTCAACATTTGTAATCTCCAATTTCACATACACTTTATGACCTTGACATTTAAGTCATGACCTTGATTCTTGCTTATGACACACTATTTGATCTGTGTTAAATTTCATGAAATTTTTCCAAAACAGTAATTATTTATGGCCTGGACACAGATTAACACCAAGGGTCCCACTGCTTTCAAAGAAATGGTTATGGGCTCAAACTCAGTTCTCAGCCTTAACATGGACATGGCTGGCTTGCCCCCAAGCCCTTTTAAGGTAACCTACCTTCACAACAGGTGGTGTTATTTTAAACAATTTCTTATTTTCTGTAAAATCTTCAACTCTCAATGTGGCAGACATAATGATAAGCTTCAATGGATTTCCTCTCTGTAAAAAAATAAATTATTAATTGTTAAATCTGGTGCTTTAAATGGGGTTGGCAATAAAAAGAGGGAAACTTATAGAAAAACATAAAAGAAACAGACTTTAAGATATCAAAATACTGTGAAGATAATCAAGGTTACACTGTCATCAAGGGACATTATAATGAGGTTTTACTGAATTATCAGAGCTAATTAATAAATTGTATGTTTGCAAAATTCACGATTCATCAATTCTGTTACTCCGTAGCATGGTTTTCATGTTTCACCTGACGCAATACTTAGTATTACCTTTTCTCTTAATGGGACAATTCTTGACAGCAGGCCAATCAATATATCTGTATAAACACTTCTTTCATGGGCTTCATCAATAACAATTGCACTGTATTTGGTTAAGAGAAAGTCCTGGAAATAAAGACTTGTATTAGTACCATGCATACTATACCAAATTGAACATAAAGTCAATAATTTGTCTTGATTTAACTAAGAATTTTCACTAACAACAAATTCAACAACCAACAAAAATGCCTCAAAGTCATTTCTTTCTAACACTGAGATCTTGGAAAACTCATTTACACAACCTGGTTTAAATGTTCATTTTTCTAATTATTAAGGTATACATCAAATACTAGCAGTAAAACTTGACATTTGGCAAGTGAACTGACAAACTTCATCACACTAGAATCTGTCCAACAAGGAATCAAATGTAGGCAGTGAAAGATGTTATGATAGGTAAGGAACCATTACACAAAACAGACCTAACAAAGTTGTTTCAATAAAGAGAGTTGGTAGAGGAGTATTAGTTACATTCACTGTATCTTACTTTTTGAACTTCTTTCAGTAACACACCATCAGTCATAAATCTGATTTTAGTATCCTCAGTAACATTTCCTTCATACCTGATCTGATATGACACCTCACTGTAAAATATAACATATTTAATATAGATGATAGACGTTTTCAAGCCATTAGTCTGTGGTGACCTAGTGAAAGAAAACATTTACACTGCTAGCTCAGCACTTACAAACTTTACTTGTAACACAACTTAAATGCCTGTGCACTGTTAACCATTTCTCCTCTAATTTGAAATAATTTTGGCCAGTCTATATCAAGTTAACATGTTTATTTGTACCAAAAATACCTATGCATTCCTTTTAAGGTGATGTCACTAATGTATGAGAGGACACATTGGCCTAATAGATAAGACACCAGTCTACAAATCCATAGTCTCTCACCTCTGTGAGTTCGAGTTCTGCTCAGACCACATGTGGGAAAGTGAATTTTCCTTGCCTTTGGCTTTCACTGATTCACCTGTTATCAGTATAATGGACTGGGGGAGTGATACGCTTGTCTGTGGCGTACTGACTCTGTGACCTTAAAGTCGCTTCAAATGAATTCACAAAATTGTTCATAGATTAATCTATAAAGATTAATAAAATAGTTCTCTTCGCGAATAGCTGAAAAATTGCTGATGCCACATTAAGCAACATTCAACCAACCAACCACTAATGTATGAGATAAGTCAAAATTGTATTAAAGTCAAACTTTTGATGTTAGTTTCATTGAAAATCATTGAAAAAGTCATATATTAAATCAAATGAATTAAATGAGCATCTGGCTAGCATTCAAGGCAAGCAACTTTTAAATCTATCTGTACATTTTTTGTTCTGACATGTACTGTTTACAATTTTTGGTTTGTAACTATGACAATACATGTAAATGTCATCATGAACAAGGTTATAAACTCTTAACCCTCTTCTAAAAGTTCTACAACAAGTATATAAAATCTCTAAAGACTACATGTTTTGTAAAATGAATTTGTAAAATCAAGATTATGTGCTTCTCTGTGGGTTTACTTATTTGGAACACAAGTATAACAGTAGTGCTAAAGAAAAAGGAACATTTTGTTGACATAGATACACCATAGTTACCAATCTTCAAACAACAAAATCACTATGCAAAGTCTTTGCATTTCCTGTGTAATAATATCTTCAAAAGTTACCTAGTTGGTAGATTCATCTCCATGGCAACTCTGTGTGACATGGCTATTGCTGCAACTCTTCTAGGTTCTGTTATCCCAATTAAACCATTACCACTGTAAGTAAACAATAACTCAACTAAATAAACTACAGCAGTCTTTTCAGAGACAAATACGGTAACCCAGTATTCAAAATTACCAGACCGCCGATGACACTAAATCTGGTAAAGCGACACATCATCTTGCGTTGGTTTACATATGTGTCAAATTTGATCAAAAGTTTGCACTGGCAATAGATAGTTTATTAGGAGAATAAGGGTGAAATCCATGGTGACAGTGTTATTTGAAACTGCGTTAAATTTTTAAAACTGGTCCATATCAACTTGACAAAGGAACAGGTCTAATTGCCAATGTGTTTCAAAATAAACTAGAACTGTTTGAGATGGAGTAATACCCCACATCTCCATAACTCTTAACCTAAAATTCCTGACCTTGACCTTCAAGGTATGACTTTGGTTCAAAATCTTCACCTTCCACCATTTGTGTTAAGTTTCGTAAAATTCCTCCAGCGAAGCAATGAGTTATGGTATAGGTACTGATTTACTCATACAGATAAACAAACATTGTGAATCTAATATACATGTATGTCAATCAAATTAAGTTTGGTTCAAACCTAGATTATGATGGGATTGTTATTACCCAGTAAATGTCTTTCAAATGAGATAAAAAACAAAAGTTATGTGTCTCATTGTACCATAGAATACTTCTGTAGAGTTTGAGAACAAGGGGACCACCCCATCATAAAAAAAATTAAGAACAAGTTCAAAATGTTTAAAAGTAAATTCAGATGTATGAAACACTAGTATTTCAATATTTGTTGCATTGTACATCAACTTTTTTATGTTGTCTAGCTTTTTATGTACTTACTGGGCATACCCAGCTTCATATAAAAACTGTGGAACTTGTGTTGTTTTTCCAGATCCAGTTTCACCACATATTATTGTTACAGGATTTTCATTTATAGTTTCCATGACAACTTGTTCTTCTCCTAATATTGGTAATTTTAATCTATCTTCCTGTTGAATTAAAAATGAAAAACAAATAATTAAACAAGTCAATGATATACCAGTGTATGAAAGTGTCACTAAGTCGAGTTTAATCCTCATTCCCTGTGAAAAATTTCTGCACCTATAGATGGCAATGCCTCAATATGAGTGAAATATTCGTGACTGGGACATTGAACACCATTAATCAATCAAACTCCTTGAAAAATCATAAAATAGAGTTGAACTCTATAATACAGGTAGTTATCAGAACACTAATAGTTACAAAAAAGAGGAAATTAAAATTCTTTAATAATCAAATAATATTTTTCTAACAATAAGAAAACATCTGCAGGAAACTGTGGACATTCTGATGAGGATCTAAATACTACAGCTAGGAGTTTCACATTACACACTGGTGGAACTCAAGCCAACGTATCAATATACAAAAGCTGTTTTTATTTATTTTTAATTGTATTCCAACCTATTCACAAGGCTATATTTTACAAATCTCTCGGAGATTAAAACTCATTTTATGTTCTTTTAGTACAAGAATTTGCGCTAAAGTTTTGTAATCTCTGCACTAATGTACACTTATAGTGATTTTTGAGTGCTGGTACACAGGACCTATGCTCTAGATTAACAATGCAAACAAGTGAGTTCAATATACTAGCACTAAACTAACCAGTAAATACTAGGAAAACCTCATTCCCATTTGAACTGACAGCAGGGTTCCCACAGATTTTTGGTGTAAAAATTCAAGGCTTTTTCAAGGTTTTTTCAAGGTTATTTAGACAAAATTCAAGGTTCAATCTAGGTCAATCTATAATCTGGCGCAAGACTGACTTGCTATTAACATTGTTTAATCTGAATAATATAATGTTAAAATGCATTTTTATATGACAATAATTCAAAACAAAACACAAAAGCTTTCAAAGTTTGGTTTTGTATTCACATATTTGATAAAAGTTGCAGCTTTACATCAAGTTCTGATTTAATACAGGCCAGTTCATTCTGTTTTTCTTTTGCTTTATGTCTCAAAGAATTGGACTTAGAAATGTGTGCAAAAGATTCTAATTGCTCTGCCCTTTCAGCAGCTCTGTCAGCATCTTTTGTAAGCAACGAAATGGTTGATTCAGTCATTTTCATCTTCTTCCTAATTGTATCTATTTCTTCTTCTATTTCTTTCCTCTTTTCTCCCTTCTTCTAAATATATACCTTGTCCCATTAAAATTTTGGCTTTTCAAAATGTTTACGTTTCGCGGCAACTGTCAAACTATTTGTACTGATCGTGACTGTAAAACGTTTCGGTGATATCCATTATAAATCCAAAATTGAAAACGGGTCGACCAAATCCGGGATTCGATACATAATTTAAAACTGAAAACGGTTTAACTTCCGGTACGCACGGAACTGTTAGTTTCTTGTATTCTAACATTAGAGAGTTCCAAAACATCGATAGTAGCTTCCATGTCACACGATAACCGCCTTTTACTGGATCATGCAGTCAGAAATTAAAATTCATGACTTTTTCACGGTTTTCTGGGAATTTATCAAAATTCAAGGCTATTTCAAGACCGGGAAAAACTATCACATAATTCCCGGGATTTTCCCGTTTTCCCGGTTCTGTGGGAACCCTGTGACAGTATAGAGATAGTCAGGGTTTGCCACTTTCAAACTAATAAAAAAGTTTTTACAAGTTTGAAGCAAAAAAGTAAAACCTTACCTGAACAGATTTTGATCTTTTCACTTCAATATTGACTGTTTTTCTGAGATTCTTCAGCGACTGCTTTTCTAATTTAGTCCCATCTTTACTTGTTGTTTGTTTTTCATTATCTTTAATTTCATTTCCCAAATCACAACCACTGTCCTGTTCAACAGGCTCACTTTTATCTCCAAAAGCTTCATCCTTCCCATCATCCTCTGCCACAGATTTCCCACTATCCTTTGCTGCAGATTTCCCATCAACCCCTTCTTCTTCCTGTGTATCTTCTTCATCTGTTGATATATCTGATGTATCTATGGACTCTGCATCACTACTCTCCTCTACATCTTCTTCATACTTATTTCGTTTTTTATTCATCCCACTCAATACATTTACTTTTAAGTCATCTTTCATCTTTTTCTCTTCAACAATTTGCCTAGAAATAAAGAATTGTAATAAACAAACTCAAATATTGAAAGAAACCCATTTTATAGACAATGATAAATTATTTAACACAAATGATGTGTATGGTTGATAAATCCAATATATGTTTATCTCATTATCTAGTATTCTTTATACATGTACAAATGTATTTACATCCAAAACAAGTCTGGTTATCTTGAACTCGTACATCACTAATTTATGGGATAAGTCAAATGACTTTTGGATTCATGATGAAAATTAATATGATGTATGTGTATATGTACAACTGAAACACAATTAACTATACCAATAAACATAAAACATTGACCCTGCCACAATAATATTCAATAAATTGAACTGAAAATTTTAAGTCAACTCGAGTTACATGTAAATTTTCAAGTAGAATGAATTTGATGAACTACAAAACATATTATGATAAAGTTTATTATAAATTTCTTCATCAGCTTAATCATAACTATAGTCATTTGAATTTAAATAATGTATACTTTGTCCAGTAGGAATTATGATACAAACCTTTTAAATCTTCCAGATTGTAAGTCAGCTATACTTGAGAATTTCTTCATTTCATCTTGTGTAGCTTGGACTTGAGACAAAGATTCAAACAAAGCTGCTCTCTACAAAAGAAAATTTCATAAAATTTAGTTTCTTGAAGGTTCAAACATTCAGTGAGTTATCAGTGTAAAACATCATACAATCAAGACCTTGTCATTTAGCCACAGACTTTTGGTCTGTGGACTGACCTTCTTGCAATTTAAACTTTCATCTGAGAGCTGTGTTACGTCTTTCTTCTCATTTACCATTCTTAGTACATTGTACATTGTAAGTAGGATGTCGATATGTTCCAAAATAAATACTTAAGTACTCAGTTTCCTGAGCTATACTGACTTAAATAACTTTGCATTGTGTGTGTGTGTGTTTATGTGACTTGTGTTCAATGCACAATTTATTTATACCTTTGATTTTTTCTCTTTCTGATCCAATACTTTTTGTAGCTGCTTTCTCTCTTTTTTGCTGAGTTTTTTCGCCACTGTAGCATTTTCTACTTTAGTTTTTGTTTTCCTCTTGGCAGATGGTAATGCCAATGTATTACTGTCATCAAACTTTTCTTTCTGTACTTCAATGTCTAGTTTTATCTAAAAAAAATAATCATGTAAAATTATGCTTGATCAATATCATAGAAAAAAATTAAATAGGCAATGCAAACATAAAAAGTGATTAATTATAGACACCCTCACTATACAGAATTACCACCTTGTGCAGTGGTTTTGGATTCAGATGGTAGAGCACTCTTTTGTAGTGAGAAGTCCAGGATTTGATATCATTTTTTTCCTTCCTGTTACAGTTTCAAGGCCAGTGTGATCCTACAAAGTGATGGGCTGTTGGAAACTACAAAATAACGAGAGATATGTAGCAGTCTGGGTAGCATGATTGATAAGCACTCACCTGTATAGTGCCAGAGGTCCTGGTCGGGTTCTATCCCCAAATTAAAAACTACATGTGGAAGCATGTAGCTCAGTTGGTAGAGCATCTGACTCCAGATCCAAGAGTTTGATTCCCGTCAGGGGCATGTTGTGACCTTAAGCAAGTTACTTCATTTCACATTGCTGCTGACTTATCCGGTGTCAGGATAATGGACCGGTGTGGCTGCAACCTCTGCAATTGTCGTCTCGGTGAGCTAGCACCTAAAAAGTCGCCCCGAGTGCGCACTAGTACAAAGCAGACAAAATGCACAATACACACTGCCAGTCGAATCATCAGCAATTGATGGCGGCCACAAACTAGAAGTAGAAGTACATTTTCCGCCTTCCTGATACTCTTGCAATAGAACCCATTATGCAATAGACTAAAGTATGCAGTGACTAATGAATTAAATGGGAATTTGTTACACGTGAAAAATTCTGGTTATGATAATAGTCAGGAGTATATCTAATAAACTATAGCAGAATCAGGATTCAGGTAGACAGGTAAATATTTACCTTCTTTTCATCTGATCTTTCAACAACTGTTTCGTTGTTTTGTCTTGCTTTCCAGTTAAAACCACGTTTTCTTTTTCCCATTGTCTTTTATACTGCTATTTAGTTGGTTGAAATTATTTAGATACCATTAATTGTGGTTGCTGAAACTGAACATGAAGTTAACCAAAACATGAACATGTGCGTGCCTAATCACAAAGTAGTTTGTCAACAGGAAATGGGAAATCGAAATAAATAGTGCGTAACTTGTAACATATTTTGTTGTGTGTTTCCCAATTTTTGTTCATAAATCTTTGATAAAACTCGCAGTGTTACAATTTATTTTACGAATTGAAGTTATATCACTTAAACATGCGTTTATTAAAATATGATCAATTCCACTTCCTGGTATTCATCCGCACGGGATACGTCGTCTGTTTCAAAATGGCTTCCTTGGATGACGACGATGTTATTGATGAAGAAAATCTGGAATGCCTGTTGGAATTTCCTCCTGAAGTCCAGGAAGCAATCGATCAGGTATTCCATTTTCAATAACTAACGCGTCAGAAGTATATAACTGGCACGTCTGATAATAATCTGCTGTGCAAACGACGCACTGGTATTTATTTGAAAGTGTAGAGAATCGCACTCGCAGACCACCATCCAAACACTGGTCACGACAAGCATTGCTTAACTTACAGTGTCAGGTTGGACACACTAGCAATTTCCGGTCTGGAAGCAATACATGGTAATTTTATTTCACCCCTAGGAACCCTGTTTTCTCTCTTGTCACTGATTCAACACATATTTCCTTTTAACAGCAACATTCACAGTGACCTCTCACCATGTCAACTGTCTGTAATTCCTCTCATTATACATAAACTGACAATAATCAACATTGCTTAACTTTCAGCATTAATTTTGATGCTCTACCGAATGAGCATATACCAACTCATTAGGAGTGGTCCATATCCTGGGTACTACAAAGGGGTTCAAACCCATGACCTCCCACATACAGAGTAAACACGCTACCAACTGAGCTATCATAATGGTAGGGAGGGGTGAAGTCTAAACAAAAAGTTAGTCTAGAGATGTAATGTTAAATAAAATAAAAAAGGGGAGAGATGTCTCACAAAACAGTGGTCCTGAAACTTGCAGACAAAAACTGTATCAGGTCTAATGAAGTCAGGAAAGGACCTATTCCCGATGCCCATTTTTTTCCAATTTTGTAGGTTTAAATTCTTGATTGAGTTTGCATAAAAATTGAGGGTAAAACCTCTACAAAATCAAAAGAACCACACCACTAACAAATGATGTCAATTGAAATTGAATAGACAACTTTTCTCACCCACAGAAGTGGCCAACTTTCTGTTTGGTTTTGGGTTGGGTTGAAATCCTGTGGTGAGTGGAAAAACTGTTGAGGGGAAGAGTAAAGTAATCTTGAAAGAAAGTGCATTGAGGTCCCAGTATGAGCCTTTCCTCTGAATAATCAATCTGACTCATGAAGTTTTGTTACAATGTTCACAACAGTTGACTTATTAGGGGTAAAGATTGATAGAAGAAAACTATTATAAATGGTTTAAATATATTTTCAGGTTTTGCCTAGTGATGACCCATTAGATAGACCAGATTTTAACCCAATAGATTATATTAATACACTATTTCCGACAGAGCAATCATTGGTCAATATTGATGATGTTGTTGGTAAAATAAGATTCAAAATCAGGTAATTTGATGAAAAAAAGTTTAAAGTATGCCTTTTATTATATTGTTATCAGGGCTGCAACTAAGTCTCCATGTATACATACTGGCAAAACATAAAGTGAAATTAAATTTTTAAAAAATAAGATTGGCTGCACAAATTTCTTTTAAAGTCACTGTTATATATAGTTACACAGAGGTGACATGAAATTCATTTTTATACTGCATGCTGGCACAAAAGCTATCACCTACTATTATAAGGCAAAATGTGTCCATATTTTGGATTAAATGGTTGATCTTGAACAAATTTTCCAAGACTATATTTAAAGCTAAAATACATTTTGTGATGTCATTAAAGTTTTTGTCGGGGCAAAATATGATTCTTCTTAGGATTAATTTGCCATAAATTGATCCAACAAAAAGTTGTTATCATAAACATGATAAATGATATCTAGTCTTGGAATATTTTTAGGCACTTCTTAATTGAAAAGTTGACAGCTTCCAAACATAAACTGATCAAAATTTCAAACACCATGATTTGTGCACCAGCTAATGTTGTTTAAATTGTCTTACGTTCCCACAGAAAATTAGATGATGAAATAAGAACAGTAGTGAGAGGACAGACTAATGTTGGTGAAGATGGTAGGCAAGCTTTAGAAGAGGCACAGAAAGCTATACAAGAACTCTTCCAGAAAATTATTGATATCAAAGACAAGGCAGAAAAATCTGAAGAAATGGTAACAATATTCTTTATGAATTGATGTATACATACATGACGACAATGTTCTTATTTTTAATTGCTGAGGATATAAATTTGAAAAAAAAAATCATTCTTGTGATTGGTAAAATCAGATGATGATATAATTGGAAAGTCAAATGTTCTATCATGGTCAGGCTTACACTTTGCTACTTATTGTTGTATTAGTTTTTATCAAGCACTTAGTATTTAGAAGTTGAAATATTAATATGGCATATTAAGAAAACACCTCCAATGAGACTGAAAGTTTTGTTGATTAGTTTGCAAATTATTAAATTCTGCCTTTATATACTGAATATAGGTAAAAGAAATAACCAGAGATATTAAGCAGCTTGATCACGCTAAGAAGAATCTCACAAGTTCTATAACAACACTAAACCACCTACATATGTTAGTAGGAGGGGTAGATTCACTGATGTAAGTAACTCATAAACTTAGACAAAATAATGATTTGCTCAGTTTTAAGGAATTCTACATGACAAAAATCACAAACAGTGGTTTGTAAGAGAAGTTTTAGAAATCAAATTAATATATAAAATTGCTTTGAAAAAAATTCTGAAAATAAATCTGTAATATTTTCACATTTCACTATATTATTTACTGTAAATCATTGAATCTGCATAAATGGCGGCTGGCATTAGTAAATAATTTGGAATAGAAATTTTATTAGGTATATTGAAGAAGGGTGATAAAATGCAAATGAAAGTCAATTTTATAGCAGAATATTGTATGGTAAATAGTATACCCTTACTTGCCTTAATTGTTATGACATGTCTGTATGGGTTATTTAGTTACCAGCATGTTCATAAAATGGCATAAAGCTACCAGTTCCCAATAAAAAAGTTGTATATGTTTGTGAATGTGGAGACTTACATGAAGGTTTCTGAATATTTAATATTTAGCATAATTTAATACATAGTTGGATAAAGGTATACAAATCAATTATTCAGACACCTAAGTCTCCATATCCACAAACATATACTGGTATCTAGTATTATAAAATGCAGAATTAAAAAAAGTTGATCATGGTGTCTTTGAATGTTGAATGTCTTTGAAATAAATACCTAATTTTCCTCTATAAACAAAGTCTATATATTCGTAAATATACATTGTATGACTTACTCTAATATCTTTTATGACTAGGTCCTTGACAAAGAGGAGACAGTATGGTGAAGTAGCTAACTTACTACAGGGTGTGTTAAATGTATTAGAACATTTCCAGAAATATATGTCTATACCACAGATCAAACAGCTTGCTGACAGGTAGATTATACATTTCTACAGGGTCTGGTAAACATTGTGAAACATATTCAGAATCTTATACTAGTATCTTTATCACATATAAATTAACAATTGACAGGAAGATTGGACATTTTCCTTAATGTAACTAAAAATAATGTATAGACCTGAAGTTTTGAAGGGGCCAATGCAGACCTGCCAACCCTTACGATTTTTCAGTAGTTCTTACTGAAAATTGCCGAAAATTTTTAATTCTTACGGTTGTACGGATACGGCATGTTTTCTTCCGATTTTTATCTTTTCCGGATATTCTCTTTACGTTTCCAAACCATGTTTTAGAAAACTGTCTTGGAAACGCTTTTAAGGCATGCAGATTACAATAAAGCATTAAAAAGATAGCCATCAATCACTGTCGTTACGCAAAGTCGAAGAGCGTTTGATAGTAAAGCATTTCAAAGACATTCTGAAGTGTAATAATCAAGCATCTGTGTGATTTTAAAGTTTGTCGCGGTAACTGTCACATATCAAAAATGAGCAAATGCGAAGCAGATATGGCGAATTATGGAGAGTCAGCTCAGAAAAAAAGAAATCGGTATGCCCAAAAAGCTAAATCGACATATTTTTCAACGTGGTCTTCTATAAAACAGAGCAAAAAGGGAGATTTTTTCATCAATTGCAGTATATGTCTAGTTGATCTAAATATCGCACATGGCAGTATTGATGGTATCCGGCGATAAAAACTGACTTTTGTAAAATCTTACTGAAACTGGTGCAATCTTACTGAAAAATGTCCTTGATCTTACAGAATAGTTGCCCAGGGGGTTGGCAGGTCTGCCAATGGGAGTTTGCAATAAAATTGCAGGGTAGAAGCTTAACTATTTTGAGTAAGGGGACCAGTACACTTCAGAAAAGAAGTTATAATAGTAGAAGAAGAGTCTTGATTATGACATCATTTGATGTTTTACATGGTAAATTATATTTTTTAAAAGACATCTAACTATCTTCAATTTACTGTACATGAGATATTTCAAGAATTTCAACTTTAAAAGTTTATGCAGTTTTACGATTTGCTTTTTGTTTCAGAGTTAAACAGATCCAGTCAGATTTAGGTACACAGATTCAGGCAGATTTTGAAGAAGCTTTCCAAGGAGCTGGTGCTAAGGTAAGTATGGGAAACTGAGGCCAACTAATATTAGATTCTTAATAAAAAGATCAGCAGTTATGGAGTAGGTTTTCCATGTAGTTTAGAAAAAAACATATTTTGTACTCATTCTTTATCTTCATTATAAGGTAATGGTGCAAAGTACAATGTACCAAATAATTATATATATCCGTAACAGGTCAATGCATTAAAATCAATAAAATCATTTTGGTTTATAATCAGTGGTATCAAAATCTGTGTATGTTTTTTTCTTCTATTATTTTCATGCTTATTATCCCCTAACTTAACTAAGTTAATGAAGTGCATAAAGAATTAGATTTGTCAGTCTGTCTCTGCTGTCTGTCCATCTGTCTGGTTAAGATTAATGATAAATTTCAAATAAGATGTACATGTATTTCTTTGGTATTTTACATTATAGAAGCATGAGAATTCATTTGTACATACACTGGTTAATGTTCCATGCAATTAATTGAATATAGGTCACTTTGACTCAGATATTATGCATTATTGGCTTAGGTTAAGCTTTATGGACAACAAAATTCAACTTGTGACATATATAAAATTAAGAAAATTAGAATTGTTTCAGTAATGCACAATTGCTCACTTTGTTCTATGGGCATTAACTTCAACTACAAAATTTTTAATTTATTTACTCATCGTAATTTTTTTTATTACCATTTCATTAATTTGAAGTTTTCTTGTTATATTACAAGTATGGACCAAGTAATCAAAGACAGTTAAAGGAAGCTTGTTATGTTGTTAGTGTCTTAGACCCTAAAGTAAAGAAGGATCTTCTTAGTTGGTTTGTAAAGTTACAGCTTCAGGAATATCTAGTTCTGTTTGGAGAGAACCAAGATGTAAGTGTTAATGACTAAAACCTTAATAGAATAAAATACTTGCTCTTGCCGCATGATAAAACATATTTATTTATCTATTATTATTATATTTTTAACAAAAGTAGAAAATTCTTTAAATGTTTGCAACATAACATGTTTGCAACATAACGATGCATCATTTACATGTATAGGCAAACAACATTGACCTGTCTGCTTGACCTTTCATTAGGAATATTCATATAGGAGGGTCCACCCAACACATGGGTAAAGGTAGGATTGGTAGGTAATTATAAAACTAGTACATAGAAAAGACACATGATAAGTGTTCTCATTATGTACATGTAGACTAAATTAACACTTGTGTTCCCTATACCTAAATGCACATGTCCATAATTAAATTTTAACTTAAAGGTCAAGGTGACAAGTCATTGTTGTTTACCTATATAAGGATGAAGTAAACACCAGGAGTCTTATCAAGTGTCCCAGCTGAAGATGGAACCCAACACTTATGGGTAAAATGCAAGCATTCTATGATGAACTATAAATTCAAGTTCACCAGAAAGTCCACTACAACAATTGAGCTTTATAAAAAGGATGTGTAAAACATAACATAATAATAATGTTGTCTTGTAATAATGTGATGTGACTTCTTACATGTTTACTAGCTAAGCATGAATTGTAAACCTTTACACATGGACTCCTTACTGGTACTATTGATAGACCTTCTACTCATGTCAGTAGATACTTAAACACTTACCATATAAGATACTTTAAAGATTCAATGCTGTTACCACATTTAATTTATTTTAGGTGGCCTGGTTAGATAAAATAGACAGAAGATATGCATGGATAAAGAGAACATTAGTGGACTTTGAAGAGAAATTTGGACATTTGTTTCCACCAGACTGGGAAGTTAGTGAAAGAATCTGTGTGGAATTTTGTGAATTAACTAGGTCAGTTTTTTAAAACATATTTTTAAGTTTCTGATTCTTCTTTGGTTCATTAGATCTGGAAATTGTAATTTTATTATGTTTCATTAATGATTAAAACATAAAAATTTTATGCAGTATATGTATTCTGCTTAATTAAAAATGGATTTCACTCACCATGGGTTTTCCTCTTATATTTTGGATGAAAAAACAATATGGCGTCCTGTATAGCAACGAAAGTAATTGTGTTTGGCATAAGATTTCATTTGGATATGATATACTAGACAAGAGATCCACAGATCATGTCATTTTGTCAATGATATAAATGTTAAACAAAATCAACAATGTTTCGACAACTACACCCCACAACTATTTGACTGCTATACCTGAGTATATAATTGTATACATTATGAAATTGTTTCTTATTGTGAAATATATTTGATTATGTTAGTAAACAAGTGGCACATCATTGTCTTTGGAAATTTTTGGTTTCACTTTTGTTGTCAGTAATTAGGTTGATACAATACCTTATTTTAATTTCCAGGAAGGAGTTGTCCAGCATCATGTCTAAGAGGTCTATGGAGATTGATGTCAAGTTACTGCTATTTGCCATACAGAGAACTACAAACTTTGAAGCTTTGATTGCTAAACGTTTTACCGGCATAACATTACAAGAACAACCGGTAAAGTTATATACATATCTATATAATATAATGATCAGCTATTATTACTCTCGACATACATTGAAATACAGTAAATCCTGTTATATTGCTATAATTTGTTTAGACAAACTTTGGCATTATAATATGGTTTTAGCATGTAAGGAAAACAGGACTACAAAATGTTTTGGCGATAAACAAGTTTGGTGGCGATGAATCAAGTGAAACTTTGTTAACTCAAACTTCATTTGATTTTTTTCAATTCAAGCTTTTATGGTATTTGCCATATTCAATTTGAATAATGGAAAAAATATTTGTGTAAATTAAACTGATGTATTTCTTGTAAAGGTTAAAGATGGACAATTTAAAGGTTTGATGTTCAGTTTAGCACAAATAAATTCTGGTAATTATGTCCCCAAAACAACAAAGGGGAGGGGTGTTATCACTCCATTTCTTCTGCCAACATTTTTGCATTTTGTTTGCCACTTTTCTTCAAAACTATTTAACAGATCTTTATGAAACTTCACAGGAATAATCTTTTGGCAGAGTAGATGTGCTATTTACATGTCTTGATAACTTCCTAAGCGGAGAGGGTTTACATTTCAAATGACATCCCATTTCAGTTATAACTTGTTACAGTTAAGCCCAGAGAAATGTTAGTGAAACTATTTCCAGTTTCACAAGTAAAGATGATTTGTATTTTCAAAATCAGAAATGTTTTGACTGCAATAGTGTGTTTTAAAAAAGATTCATATATCTCAGTATAATAGAGTGAAAAACATTTATTTTAGGGCAAGGTGGTTGTGAGTCCATCTAGTCAACCATCAAATCCATTTGAAGCAGAATCAACAAATCCATTTGAGAATGACATGGAGGATTCTAACACACCTGTAGATGAAACCAAGGTATTGATAAATTTGACAGTGATAAAAAATGACCTCTTTGAATGCCATAAAATGCCATTTATTTCTTTTGAAAATAAAAAAATTACAGTTTTATTTTATTGTAATTAATTTATTTTATTAAATTAGTGTGAAATAGTCAAAGTAATTTAGAATGTTATTCATCTTTACACTAAGAATGTAATTAAAATTGTAAACTATTACATCAAATGAATTTAAGACAACAGAATAACTTGCAAAAAACAATTATAAATCTTATTGATTAATAAATTTAAATAATCTTGATTAATAAAAATAAAAATGTCAGTATGAATTTTATCATTGCAATATTTTGTATTTCTCAGGTGGATGTTGATGATAAACCTCAGGTGTCACCATTTAGTGGTATTATTTCACAGTGTTTTGAACATCACCTAAATATTTATATTGATTCTCAAGATAGGTAAGTCAGGGTGTAGATCAGTAGCTTAGTATTACAGTATTAAGAAATCTCGAAAAGATATCATGTCTCTAAAATAAAGTGTATTGCAGTATTTTACACCCAAAATAGTGATTGTTTTTATTTTTTGCACCATTACACATGGATTTAAGTAAAAATCAATTTCAATATGCTCTCAACCTATCATTATGCCATAAATCTTTGAAGGAAAAAACAGCATGTAGACTATCTTCAAGACATATATCTGTCACCGCTGTTTTTATGGATATTTCTATCTGCGGAGAAAAAATATTTTTTTTAGATGTGCTTAATACACATGTTTTATTGTATTTTAAGCCTGTATACAATGCCGTCTGATGGTCTTTCATATTTTATGCCTGTTGATGTAATTAGAAAAAAAAAACAAGAGCTTAAACAATTAACAGTATATTGCAACTTTGATTTGCTTTATCACATAATCACTGGATATGTATGCTTGGTTATCTCAATTAAAGTTGTCTGCTATTATTAAGTGCTTTTAATTATAAATATCTGGTCATGTTGCACAATTTTAGGTAGTTGTAAAAAGATAAAATTTTCATGAAGTTCAAAAGAGATTTAAATTTATATTCAGTATTATGATAGTTTTAAATATTTTCTTGTAAGTTAGACATTTCCTATTTTCATTTTCACTGAATTCATGACTATACAGTGTCTTCAAATAGTGTTTCATGTCCTACTATTCCAGGAATCTAGCAGAATTAATCAACCGTTTTCTTGATGATCTTCGGCAACATGGTACACCTCGCATGGAGACTGAAGAAAGCAGTAATGTATTACCAAGCTCTGCTGATTTGTTTGTGTTTTATAAGAAGTGTATGGTACAGTGTTCTCAACTTAGTACAGGACAGCCTATGTTAGATCTTACTAGAGTATTTCAGAAATATCTACGGGAATATGCTAATAGAGTTTTACTCAGTAATTTACCAAAGTAAGTAACAGGGAGTTTTTGTTTACTGTTTCTTTCTTCCATGTACAGAACAGAACTTTGTACCAATTATTAAAGCATATAACACAGTGTTGATAGTACTGGCTACCATACTAGGCTTCGTTGCTGTGGCCATGACTAGTGATACACATGTCCATATATCTGCTTTGTACTAGCTTAAAGCTTAAACTCAAGGTTGCTTTCATAATGAAAACTACCTACAGATGTTTCAGCCCCTTTCCTTTATTTATTGGCTTTTAAAAAGTTTATAAAAATATACACATTTCTGTATTGTACACCATGATACCTGCCTATTGAGGATGCTTAGGTACAATGGACATCTATTTGTAAGTGTCTAAGGGCTGGAGACTAAAGATGTATATTAATTATCAATAGGGGGCACTTGTCTATAAAGGATTTTTCGTCATTTGATATTAGACAGATGTTTACCAACAGACATAGTTATCGACAACAATATTCAAAAAGTGTTTTTTATGATTTACTGATTATCTTTGTTACTGACCAAGTGTTAAAAGATAAAACTATGGAAACATTTACATTCTATGTACATATATACATATAACTTACAGAAACACTAACCAGAGTAGTGGTATAAGTTCAGCATCAGGATTAATACAGAGTATATTGAAGGAAGGGGAGATAACTAAGTTTACAGTAGACGAGCAGTGTCGGATATGTAGTATACTGTGTACAGCTGAGTACTGCATGGAGACATCTCAGCAACTAGAGGAAAAACTGAAAGAGAAAGTAGACAAGGAACTGGAATCCCAGATTGATCTAAATGGTGAACAGGATACATTCCATAAGTATGTTTAACTCTAAAGTATAAAAATAATTACAAATTTTATGTACATGATGAACAGGATACATTCCTTCAGTATGTATTTTATACAGGTATATTTGTGTAAAATATCAGACATACAAATTGTGTGTACTTGTATATTTTCACTGTCCTCACTTACTTTATGTCTGTAAAATGGAGATTTTATGATCATTTTATGATTTACAATTAACTATCTGTATGCAGATTTATGTAAGAAAGATATTGTTAGAGACCACCCTGGATACCTTAAATAAAATTACTTTTAGTAGTTTGTATCTATAGCTCTTCTAATCATTTTAAGTCAATCTGTATCACCAGCATAACTTAATTTAGAAGATAATTCAATGTTAGCTTCACTTTTAATCAAGCAATAGAATATGCCAGTGATATTAATGTAAATTGGAAATATTTTGTAAAAATTTTCTTTGCTTTTATAAATTAAACAGACAAAATTTCATCTTGTGTACATGTTTGATATTTCACAGGGTATTAAACTTATTTTCAATTGCATTTTGCAAAAGCGCTTGTATCTTTGTATGTTGGGGTCCAATCAAAGTTTGGTTTACAAAATGTTTGTTTTAGAATACTATGTTATACCCATGTCAAGATGCTTTCTTTTTTATCAAGATGGTCAGTTATAGAATGAATTTGAAACTGGAGACCATCAGTCTTTGGCAAGTGAAATTATACTAAGATCCTCCAAACTTTACAAGTGGGATTCATACAGAAGTTTTCACAGGTGCTGTGATCTGTAAGCATGTGCTTTAGACCATTTGGCCACCAAGTCCCCTATTTATCAGAAAGTGTGTAAGAATATTATTAATATTATAATTAATTATTTTTAGTGTTATATCAGCGTGTATACAACTATTAGTACAAGATTTAGAAACAGCTTGTGAACCAGCTTTAACTGCCATGATTAAAGTAAGTTAGAGTTTTATCACCTTATTTCAGTATTTTTGCATGAAAGTCCATCCATTGATTTCCTATGTTGAGTTAAGGTAAAAAACTATAATGATTTACATATATTTCTTTATGTGTTCAAAGGTTTGAGGATGCTACAATGCAGCATTCATTCTAGGAGCCATGGGGCTATAGACCTCTTATTTTACCAAATGGCCCCATTGTTGAGACCTTAATTGGCGATATTTAACATTACATAATGCAGCAAATATTAAATAAATCTATTCTAATTTTGGATACAATAGAATTTTAATATCTTGAACATTTTTTCTCAAATTCAAATAACTGATTTGAAGTCCATATTTTGTTCCAATGTCTTTTATTGTAATATCTTAGTTGGTTATCTCAAAACACACAAGAAATTTAATTTGAATTCAGTGTTTAATTCAAATGCACTTAAAATTTGCTGTATCATAGTGTATGCTTTATTTACAGATGTCATGGTCCTCAGTAGAAGCCGTTGGAGATCAGAGTGGTTATGTTTCAGCAATTACATCACATTTAAAACCTAATATACCCATTATACGTGATAACTTAGCCTCATCTAGAAAATATTTTACACAATTTTGTCTTAAATTTGCAAAGTAAGTACCGGGGTATTTTTATATAAATTGATAGCTATGGGAAAATATCTCCATTTGCTGAATTTCTAATGATTCCATTTGTTGATTAGGATGTATCATTAATATTTTTGGCAAATTAACCTGTGTAAACTGAATACCTGTCTAAATTAATAAAATCTTCAGTTCAGAGGATGTTGGGTTTAGACTGAACATATGTAATTATCATATAAATTAAAACCCATGATTGAACCTATGTCCAGCATATGAATCCAAATTTGATTATGGACAGATTGAAATTAAAATAAAACCAAACATTTGGTAAGGACATAAATAAATGGCTCTGGTATTTTCATATCCTAATATCACATGATTATTCTTGATTTGAAGTTGTTTAAATTTTACACTTTACTATCTTTTCTTTTCTTTTGCAGCACATTTATTCCAAAATTCATCAATCATCTATTTAAATGTAAGAATATAAGCACAGTAGCATCAGAACAGGTATGTTTTTCATTTAGTATTTAGAAAAAAATTTGTGCTGAAAACTTTATACAAAAATGTTTTTTTTATTGTGTGGTGGACATTTAGAATGACTTGCCTAAAACTGTAGTATCACAAGAAACCTATGCTTTTTCACAAATACGTGTACTGGCTAAGACCAACATTGATATGTGTTACAGTAACAGTAACATGTATATCTTTGTACCAACAAGCTTCCACAAATGTCCAAATAAATATTTCACAATATCAGTTCAATAACCCTATAATCATGATAATAATGCATAAAGTATATGTTTGTGGCTATATTTATGTATATGTGTATTTTCTTTTTCAGTTATTATTAGACACACATTCCTTAAAAACAGTACTACTAGATCTTCCATCACTAGGATCACAAGTCATTAGGAAAGCACCTGCCAGGTTAGTTACTGTACATTTGTTGTCCATCTCATGGGTCCAAGACGGACAAACCCTAGTAAGAAAAAGTCATTGGTTTTCTCTGTTTTCCCCTTCCATTCCAGAGCTGGTAACTGGTTGCCTTGATATAAGTGGAAGAATCTTGACTGCGACATAAAAAATGACTTCACTCCAGCCATGGATCTAAATTTCTAAATGTTAAAAATTATTGACTGCACAACTAAAATTGTATTTCTAAGTTAACATAAATTCTGTTTGTCATGTTCATAGTTCATTCATTTATCTGCTTGTCATTGTCGCCCAGACTTGTATGTATTATGACTCAAGAATAAAGTAAAACTTAAGATTGTCATAAGAAAATAATGGATTGATTTGTCATAAACTTGTCAAAGGTCACAATTCTTACGAAAGTATTTACTTATTATAGAATTATATAAAATTTGGTTTTATTTTACAGTTTTACAAAAATAGTAGTGAAGGGAATGACAAAAGCTGAAATGATATTAAAGGTAAATACATGATAAATTATAAACCAGAAAGCTTCTTTCATAAATGATTGATATCAATTCTATGATACTAGACAATTAAGGTACAGACATTTTGCAGTTCAACAAACTGAAACTTAACAGGCAAAATGCTGAATTTTCTCAAGAACTTTAATAGATTGGAACCATCTTGAAGAGAAAATAATGTGCTTAGACCTCACAGAGGGCTTCAGGCAACCCCTGGGTGAAAACTTATTGGACAAGTAAGTGAAGTTATCTCCATCCCTCTTTCCGTTGCTCATACACCATCATTGGTTACTGCAACCTACAGATACAAATATCTGTGATGCCATCAATATATCTGTGATAAAATAAGCATCACATTTTTGTACAAATTATTGATGCTTGCTCGATGTTACATGTATTATTTTGATTGATATGAAACTATTTGATCATTGTCCAATTTTTTGCCTACAAAAACCTTTTTGTGGTATCACATGGCACATGTATTTAGTTAATTTCTTTATGCTCTATAAGAAGAAACATTAGTAGTTTTGATCTTCTAAACTATTTTGCTGTAAGACAAATTTTCATAGTTCTGACTACAGAAAGTGTACCAAGGGAGATAACAAAGTTTAACTGAGAAGATATATTCACGATAAAAGAGTATATTTTTTTCACAGAAATGTTTCTTCTTAGACAGTATATGCTCCAATAACTTGAACTTTACCTCTTTCTAGCATTGCACTGTGCTTGCATACATGTATATTTGTATATAGCATAAGTACTCCATCTTTTCTAAAATTGTTACAGGTCAAGAGTACTGCCTAGGTTTGAATCACACTCGGGTCATATCCTAGTGTGAGATAGTTTTCAGTTTACTTTAAGGTCAATAATTTGTTCTAGACTAGTAAATCTGGTTTCCTCCATCATCACTGAAATGACTGCCTAAAGAGAAAATTTAAGTGTAAAATTTTGTTGCTCTACTCTAAATGAAACTTGTTAGCATTGAGTACTTTTATTATAATTGTATTACCAGGTTGTGATGTCACCACATGAACCTCCTCAGGGATTTGTAGAGAATTATATGCGGTTACTATTAGGTTCTGATATTAATGAATTCCAAAAAGTTCTAGAAATGAAGGTATGTATACTGTATAATATATGTGACATTGTGTAATATAAACTAACAAATCTGACATCACTGTGAGCATGACATGGATTTTTCTGAAAGAGAGTTGACAAAATTATCCTAGATGAGGTTTGCTTAATTGTCAGAAAAATTATTCTACCATACTACATGTATGTCGCATTGTGAGATAGGGGTTTTTTGCCATGTGAAATCATGTGACTTTTAGTGACACCATAATCAAAAGACAATCACATAACATCACCATGTGGGGAACATGGCATCCAAGATTCCAAAATTCAGAAATTTTCAATGTGTTTCAAATTTTAATTCTGGGATTTTAGAATAATTAACTTTGTATACCGTAAACCAAAATAAGGTACATTCTATCCCATGGCCATATTTATTTTGATGTAGAAGGTTGAATAACAAAGTTACATTTTACAAACATGACATTGATGTCTATGTAAATCACATTTGAATCCAAAAATTGACATTAAAATGAAAGAAAAATAATGAATTATGAGTTAATCAATGTAGGATAGGGAAATCTCACCCTAAGGGTTGAACGTTTCTGGTCAGAGACTTGGCAAGCCTTGTCTCTGACTGAAATTTTCAACCCCTTGGGTGAGATTTCCATATCCTACATGGATACTCATAATGGATTGTTATAATCTCACAAAAACAGCTGCATGAGATTCTTTTTTTTTTTCTCTGCAAATTTGATGAAAAATTGCCAGAACATAATTGTTTTACTGTGAGACTAAAGGGATAATACTGTTGGTGAAGTCTTGAAGCCATGCCCTTGAAGATAAACATTTTAAGTAGTGCAAACATTCTGTTCCTTTAGGCCTGGCATCATTTTAATTGTTGCATTGTACATTCAAATAGTACTATGGTTGATATAATTATTTTATCATCATTACTTGAAATTTTTTTCAGGGTGTTAAAAGAGGTGATCAGAGTGTTTTAGTAGACATTTATCGTGCTAGAATTCCTGTTTCTATGGCAATTGGTGGCCAGGGTGAATCTATGATGGCATCAACACACAGAACCAGAATCTAGTCGAATTAGAAAACTTGAAAAACTTATCAAGAAAAGGCTATAATAATAGATAAATACTTTATTTCTTCAAATCATATGGTGAAAATTGAGCTCTACTGGATTTATTCAGATTGGAGCTTGTCTATACAATGTATAGACAAGTTAACTATGTACCTACACAGTGAATGTTGTTTTTGGCATGAGGATTTGTGTCGAAGGTTAAAAGTGTCCGATTCAAGTGTTTTAATGGAGTAGATTTGCAGTGGAGCTATGTTGTACTTCTGGCAGATCTCTTACATGAAGTTAGTATTTCATAAATGAAGCTAGTATTATAAATGCTTGTTTCTGCCCAGTAAGGTTAAAACTAAATTCAATTCTTGGTCAGACCTTTTCTATAAATTGAATTTTAAAAATGAAATTGGTATTGAAAAAAAATTAATTTTTTGTTTTGTTAAAAAAATGACCAAATTTTTCAAACATAAAATAATTTGATCGTGCTGTGTACAAAATGCCTAATGCCCAATTCTTTCATTTTTCTATATCAAAGAAAAAGTAAATTCAGTTCTATAATGTAGAAATCCACAAGTGCTACAATTGTCTAAAATATTTTAAGTGCTATCGTTTAGTTTGAATGAAATACATTAGTACATGTGCTTGTTGTAATTTTGTAATGGGCTACATGCAAATTGTTTTATAAGATTTTCCACACATCATGTCATTCCAATCCATTGATATTACATGACCACAATATGGTTTACTCTATCCTTACAACTCTGGACTTCTGATGAACATGTTGGGAATGTTATAAATAACCAGTTATAAGGGAACTGAATTCATTCAGATGTCATGTTATTCCAATGTAAAAGCAAACATTAGTTTGTAATTGTCAATTGTTTGTAACCCTAACTGAATTCATTCCTATGTTGACCTTAGTGGGATTGGCAGTTTTTATCGAGAGGATGCCTGGTCTTAATACAAAACATTTTGTTGTGGCTATACAGAAATAATTTAAAATAGACATATCACAGGAAAGGCAGGAAGTTGAATTTTGTATTATATACATGTACATTTACAAAGAATTGACCTCATTATTTTTTATTAATGGGACCATATATACACATATAGTGCTTTGTAGCATAATTTTATTTTGCAGTGCAATATTTCTTTATTATTGTAGTCAAACCTGTCTATAAAGGTAAAAAGTTAGCCAAGGGAATCTGGTATACATAACTTTCACAAAGAATAATGAGGCCATAATCGCCAGATCTTGCAGATGATAATTCATCAAATTTTGATATTTTAATGGCTCCAGGTCATACAACTTTACAATACATATAGTGCTGTTTTAAAGCACAATGCTGTTGACGTTTGGTCCAAATATGTAAAAATTAGTTTGGAATTGTCAAAATGTAGTTGTTGATAAAATGACTTGGAAACACTAAACTCATTACTTCCAGTCAATATATATTTTCATGATTTTCTGTTTTGGAGAGTTTGAACAAATACATATAATGAATGACTTGTATAATATAGATGATAGAGGAAGTTTGATGACATCACAGAATCGTTTGAAATCATGTGACAATCAAATGCAAACATACCAAAACCCAGTTTCATCATCATTTCTTATCTAAGATTTTCCTTTGCTTAAATCGGGGAAATTTTAAATCTGAAGAATTTGTTTTTTAAGATATTTATAAGTTTAAGGTGTCATTTTGAAGATCACCTTTAGCTTATTACATCTAGATTCCAATTTTGTTGAAACTTTTTATTTGTAGAAATTATTATTGTCAAAAATGCCAACCTTTAGTAAAATCTTAGTGTGAAACTAAGCCAGTCCATGTGAAGCAGATTTCCTTTATGTAGTGTTGGTCTTTAAGGCAGGTTTGACTATATTTTGAAAGACAAGTAAAAAAATGGTTGTTTTGTTAAAAAAAGGTTACCTTGTTTGAGAAATTGATTATATACATATATGTATAAAATGAACTAAAATTTTAACTATTTATAGCTGTATAATGAATTGTTTTGTTACATAAATCATGATATATATATATATATATATATATATATATATATATATATATATATATATATATGAATGATTAAATGCTACATTCTGTGATTTTAATAAAATGAATTTTGTAATTGGTTGTTTATTATTTTATATGCCTGTTTTTGAAAAAGCAGAGTATATTATGTTATCAGGCTGTCTGTCATCTGCCTGTCTGTTAATATTCATTTGGTGACCTTAACTAGTTCTACAGTTTTGAATGTGATTTAATGAAATTTGGTATGTGTGTTTGGTATGAATAGAAGGCATGCATATACAAAAATGTAACTCTGCTTGAATATTTAATTTGTTGTGCATCCTGAATATTCTATGGAGTTATGACATTTTCCCTATTGCATGTATAACATTATTACCTTTACCAGCTTTACAGGTATTTTGATTTCTGTGCAATTTGGTAAGTATTTTTAATGACATCAAGATGGACATTGACCTCACACTGAACATATGGGTCAAGGTCAATGATATTGAAATGCTTTATTACCTTGAAAACTCAAGTCTTTGTATAAGCATGTCTAGGTATTGGCTAAATGATCATTTTGATATATATTCCAAGGCCACCAGTGCTGAATTTGTCAATTATCGGGAAAACTATTAACTTATTCACGGGGGACAATCACGTGACTTATGTTGATCACGCTTTCATCTGAAAACGCTCGCTTCGAAGGAAAGATGACCTTAGATTTATATGATAGCGCGTGAATTTGAAAATAATATGTTGCCCACGGAAGAAGTATATGTGCACTAAGTTTCCTTGCCAAATGACAACATTCAAATCTCCGTAGTTTCTGCAAACACTTCGACAATGTGTGGAGCACGTTAGATATTCGTGTTGATCACACTTACACATTTATGCTATCGCTGATTAAATTTAACCAAACGATAAAATTTGCGCCTTTTACACCCGAATTTTCTGCATCCACTAGATATTTATTACAACAGACAATTATTTCGCGTGTCTACATGTCGGTAGATATTGGAATTTGACAGTATTCGTCAAATTATGTAAAATGATCACGCTTTCACTAAGTTTGTGAGTTGATCACGCTTACACAATGTTAAGGTATAAATTTTCGAATATCGGTTTTAGAATGTCCAGTCATTTGGACAGTGTCTATAGTTTTAGGTTTTATGATCATTGTCCAAAGATAAAATTACTAGATTTTTGTGATGTTTTATCAATATATAATGCTGTTTTTATTTTTCTGAAAATGAGATCGACCACATCACAATTGGACGAAAGTGGAGAAGAAGCCTGCAAGATGTCAGGGTAAATCGTGGAGCAGATGCAGCATCAAATCATCAGCTAGTTGTTGCCACCCTTAAGACCAAACTGAAAGCCTTTAAAGACAGAGCAGGAATAATATCACACAACCTTGAAGGAAAGAGAGAAAAGAAGAATTTAAGCTCGAATTAAGGAAACAACTACAGTGCACTCTCCAACCTGCCAGAGGAAACAGTTGAAGATCAGTGGAATAATCTGTGTAACACCTGGAAGACAACATGCCAAACTGTCCTAGGTAAGAAGAGATCACAACACAAGGGGTGGCTTACAACAGACACATGGGCATTGATCACAGAGAGAAAACAACTGAAAGATCAGATCATCCAAGCACAAGACCAGAAAGAGAGGCAAGAACTGCAAGCACATTACTGGGACAAGAACCCAGAAATGAAAAGAAGTGCAAGGAAAGACAAGAAAAACTTTATTGAAAAGCTGACGCAGGAAGCAGAAACTGCTGCGGGTCAAAGGAACATGTAGAGACTCTATGAGATCACGAGGACCCTCTCTGAAAAAAAAAAAAAACAACAGACCAAGTCGCCCTGACAAGAATGGAAACACTATTTCAGGCGAAGAAGAACAGAGAGCAAGATGGGTGGAACACTTTAAGGGAACACTCAACAGACCAGTACCATCAGTTCTGCCAGACATCCCACCACCCACTAAAGTCCTCGATATCAACACTGGTCCACCTAGCAAGCACGAAATAATGAAGGCCATAAAGTCACTGAAATCTGGTAAAGCAGCAGGCCCAGATTGTATACCACCCGAAGCATTGAAGGCAGATACCCAGACCTCAAGCTAAAGAAGAGGGACTTGTCATCTTGCACCAACTAGAGAGGAATCATGCTCCTGTCTATCCCAGGAAAAGTCCTGTCAAGAATCAACTTAGAGAGACTTAAGTATGCACTAAACAAGGCACTCCGAGATGAACATGCTGGCTTTCGGCAAGATAGATCATGTACAGACCACATTGCCACCATGCGCATCATCATTGAACAGTCCCTGGAGTGACAAGCCCCACTGTACTCAGTCTTTTTCGACTTTCAGAAGGCATTTGACATTTTGGATAGGGATGTTATCTGGAAACTGATGTACCATTATGGCTTTCCACTAAAGTTTGTCACCATCATTCAACAACTGTATGAAGATGCCACTTGCCAAGTCATCCAACAATCTTCCTTATAGTCATTGACTGGATGATGCGCCAGACCACAACAGGTAGGAAAACTGGAATACAGTGGACCTTTACCAAGCAGTTAGAGGACCTTGACTTTGCAGATGATATAAGTCTTATCTCCCACAGACACCAAGATGCCCAAGAAAAGTTGAGCAATCTTGCAGAATAAGCAAAGAAGACTGGCCTCGAAATCAACATCAGAAAGACTGAAATCACGAGGGTAAACAACAAAACAGAAGACCCCGTGCAGCTACACCAAGAAAACATCAAGGAAACTGACAAGTTTGTTTACCTGGGTAGTGTCATCAGTAAAGATGGGGGTACAGATGAAGTGCCGCATCAACAAAGTTAGATTTACTTTCAACTCCCTTCGACCAATCTGGAGATCAACAGCCCTCTTAATAAAAACAAGATCCGGATCTTCAACACCAACGTCAAGTCCATCCTACTATACGGCTCAGAAACCTGGAGGGTAATCAAAAACAAACATACTAATCCATATCCGAATCACAATCCAGAAGCAAAGTAAAAACTTTGGAACTGACAAGTTAGGTTATACACGTGAACTTCCACCAGGGAAGTGAGGCCGGGTGCCCCGGAAGGGTAAGCAAGTAACCAAGACCAACACCCACAAACTCCAGACATTTATCAACAGATGCCTCAGGAACATCCTTAACTTCAGATGGTCTGAAGTTCTCTGAAACAAACAACTATGGGACAGGACCAGACAAGTTCCAATCGAGTCTGAAATCAGGAACGAAAATGGGTATGGATTGCCACACACTACGCAAGCCTGCATCAAATGCCACCAGGCCGGCCTAAACAGACTTGACGTAGGAGTATCGACACTGAGGCACAAACAGCTGGAAAGACCTGGGCCGAACTGAAAATAGTCCAAAACTGTGTCAGATGGAGATGTGTTGTTGCGGCCCTTTGCTCCCCAGGGAATCAAGAGGAATAAGTTAAGTAAGTCAAGTTTTATTTTTCAGAATGACTAGAAACAAATCTGTGGCTCAACAAGCCCAAAAGAAAATATTTAATGGATCAAACCATAAAAACATTCGTAACCCATCACAACATACATTGCCATCAGATTGTGGACAACACACAGCTTACTAAGTGATATTAATTACCGGTGTTGTTATAAGTTTGATACAGCATTGATGTGACCATAAACTATTAACTGTATATTTACAATACAGACCTGTCGAAAATTCAACACTGAGCTAACAAAAAGGAGCCCACGTTCGGCTGTTGAGATCTAGATAGTGGCAACTGCCGATGTAAAGTTAACAGGGAGCCAAAATTAAGCAATAATTTGTTAGCTTAGTGTTTATTTTTCAACAGGTCTGTACTGTATAGTACACATGCAAGTTGTTCCAATCTGTATACATAGCATACAAATATATATATAACTATAGATAAAGACACTGTCGAATTAACTGAATATTCTAGATTGTGTAGTCTAACTCCGTGTAAGCGTGATCAACTCACAAACTTAGTGAAAGCGAGACCATTTTACATAATTTGACGAATACGGTCAAATTCCAATATCTACCGACATGTAGACACGCGAAATAATTGTCTGTTGTAATAAATATCTAGTGGATGCAGAAAATTCGGGTGTAAAAGGCGCAAATTTTATCGTTTGGTTAAATTTAATCCGCGATAGCATAAATGTGTTAGTGTGATCAACACGAATATCTAACGTGCTCCACACATTGTCGAAGTGTTTGCAGAAACTACGGAGATTTGAATGTTGTCATTTGGCAAGGAAACTTAGTACACATATACTTCTTCCGTGGGCAACATTTTATTTTCAAATTCACGCGCTATCATATAAAACTAAGGTCAACTTTCCTTCGAAGCGAGCGTTTTCAGGTGAAAGCGTGATCAACATAAGTCACGTGATTGTCCCCCGTGTTATTGTATAGAAAGGTATATTAGTATTAGAATATTGTAGGTGTTAGTCATTTTGACACATTCTTTTTGTGAAAATAAGTTAAGCTAGTTTCAAATTTGTTTTCTGGATTCTGGTGACCATTCAGGCCAGTGGGCCTCTTGTTTAAGTTTACTTTTGTAAAACGAAATTAATTTTGTTAAACCTGTGATACTATGAACTACAGTGGCTGACATTTTGTATACTGCTTGGCGATACTGTCATTTTGCCAGTAAAATCTTTCAGCTTGCCCGGAGTGCAATTTGTAGAACTACTAGTATGTTATACCTCTGGAATTATGATAAAAGTTTCTTGATTTGTTTAAAGAACTCCCTTTAGAGCCAAACACTCCACTCACAACTAAGATTTGACTTTGACCTACACACCTACATGTAGAATCGTGTTGGTATGTACATTTGTTTCAAGTTTGACAAAAAATCCATCCATAGATAGTTATAGAGCAGAATCAATTTTACAAAGACATGATACTTTCTATATATCCCCACTGGGAAATTAAGTTCATTTATGAATAGTATTTAGAACATTTTGTAGGTAATTTTTGGATTTTATCCTAAAGCATAATGGTAAAAAAACCAGTTAGTCTGTATGCCTTTACATAAAAAGTAATTCAAAATGGGGAATGTTCAATATAGAAATCTTCATTGTCTTGAAGGGTTAGCCACCTGGTCTATTGTGGCCATATATGGGCAACACGATATATTTAATTGTGTTTATGTCTTATTGGAGAATAATTCATATATCGAGAAGTTGCCATTTATAGATGAAGCAGCTAAAATTTTGTAGTGCGCTCATGACAATGTGTAGGGTTGTTTTCTTACCGAACACACCAAAAAAGTCAATTTTTAGCTAACCTCAGCCAAAAGGCTCAGTTGAGCTATTGCTATCTATCACCGTCCGTCGTGTGTAAGCATAAGCTTTACATTTTAATCTTCTTCTCCAAAACTACTGAGCCAAATTTGATGAAACTTGGTGATTTTCATGCCTGGGTAACAGGCTTTAAAATTATGTTCGGGGTTTGACCACGCCCAACTATATGGCTGCCATTACTATAAATAGACAAAAGGCAAAATAATCTTCTTCTCTGAAATCAAAAGGTGCAGGCAAATTTTGATTAGATATTTGGATTCAGGATACCTAGGAACATTAAAATTTTGTTTTTCTTGAAAATTGGACGAAAAATAGGTTACGCGTTTTTTGCGTAAAATTACATAATTTTTAAAATGAGACATTTATTGTTATAACTTCATAATGGCTGAAGATAATTGTTTGGAGTGTTTGCTGTTGATCTTGTGTTGCCATTTTCTTTCAATTGATGTCAAAGGTCAAGGTCATGTCCCAGTTTTTGACCTTTGATAAAATATGTTATTTTTTAAACATTTCTGGTGATTATGGCATAGCATTTTCAGTTAATTGTAGGTATTGACATGGCGATCACTTCGATACAAGATCAAGGTCATGGGTTCAAAGGTCAAGGTCACAGATGTACAAGTATACCAAAATAGTTATTTTTCTGCAAAGCTATGAACTTTTTGTATAGGCATGTATAGTAGAATATTGTAGGTATTGCACAATGGTAATTTTGATATATGAATAAAGGTCATGGGTTCAAAGATCAAGGTCACAGATGCAAATGAAAACTTAAATGGTTAATTATCTTGAAAACTGTTAACTTTTTGTATAGGCATGTATATTAGAATATTGTAGGTAATGACACAATGGTAATTTTAATATATGAATGAAGGTCATGGGTTCAAAGGCAAGGTCACAGATACAGACAAGTACTGAAATATTTTTTTTTTTAAACTGGAAACTTTGTTTAGGCATGTATATTAGAATATTTGCCTAATGATCAATTTGATATATGAATGAAACTCATGGGTTCAAAGGTCAAGGTCACAGGTGAGCATTAAGGCCCATGGACCTCTTGTTTTAAAACTAAATACAGAGTACTTGATGAAATAATAGTCACTACTTATTTCCGAGTCTTAGTCAGTCAGACCCTGACGGGTTTTGAATCCCGACTTCCCACTTACGGAACGAGCACTCTACCAACAGCTATCATAGTGGTCTTTTCTGACGAAGTATAGCACCAAACCAAACGGGCGAAATGCATTGTAACCCACGTCCTAACCACAACCCCAAAGCAAAGCAAAACTTTGAAACTGGGAACCAGGTTAAACACGTGGACTTCCACAGGGAAGTGAGGTGCTCTAGAAGGGTAAACACCGTCTGGTAAGCTAGTTATACTATACATGTGTAAAATCAAAATTTGGAATGAAAGGAACATGGTACTTGTAGGACGTCATATACATCCAGGATAATTTTTGATACAGAGACATCATATTTATTATCAACAATATTGTGATGACGGTCATAAAACAATTCGGAGGTATTGACGATTCTAGGCTTGCAATGTCCCTGTGTCAACAATTTATTTGTAAGCAGCCTGCTTCTTTGTACAAAGTTCCCGTAGTGAGAACAAACTCTATCAGAGCGTATTAACTGCGAAACTACAAAATTTCTAGAATTTATTCAATAATCTGGTCAATAAATAATCGACATGGTCACATCACATGTTTAAATACATGAAGTCATTCTTGAAATATTGCAAATACCACCGCGCTCGCGAATAGAGAGGAATTACTGAATTCTGAGCATGCGTAGTTGTCAGTTCCAACATTCCACATACATTTACTCGCACACAAAACGCTTTGATCTGCCTTTTGTCCAATTGTTACATGTGAGACAAACTTGTATCTAGGAAATTTTAAAGACTTGATTTCATTTTTAATCATTTCGCATAAAGTTTTTGACAAAACGGCACACGATTTCGGTTCATATTTCTTGTCTTGAAGGGTAGATTGCAAAACTTTATAAATTGCATCACTTGCTTGTTCTGGCATAAATTTTCTTAGTTTATTTTTTGTTGTAACATTTCCAGATGCTTCCAATCTTTGTTGTCGGTTTACATGCATTGTTTTCACTGCTCTGGCTATTTTTGTCATCGCCATAATTTTGGTTATATCACTTGGAGCATCTGATGCGCCACCTTGGTTCTGCTTTGCAGTTCGCGCCATCTTTAATCGTCTCATCATTAAAGGGAGATTACTTTCATCAATCTGTTTAGTTTCAGTCCCCGTTTCTGTTTGAAGCGTCGTATTAGTCGTTGCAGAGACTGGGCGATCGTTGATGGCTGCGTCTAGATGCTGAGACAAACGTGTATTAACCGAAGACTTACCACCAACTGAGACAGACTCCGACAGAACACTACCAGACGACGATTGTTTACCGGAATGGCTTTTATGTCGGCTTATGTTGTATCTTGACAAAGCTTCTGTGTAATTTTGAAGATTTGGACCGTCAGTTAGGAACGTTTTATCGCCATGTTCTGTCACTTTTACTGTTGGATTAACGTTTTGTATTTTTGACATAACTTTTTCAGGCGATCTCTTGGTGTTTTCATCCAGATCGGCTCCAGTTTTCGTTGAATTTAAATCCTTTGCTTCTGCAGTGGTTTGGTTTTTGTTCCTACTGTAATTTGGTTTCTAAAATCAAAACACACACACGAGGATTTTAATTTTAAAATAAATAAGTTTCAATCACACATAACGGACAAGTTTTTGAAGAAACAAACAATTGCAACTTAGGGAAACCAACCGTTAGTATTTGCCTATTGGTCATCCATGTGGCATACACAGGGAGATATATCCAATGCCAATACGTAGTTTTCAAACATTTAGAAATTAAATACAAAGATTTGATATAATATTGACATGCAATAATATAGAAAAGGAAAAACACGCGGCAGTACCGTGCTTACCACTTCGAAGTAACTTGTTTGAATAAAATCTGTCATTTTTCATCGAAAAACTTAGATACCAAGTGCACATAAACACTAAATAAATCCTCTGGCATATAAAAGATCGCCCATACCATCGAAAGTTTTAGAAATTTCTCTCCCGAGAATATATTTTGTAAAATCCTTTGTAACTAGTTAATCCGTTTAAACACACATATATATGCCTAACAGTACACGTATTTACTATTGAGTGTCACATTCAAGACTTGCATTAAGTCTTGAAATACCCAAGATCAATTCAATATTTTTGAAGAACAAACGAAATTCAAACGTAGCTCAGACTGATAAAGCGTATCCAACATAAATATAACTAAGAAATCCGAGACACCTGTCTGCAAAAAGTCTATAAAAATTGAACTGAATTAATAAAACGTATAGGTATTTTCAGAATGTTCTGTAAGTTAAGCTCTTTGATATATACATGAACTTTTGATTTAATTATAACCTTCATTAATTTTAGGTTAGCTCCTTAAACACATGGCATCGTCGAGAATGTAAAAAACCTTAAAAGTATAAAAAATTTATAAACTTACCGTTGTTTCCATAACCTTTGGTAGGAGGAGACGTTCAGGGGTGGATGTGTGAAATAACCAAAATGGTGTAATATACCGCTAGGTTTAGTGACTCGTTCTTGTAAAATAATTAAAATTGAGTAAATATTATTTACAATACAAGAGGCTTTGATAGAATCCCGAAATTTGGACTGTAAACATTAACAATACACTTGATTTAATAAATAAACTTTAACAGTAAATATATATATAGGGACCCTTTGAATCTCTCACGGTTAAATATATATAAGTAAACTTCGTGATATAATTAAATATTATTATTAACTTCAATAAGGTAAATATTATTCTTAACTTATATTTACAAGTAAAATTATACAAATTTTACTGATTTAAGTTACAAACATGCCATTTTGTTAATTTTAAATTGTTCTTTTTGAAACATTCTATTTAAAGTATCAAAACTTGTTTATGATGTAGATAGATCTGAGAAAGTTTATAATGATACCAGTAATATGTGTAAAATTATAAAGAAGCCTAAAGTACATACAGCCTAATACTTCGGGACTTCGATGGCTAAGTAACCCAAGACGCCCAAGGACCACTTTGCCTCTCGACGCTTAAGTTCCATTCCATCTAAGAACGTGTTATTTTGCTTACCGAAGGTAGTTTAGTCGCTCTGGAGCACTCCACCGTAAAAGAACTAATGAATTGAGGAATGTGTCTTTTTATATTACTGAATAAATGATTAATGTATTTTTATCCTTTATTGATGAATGAAATGCCTTTACTCTACTCTGATATGCATTATGCTATAAAAATAGACTTAGTGAACTTGTGAGAAAAGCTTAGTTTCAGTTCTTTTATAAAGCATGATGTTCACATTTTATTGAAATATAAAGTTTCTGAAACTTCCCTGATATGTCATATCCATTAACTAACAATTCTTCTATATCTCACATCTTCTAATTTATTGGAAATTTACATCTAAATAGTCACATTTTATTTAAAACTATTTATATTGAGTAACCAGACGTATCACAATCTTTCAAAACTTGTATATCCAGGTCGACCAGTCAAAGTCGCGAATTTCAGTTATCACCATTTTTACCAGAATTACATCAATCTGAAGCACATTGTTTAAAAATTAGGGATTTAATAATTATTTACTTTGTTAGTGTTTTAAGATTGTGTTGAATCATTGAATTAACTTATGTAGCTTATATCGCCATTGTGTTTTGCAATTTACGAAATACATTTTATTATTCACGCGACTCTTGATTAAGGTTTGTTAATTTTTAAGTATTAAAGAAAGCTACAATTCACTACTAGGTGAATGACAGATCTGCCTAAGATTAGAATAGAATAATTCACAATAAAATGTATGTGATATAAAACACATATTATAAACACAAAATTAGATTACTAATTATAATTTCAACTGAATAACATGAACTTGACAATATTCAGAGATAACAATATAACACGACGTTACATCAAATAAAAACGAACACACCAATCCATGTCCAAATCACAATACCAAAGGAAAGTAAAAGTGTTGAAACTGACAAATTAGGTTAAACACGCGAACTTTCACCAGGGAAATGAGGCCTGGTGTGCTCCGGAAAAGTAAGCACCTCCTGTTTAGCTTACTATGTCTGCCACGTGTGTGATCAAAATTGAGAGTGAAAAGGATATGGAACTATGGGATGTAAAAAAAAATCAACCAGGGCAATCCTGTACACAAAGAACGATACTGTGATGATGGTCATAAAACCATAAAACGTTTTGAGCCTAGGCTTGCAATATCCCTTAGTCAACAATTTATTTGTAAGCAGCTTACTTCGTTGTATAAAGTCCCCGTGGTGGGAACACGCTCTACCATAGCGTATTAATTGGGATACAAATACACCATAAGCAGGAGAAGCAGGTACATATTGCTGCATAAAAAAAGGAAAATTGACAATAGAAAAAATGAAGCATCACGTTTGTCGTACAGTTTCAAATGTAGCCTTTCGTGGGCGTCATAACTGAGGTATAAGTCTAAATATGAAGCAGAACTTGAGGAACCAGTCGTATGTTTTATTTCAAGTTCATTAGGGTAGATGGCATTTACATAGTCTCCATTCTAGTTTGTAAAGAAATAGATCTATATATCTGTATGTTGAGTAGAATGATTTGGCGACAGTCTTGTTCCAGATTTAACAAGGTTCTGCATAAATTTTGCTTTATACGAACAAAGAAATAAATCACCAAGCAATGGTGCACAATTTTATGCCAATTGGTATTCCGATTGTTTTCTGGAAAATTATATTACCAAACATGACAAATATATTATCTATCAAAACTTCCAACATTTTGTTGATGGTATCCGCGTGGTATTTGACAAAATAACTAGAATCCCTGCTAATATAAGCACTAGATATTTGTATCTTGGCTTACCGTTTTGTAAAAGAGTGACATGTAAATAATTTGTTTAAGACGTTCTTTCAATTCAGAATATTTACAATCACATTGTTTTTGCTTCAATGCAGTGTTTGACCTCGATTCTACTTCATGACTCGATGCAGTTGAATGGAGCCCGCGAGTTTATTCTATGTCAATATTTGACGTATCGCTGACCACGCCCACAATGTTCCGACAAAGGCCTGGCATGCTTGAATTACACGCAAAAGGAATGAAAACTCGGCCTGAATTGAACCATTTAATGACGTCACTGATACTAGTACGTCATTAGTTGCCGTGACGCTGCTTTGGTACCGTGATGTCAGCCCTTGTCGAAACATTGTGGGCGTGGTCGGCGATACGTCAATGATGCCGACAGTTGGAACAGTCAATTTTTAACGAGGTAGTTATAGTTGTTTTTCTTTTATGAAAAGTGTTAAAATCTCAGTTTATATTTTGTGTTTATTTGAAAAAGTTACAAATGATTGTAAATATAAGGAGTGACATTTACTTTGACTGTACTGCATGGAGTTATGCAGTAGAATGGACTGTCTCAAATAACCATGAAAGCCTTCGGCTTTCATTTAATTTGAGACAGTCCATTCTACTGCATAACTCCATGCAGTACAGTCAAAGTGAATGTCATTCCTTAAATGAGGGATAGTGGTGTAAAGTTAAAGATCATTTTAACTACTGTCTGGTTGTCCTATCTTGCAGTGCAGGGTTATCCTTTGTTTATTTTAGCACTATGTACGGTTGTTCTTCCCAATAAATAAACGTGACATATTCCAATTTATATGTTTTAAGTAACACGGATATCATAATGGTAAAACTGTTAACCAAGACTAGTGACAGTGATATATTTCTCGAAAAAAGACGGAATTATTGAAAATTTAAAAACGCTCAAAAAAGGACTACCGTACACATCCGACAAGAACAACCGTACAAAAGTATTTTCCAAGATGTAGGACAACCGGATAGTAGTAAATTTTTTTATTATATGAAAATTACAGAATCGTATTATTTGAAATTGTGGATGTTCAAGAGTTGACAATTTAAAAAAACAAATGAAATTGCAAGTAAAATGGAATTATATAATAAAAATATGCAGATAATCGACCTTTTGTTTCTCCGCGCACGGCAATTGCTATGGGCATCGCATGATTTTCTTCATTGAAATAAAAACTTGCTACGGGCGAATGAAATGGTGTTCAGTCAAAAATAAAGACTAAAACAGCCTTATTAAGAAAGAAATTAGTATTTGTTGACGAGAGATCAGAATACGAAAATGCAATTTTCCTCAGGACAACCGTACGTCTACTTTAGGACAATTCCTCGTGTACAACCTTAACCATGGGCAGTGGATAACTCCTGGCTTCAAAAGTAATCTATTTGTGGTAGCCAAATGGTCTAAAGCACGCGATATCAAGACGTGAGACGGGTGTACTTAAGGATCACAGTGCGGGTACCTCCGACAGCCCAGGTTCGAATACCACTCGGGAAAGATCCTGGTTTGAGAAGGTTTAACAGTTCGCTTGCGATGCCGATTGTTTTTTTTTCGGGCAATCCTGTTTACTTCACCATCCCTGAATGCGCATTGACTTGATTTAAGTGAAAGAATCTTCACTGGAGCGTTAAACGCTATTGCTTTACTTACATAGTATCAAGACTTAACAGCCTTCAATAGGTTAGGGGTTACTTCCCCTCGACCAAAACGTTGTGAACTATGTAAGAATATATCAGTTTTTCATTTCTCCTACACATTCCTTTCTTTCAAATTGTATAATGAGAAGGCAAACCTATGAAAATCTATTAGGCTCATGATTAAAAAAACTAAAAGACGTAATAACGCGAATTGAGAGGCGTTACAAAGCGAAAAGCGAATAGAAAGGCGCAATAACGCGAATATTTAACAATTGAACTGTTTAGAAATGCGGTTCATAGTCGATATGAACGTAATTGATATGCAAGCAAACTGAATAATGATTAGTTTGCCTTGCATATCAATTGCGTTCATATCGACTATGAACCGCATTTCTAAACAGTTCAATTGTTATATTTACTTTAAAACTATTTTCTTTTCTTTTTCTTGGTTCAAAATCATTTTAAAATTTTTTAATTCCGCGCTTTGTCAACAACGATTTTCGATTAACGGAACAGCTGATGGAACAGCAGATCCAACTGATCAGCTGTGCAGTTTGGCGCCAGAAATTCTAGGACAAAATAGTGTGTGGAAAAAACAACAAATTGCATACAAAATTTCTACTAAATTGTTCATTTTTTTTATTAAATACAATTATTTCGGTAATAAATAATCACAATTATGCAAACAATCAATAAAAAGTTAAAACTAAATATATTTCATATTGTGTATTCATACGCCGATTGTTGTGAATGGAATTCCCGTGACGTCACCAAGGTAGATCTTGCAGTTCATAGCCGATATGAACGTAATTGCCCTGAAACCGTGTGTAGAAGACAGAAAACAGACAAAATGTAAATATTTCATTATAACTTTTAGTTCGCGTTATAACGCCTTTCACTTCGCGTTATAATGCTCTTTCATTTCGCCTTATTACGCCTTTTATTTTTAGCCAAGTAGGTTTTCATACAAACAACCAAATCCTTATCCACACACGTATTTAAGATTTTTTAAAACTACATTAAGTATATATTGCAGATAACTTGACTAACTTGTCTTCTAAAGGCTTCAGCTTTACAATATTGATTATTGTTACAGCCATTATGGTGGTATGCAGGCCCCTTGGGTAATCGAGAAAACCCACCTCCTGATCTACAGTTAACCTGCAAGATTAAGATTATATAATTTTTGGTTGTTATTTTAATTTTATATTAGTAGGATATGTGAAATTCCAACGCCTTGAGATTATTGCGGAGCGGTGCTTCTGTAATTGTCAACGGGCGGATCTTGGAGATGACGGTGATAAATGTGGTGTAGATAGAGGGTAATTGGGTATTGTTGAAGGTCAACCTAGAGCGAAAGCTTGACCCACCGTCACATAAAATAAACAATTATAACAATTCTTAGCAAACGTTGATATTTTTCCTAATTTTTCACTTAATCTTATATTGTAATTTTTGAGTGTCCGGTTCTGGGACTTAATTGGTATGAACTTGCACACAAAGCATTTCATTGCACCATATTTATATAATTATATTACAATCTCTGATTACAATTATATAAAAAATAATATACTTATTCACATGCATGGACATACATTTATATAAAAGTCATATCCACCAAAAGGTAATTGCAATCCATTTTATTATGTTTATAAGAAATCACCGCTACAGAGAAGTCAACACTGGTATTTCTAAAAATCCGAGCTTTTGCCCAAAAGTCTTAATGAAGACGAATATAACGAAATTTCAGATTTCTTCTGAAGGTTTTTAAAATCTATTATTATGTTTATATGGAATCACTGCTACAGAAAGTCAACACTGGTATTTAAATACTTCTAAACTTTTTGTCTTAATGTCTGAACGAGGACGGATATAACGAAATCACAGATTTATTCTGAAGGTATTTACAATGTATTTTATTATGTTTATATGGAATCACTGCTACAGAAAGTCAACATCGGTATTTAAATACTTCTAAACTTTTGTCTTAATGTCTGAGCGAGGACGGATATAACGAAATAAAAAGTTCCTCCGAGGGTGTTTAAAATCCATGTTATCATGTTTATAAGGAATCGCTGATGTTTCTTTAAATGTATCTAAACCTTTGTCTTAATGAAGACGGATATAACGAAATCACAATTTTTTTCTGAAGGCATGTTACTAGGTTTATAAGGAATCACCGCTTCAGAGAAGTCAACACTGATAGTTCCTTATATTAAAATGTTTGTCTTAATGTTTTAATGAAGACTGATATAACGAAATCTGAATCTATTTTGAATTATTGCTAAAGAAAATTTACAATAGGTCACTCCAGTATGATTTTATATCCAAAGTTTTTGCCTCAATGTCTTAACGAAGACGAATATAACGAAATACTAGATTTCTTCTGAAGGTTTTTACAATCTTTTTTTTTTAAATTTTGCTAAAGAGAAGTCAATATTGCTCACACTGGTATTTCTTTATGTTCAAACCTTTGTTTTATATAAGATTGATATAACGAAATCCCAGATTGATGAAGTTTTTAAATGTTTTTAAATAATTACTTCTATAGACAAGTCAATATTGCCACCCTCTGATAATTCTTTTGATTATATAAAGACTTGTTGATACAACGAAATCCTCCAATATTTCTTCAGAAGGTATTTACAATCCATTTTACAATGCTCATAAATGATAATTCTTAAAGAGCAGTCAAAATGCCTGTGTCCACGGCTACTTTTTAATATCCACGGCACTAATACCGGAGAACACTCAGCAGTCACTTATATGTATGTAATATATAATCGCTTACTTAATATACGCACTATTCAAAGTAAGCACCGTGAACATAAGCTATTGCAATAACAGAACTATTTCTGTAGGTATAAGTAGCGAAATTATCCGTACTGGAGTTCCAAATACACCTACTAGCCACCTGAACACCCTGGTCCTTGTTCTCCATAATTATAACATTACACACTATCTTATAACGTTTGAAGTCAAGCATCTTAACCCTTCCCTTTATGACCGTTGATAAGTCCGTTGCTAAGGTCTTACTTCTAGCCGGATGGTAAGTGACGGCGTTAAGTCTACTGTCCAATACGTCCCGAATGACATTTTCGACCTTTTCTGGTGAGAATTCTGTTCCAGACACTGGTTCTAATCGATACGTGTTCTCAAGTCTTACTACCGGTTTTTGAGGTAGAGAACTTGCTTTAGACTTTTTAGCTAACCTTTGCCAAGCACGTGTCGCCGCAACAATGCGGAAAAACGACATTCCAGTCGGCCTGCCATCTGACTTTGGAACACCTACAGATTTTACGGATACTGAATCGCTTTGAGATGTCAACCGTAACCTTCGCTCTGTACTTATTTTACGAGGTTTTTCGTCCTGCAAGTAAAACAAAAAAAAGAAAATCACACAAAGTGCAACGATATAATTATGCTTTTTATCAATTGCTGCAAAATCTGAGCCACTGTTATTTTAAAACACTTGTTTGTCGCCGTACACATGTCAGTATTCCTGCAAGGCACAAGCTAGTACGAATTGGACAAACCATCGGTTACTGTACTGTGGTCAAATACAGAAGTAGTTAAAAGTTTACAGGTAGAAAAGATTTTGTGACTAATTTGCTTAAAGACGATAAGTACCACGCGGGGACTTCTAGTTTATATGATTAAAACCATGTTGCTGGAGGTGTTAGACGTTCATTGAAAATTAGCAATGGATGGAAGTGAACGTTTTTAAAATGAAAACCAAAATTAAACATTTTATACAGTTCTTTTGCTTGACACCTCCGTATATTAAACTACAGATAAGTGTCAAGCAGAATTAACATAGTTGTCTATGGACAAGAAGAAGAGCCAACTTAATGACACAAACGAAGTGTGAATATAAACTTCAAACATGAAAACGTATATATTTGGAATCAGAGATAGCAGAGATAAGTAGATAAATGGTATTCAAGAAAGCAATGTATGAAAGCACATACATAACCAATATACCATAACAAAAAACAAATAATAACCGCTGAAGATACAAGCAAACAAGAGAAGTCAAAGACTAATATATGTTGGGAACAATTTTACAAGATCCTCAACTATGAAACATTTTACACCGGACATTATTTTGCTTCGTTAAGGTTTTCGCATTCCATATATTCATTATTCATAACTCATTATTTAAAGGTAATGGTTCTGGAATTCATACTCACGCTTATACAATAGCCCCATTAAGGAAGAAATTAGCATTTAATGACGATAGATCAGAATTCGAAAACGCAATTTTCCTCAGGACAACCGTACATCTACTTTGAAACAACAATCCGTCTTGTACAGCCTTGTGTTTCTATCATAGTATTATTGTTGTCTTTTACTACCAAATTGTGCCGTAAACTTTAACAAAAAAATAAATATTTTTTTACTAGAAATTTATATTTTACCTCAGTAAAAGTCAAAGCTCTTTGCCGCAGGAACGACCTCATTTTCTCACCACCATATACATAAGTTAACAAGATATATATATAAGTTTACAAGTAATATTATAGATGTGACTTCTGAGATATGACTACTTTCTCTAACTTAAGTACCCATATATCTACATAATAAATCAATTTATATGAATTCAGGCCTACATTATCTGGACATTTTATTTACCTCTTTCGTGTCTTTATTTGATGACGTCACGGTTGTTGGGCCTTTCGTCGACGACGCCTTTAATTTCGGATGGACTTTATCATGTTCTTTTAAAGCTTGTATTGTAAGTTTTTCGTTAATTGTTTCCATATTAGTAGATATTACCTCCCTTTAATCATATGCACCTGAAATATTAAATAAATAAATACTAATGAAATACAAACGAAAGCTATAACATATACATATATATATATAGTGCTGAAATTATGGCACGAAACATAAATGCATTTATTAGGGAACTTGGAATAATATTTGAATTTACGATGTATTAGTGTCCAATGTGGTAGAAAAAGTTTTATTTGAACAAAAGTTGATGGGATCATAAAAACATACAAAGGGGGTGGGGGAGGAGGGGGTACAAGAAACAACAAGCCATTGGACAGCATAACATATAAAGGTCTTCCAAGATGTCGAAGTAGAACTTTTATGGCGTGTTACACATCTTAGTATGGTTGATTTTGATGAGATTCCGCCATAAGGCGTATTAACGAACTGGTCCCATTGGTTTCTATAACCGTGAAGAAGTTAACTTATAAAATGACCGCCGTGTTGAACCCTTGAGCTGAACGATAGGACATTTGGTTAAATACATGCTGGGACATTTCATCTACATACTTTTAAACCATTTTAGCGAAACTTAAAGTGGACATTTGTATGGCATTTTATTGTCTATCAGTATTATATACTGAGTAATAAAGATAATAAAACCATTTAAAAGTAACCCACAATAATTGTTCAGCCTAGGGTGCTCCTTGCTGCAATATTGACAAAAGGGTGTGTTTCCTACAACTTATGCCACTATTTTTATCGGCAATTAATTTTCTTTGCGCTCAAATGCTGTTACCTACTGTACATGTGCCACTTTTGAATTTTTATGAAATGATACATTCAAAAGCAGCACATGGCACTAGTGTAACTCAAGAGTGCTCTCTACGTTAGTGTGATGACTTGGTTCTTTTCTATCTAGTCTCTGACATAAAATAGGCACACAATATCACACTCAGGAGAGCACAATCTACCAACTGGGTTACATTAAAAACAGGCATTGACCATAGTGTGGGCAGACATGGAATACTAACTTATAGAGAGCGCTCTGTCAATTGAGTTACAGTAATAAAAAAACCCAAAACATCAATTTCTTACGCCGCTGGAAAACACGGAATACCGTACTTACGGAGAGAGCGCTCTGCCAATTGAGTTACTTAATAAAAAGCCATTATCAATGGTGACAGCAAACATGGAATATCAGTAGATACAATATCACACTAACGGAGGGAGCGTTCTGTCGAATCAACTGTGTCACAGTAACGAAGTGTTTAAATAATGCAATGTTTCTTCAGTAATCAGACTTTATCATACCTCAGTGTGTTGATTCCATTGAAAAGGTTATCTGTCATAACTTTCTATTAAAATAATTTTAAAATCTTGTATCCGTTGTATATAACAGTTTCTTGTATTCGTTGTATATAACAATTTCTTGTATTCGTTGTATATAACAGTTTCTTGTATTCGTTGTATATAACAGTTTCTTGTATTCGTTGTATAGGTTTAGGCTTATGAATATCGGTCAAGTGATCTAAACATCAAAATAAGGTGTAAAACCGGGGACAAAACGAATAATCAAGTGTTTGGTGCGGAAAGAATGTTGTTGAAACATGAACACATTTTATCATTGGTTTTTATTTATGTAGCACGGTAAATAACCTGGTTTAACTGCCACTTATAGACTTAATGATATTGACAAACTTAACATATTAAAATATGTCATAAGTATTCAAATATGCATGGTTAAATAAATAAATTACTTCAGAGGTTTGTGTAAATACAATCACTTTTATCTATGTTGTGTCAATCTCCTACTAAAAGGACTTTGTTTAAGATTTGGCTTAAGAACTCAGTGTACTTTTACTTATAGTAAACAGAGGGAATGTATTTTCTGTGTCTGATTTCAAACTGTCTATATAGTTATTGCTTTATTTGAATTTGGTACGACATTTAATATATCTCTTTTAATGTTTTACAACTAAGGCTTTGGAGAAGCCGAATCAGTATAGTACTCCATTCACAGTCTTAATGTATCCGTATTTTAATCATGGAATCTTTCATTATTTGAAATAAAAAACAAACATACTAATCCATGTCCGAATCACAATCCAGAAACAAAGTAAAAACTCTGAAACTGACAAGTTGGGTTAAACACGTGAGCTTCCACCACGGAAATGAGACCAGGTGCTCCGGAAGGGTAAGCACGTCCTAAACATGTAACCTCGTTAGATGTTCATCTTTTGGAGTGTGTGATTGCTCAGTAATTGAGTCTTAGTTAGGGCCATTTTAATACTCAAATGAATTTTAATCCTCGAGAACTATGTATACAAAAACAGCCATAACAAATCTGGTTTTATCAGAGATGTACATTTACTCGGCCACTTGATTTGTTAACCTTTTTCATATCTTGATCATCGTCATCTAGATACAGAGAAAAGTGTACTATTTTCATATTGTTTCTAAATCTTCCTGACTTGTTCCAATAAACGTGTTTGTTTTAGTGGTTTTAACTTTTGCAAAGTATACTTAATTTGTTTCGCAAAGCTGGGCCATTGCTTATTAAACATAACCAACTCCATATGAATCGGGAACTTTCCCATTCTAAATCAAATTGAAATACTGTTCTAAGAAACAAGGACTAGACTATTTTGGCTAACGCAGAATCTAAATACTAGTAACTGGATGTCACAATAACCTAGCTTTGGTAACGGTTAATCTCAGAATCTTGAAAAATTCCTAAAGTGAAAAAAAAAACAACGTGTGCGTAGTTTTAAAGATAAATGTTAAGTTCAATGGTTAGAAAATTAGCGGGTTTTATCCAATTTGTACGTAGCAGTTGCACGTCAGAAACTCATTTTAGTAGGTACAATTCGGAGTTGCCAATTCACGCCCACTCCCCCTCCCCCATCCCCCATAAAAAAATAAAATGAAATTCGGTAAATAAAAGTTATTTTAATCTTATTTTTTTATAAATATATAAAAACTTTAAGGTAATGGACATAATAAGTATATAAATAGTGTCAATATTTACCCGGTTATAGTGCCGTCTCCTGTTACTTTCCTGTTGGTAGGTAATATTTACTTGATATTAAATCGAAGCCGTTATATTTTACTTATATATACACACCTCCAATCTATATACCTAACACAAAGATACGGCTAATTAAGTTTATGGTAAAACTGCATTTAAAATGAACGTTACTTTATCACCTCTTATTTCAGGAATACAAATTTGTATAGATATGTCACTAGTTAATCTCAGGCTTTTTCAATTTCAAATTATCACAACCAAATTAAATTTTTCCCATTAACGAAAACTCATTTTCTTACTGGGTCGGTCTAATTTAATTTATAAATGATATCAGAGCAATGAAACGCTTTTTAATAATAGTTTTGTTGTTAAAATAAAATAAAATTATTTATGTCCCTTTTTAAATGTATTAACAGTTTCCATCTTTGTTAATCTTCTGGAATTTATACAAAGTTAGGGTGGTCTGAACGCTTGTTATGGGTTGTACTTTTAAACACTGGAAATCATGGAACCTGGCAAGATGTACACCTCCAATCAAACTGGAGACGGCAATTAAATCAAACATGAAAAATATATTTTTTAAACCCACGCCTGGAAATTCCAGTTTCTCCTATTTTGATATTACTAAGGGTAGGGAAGGGGTTTGTCGTTTGTTTTGGTATATACTTTGAATAATTCTTGGATATTGACTAGATGAACATCTCTAATAATTCCAGAGATGATAATCAAATAAAAACATTAATGTCTTACTATTACAGCAATGTACTATTAGTTCTAGACAGGGTAAGGTATGAAGGGGGTTCTGGAATGATAAACCATAACATATAATATTGAATGAAAAACAATTGAAAAGAACGCGTTGGAGGTACCAGTCTTACTGCACAAAGAAGTACGGTGGCAGAGTGGTTAAGACCTTGGACTTAAGTTCCAAGGGACATATGTCCGCGTGGGTTCGAACCACATCCGTACTATTTTTATCAACTCTGTTACAAGATACAATCAAACATGACCACATAATTTGATCACTGACATAAATTCCCGACTTTGGACTGACACTGTAATGTCCAGTGGTGTGGTTAAAGTACAACTAGGGGGCTTACAACACAATAGCTCCACTCCGCTCTACTCTGATTGAACCACGTGTAGGCGGATTATCTCTTGGCTAGTTCACATATAAAAATACAAAACTATGATAGTCTAGTTTCTTGCTGTTGATTGTACTTTTGTACTTTGGAAATCATAGAACATGACTAGATAAAAACCCCAAACAAAATAGAGAAAAAACAAGAATGTTTCACGTACGAATGTCAGATGTGTGGAATTAACATTTCTACCATTTTATATTACGGTAAGATGGAAAGGGGTTTGTCGTTTGCTATGAAGTGTGGTTTGTTGAATTCCTGGATACTGACCGGACAGCATCTCTAATTATACAGGCAATGGTAATCAAATTAAAACATTGATATGTCTTACTAGACGAGGCAAAGTTCTCTGAACATACACCATTAACACATTAAAGAGGTTCAAACAGAATTAAACGCCTTGATTGTAAGTTGTAAGGAGTACGGTGGCCGAGTGGTTAAGGCGTTGGACTTAAGTTCCAATGGACATATGTCCGCGTGGGTTCGAACCCCACCCGTACTAATATTTTTTTTATCAATGAAACAATTCCTCTATTGGTATAGAATCAACTGATAAGCCATTGCCTTTCCAGAGCAGCCTTAGACTTCATAAAAGGATTGTGTGTGCTTTGTCATATTTGTTGAAGACACTGTATTTAAGCTCAGTACTAGTAAGGAGCACGGAATCTTCAGTCACTCAAAAGAACTTACACGATATAGGCGAAATCATCGTAAAAATATGTCAGAAAACGTGTACACAAAATAATACAAGTGTTTGAACCGACCAAACAAGACAAGACAGACAAATACATTGTGACAACTGCCTATAAAACCCCGACTTTGGACGGACACTGCAGTTTATCTCCAGTGGTTTGGTTAAAGTACAACTGGAGGGCTCAAAAACACAAGTGTATCATTCCAGTCCAATTTAGTTTCAATGAACTATGCTAATTACATGTTTCTCTTGGTCTGTTAAAATTAAAAATAGATACTCATGACCTATTCAACTTTTTTTCATACCGATAAATTAACCATGGTGTTTACATACACATTTTAATTATTTAATTTAATCTTACATGACCTAAGTAGCAGATTCCTGGTACATCGTTATTTTAAATCAATTCGCTTTTTTATGTTTTTGTCGGCATTGCAAGTCGATCGAATGGCTTTTAGCACCAGCTATATAAAATATTACATTAATTTTTTATGTTTATATTCCTATGTACAGTACAGGCCTGTCAAAACTGAACGAACGAAAAGGAGTCGAAACTCGGGTGTCGAGTGCCCGAGATAGGAGTTTATTCGCCGAAAAGCTGCAGAGAAAATGAAAACAGTTACCGACAAGAACTCGGGATATTAGTTATTGCTAATAAAGGAATGAGATGAACTGTCGACTCGCTAATTATGTTAAACTTTCGACAGGCCTGCACTGTATTGATCGGAAATGAATTGTCTTACACTGTAACTGAATATTTACATTTTATTATTTTACTGCCTGAAACATCTTTGCGGGTGTTGAAAAAGGTGACCAACGTGTCACGAATTGGTCTATATCTTTTAACATGGAGTCACCTACGAAAGCTCAATTGATAGAGTGCTTGCTTCATATATGGGTGGTCGCGGGTTCAAACCCCGCCCGGGTTTGATCAAAACTTGACGATAGATAATAGTGACTGTTCTTTCGCTAAGCACTCGGCATTTAGAAATGAAAATCACGGGGTCTTTCGGTAGAAACATTAAAAGCCGATGTCCCGTGTAACAACAGGCGTGACACATAAAAGGATCCATCCTGCACATGCAAAGTTCAAAACTGACACTTCACCTATAGCTTGTGACGTCTCGATATAAGTGAAATATTCTTGACTGAGAATTTATAAACCCCATACAATCAATTAAGTTTTAACGTTAAAGGATTAAAGTACATGTACCGATTAGTGTGTCAAAATATCGGAAGTCTATTAATCTGAAATACAACCAGACAATTCTCTACATTCATTTACAATTATTGCAGCTTTAAGACGACCAGCATTCTTGATTACATAATAAGCCATTCAAACATATCATACTCATTTTATAACAAAAACTTATAAAACCAATTAGTCGCTCTTTATGTAAATTTTCGATATGTCAAGTGAAAACATAACAGATTAAACCGATTAAAAGCCGGATGAATAGCATAGATTAACGTGTTATTAACCGAGGCAGGCAAAATTAGCATATTATGTAAACCCTCTTTTCATTAAGAATGCAAAATCATGTTTCAGGTCCAAAAACCGAGTTATATATTTTTATAAGTTTAAAATGAGATAATAGAGCTAAACAACGTACACATTGGAACACACACACACACACACACACACACACACACACACACACACACACACACACACACACACACTCGTGCGATTGGCAAAAGCTAAAACATCCAAACAACAAAAGATGAATAAAACCGTCACATCAGTCACAACAGTCGGACCTGCCTTACAGACCACCTCTATATAACGACCACCCGCTTTTAAAGGCTGGTAATTTTTTTTTTATCCCAGTTGCTCTTTATTCATGTTATTTGAACCTGTATATAAGGGCCACTAGTCCATAAAGACCACTTTTTCTGGTGGTGGCCTTTATAGACAGGTTTGACTGTACCAGAATTAATGAACTTTTCGTCATACTGAGACTAAATATATCACGCCCACCCACTCAGATAGCTCATGTATTTTCAAAATGTCCATTCTGTCACGTAAAATAGTAAACCTTGAACTTATTTTAATAAATCTAGAAAACAAATCTATTTTAAGTATTTCAACAAGTGTGGGTAAGTCTATAACAAATACAATGAGATACCCCAACATCAAACACTTGAGATCTTTATGACGGGTATATTATAATATATGTCATACTACAACTGGTATAAAACACTTATTATTCCTTCTCAAATGGGATATTTATATCTTATAAAGAATTTTTTAAAATCGGTCTAAAAGTTTGAATTGATTTACTATATGTGTCAAATGATAGTAATAAATACGAGAAATGGCAATTGTAAAGCTTGTTATGTATCGGGTATTTATATCCTCTTCACACATGACAAAAGCTAATCCAATTTTTAGGTGTTTTGTTTGGGCCAATGTCGAAGACACGTTCGGACAATTTTCGAACGGACTCCCGATGAACAAATTTCCCCATAAGAGACATGCTCTAACCAATCCACATGTTTTAACCCAAACAGCAATAGGACGCAGACAAAGAATCGACGCCGATAAACCAATAAACCAAAGACAAGACAAGGCGATGCCCGGTGGAGCGTAATTTTATTCGTCCGTCAAGTAGGTTTTTGCTCCTTAAAAACCACAGTTCGCCTTTATGTTTCGTTTTAGCCTATTTAATTCTCGAAAAAAATGAAGTTATTAGCACTTACATGACACCATATATTTCTTGTAAAATTTGTATACATTCATCGTGTATTTTATCGTTTCACTTTTATTTAGAGTCAGATGGTCTTGATATTCATTGTTATACAATGTGGTATTCATGTATTGGTTTTATACTACTTTCTACGTATAATAATGTAATTTGCATATCAAAGTGTTTGACATGAACTAATTTTGTATTGAAATGATAAAATAATTACAACACCAGTAACAAATAACAGTACTTGGACACATTCTATCAAGTCTGTTACTTTAGAAGAATCTCTTTATATAACACAAACTTTTTATACATTACGGTACAAGTTGTTGTTAACAAATGGATAACATGAGCAGTAATCCTCATAATTGTTATACTCTTTATGACTGATGGCTTTACTAAGTGTCAGTATGTCAATTTTTTACAAAAATAATGCACTCATGTGCGTTATAATGGACACAATGAAAACTTCCAATGAAAACGGAGATGGAAAACGGATAAGACAGTTTTAACAAGGATTTTTACAAATTTATTATTGCTTGTCCTAAGAATGCTACATGTAACATATCTAAAGTCTAGCTACAATATATTATTTATAAACAGCTAAAGAATCTATATATCAAAATGATCGTTAGGCCAATACCTACAGTATTTTAACATACATGTCTATACAAAAGTTTATAGTTTTTGAGATAATTAACCATTTTAGTATTCGTTTGCATCTGTAACCTTGACCTTTGAACCCATGACATTCATTCATATATCTAAATGACTGTTAAACCAATACCTACAATATTCTAATACACATGCCTATACAAAAAGTTAATAGTTTTATTTTAGTATATTTGTGCATCTGTGACCTTTGACCTTGATCTGTCAGTCGTTTAGAGAGAAACAAACACGAGATCAAGTTTCGATAATGGTTATTAACCAATTTGATACTCGGCACTTAAAAAAAACTTACTTAAAATGATGGGTGTGTAGTTGACTAGTGTAAGATAGAAAGTACATTTCAAGCTATGAAATGAAATTACTTGGTCACATTTCATTTTGAATATCATCTATTTCATTTCTAGTCAATGTCGAACTTTTAAATTGGACATAATCACAATGATGACTTCTCTTTTGACCTGGTATAGCAGTTTAAGATTAATTTAGAGTGCAATATGAAAACGGATCCAATAAAAAATTGTACATAGAATGCAATTAATCAATGGAAACTGTATAATCCTAACAAGTATAATATTAATGGATTTAGAAAAATCTGTCACGCTAAAGAATTCATACGATTAAAAAAAATGATAATTTATAACTTCGATTTTTAATTAACTAAATATTTTTTAAATGTTTATCAGATACGATCTACTGTCTGTAGCTAAGATTTATCGATTAAGCCGATCAAACCAAAAAAAATAAAAAAGTATATTTTTTCAAAGCACATTTAATATAAAAAAATAAAAACTTTAATTGCAGCAAATGTACTTGACAAAACGTTTAAAGATTTAAAAGTATTTTTCATATACAAACCTCCCAAGCAATAAAAACACTTAAGTACTGCTAATGCAGTTAAAACCCCGAAAGCTTTCAAATATATTAAGTATTTAGTTGATATGCAAAACCAATGAAATAAAAGTCCCGCGTACGTTACAGAAACGATTTTGATTATGACAAAAACCTATTTAGATTTGTTTCAATTTTGCATAATTAATGTTTGATTTATTAATTATTTTTTAAATGTACCTTCGAAAAAATATTTCAAGCAAAACAAGGGATGATAAGCAAAATTTATTATTCATATTATGTGGTAATGTACACATGGTTTTCTGGTCCATATAGAGATAAGAATGTCTAGATCATTTTTGGTATATAATATATATGAACTATGTGTGACATTTTGCAGTTGCATGAGACATAAGCTACCAAAAAGGTAGAAGTCTAAACATGACGCAGAATTTGGAGAATCTATCGTATCTTTTATTTCAAGCTCAATAGGTTAGATGACATTCACATAGTCGCTAAAATCAAGATTGTTAAGAGACAGAACGTCATTTATATATCTGTATGTGGAGTTGAATGATTTGGCGACAGTGTTATGTTCTCTCCAGATTTAATAAGGATCTGGATAAATTCTGCTTCATAAAAATAAAGAAAGAAATCAGCAAACAATTGGTAACAGCTTTTCAAATTAAGGCTTATTATTAGGTAGTAGTTTTTTAATAGAATATTTTCTATATATCTCTATGTGTTGTTGAACGATTTAGCGAGCATTGTTTCAAGATTTGACAAGAAACTGCATAAATTCTGATTCATATGAATTAACAAACAAATCAACAAGTATACACAGTAAGAACCCATTGGTATACCGATTGCTTGTTGGAAAATTATATTACCAAACACAACAAACATGTTGTCTATCAAAACTTCTGTTGGTATATTCCGTATATGTTTGTTTACCGTTTGCATTGTGCTTGGCAAGATAACCAGAATCTTGGTTCAGCATTTAGAAATCTTATTTATTGTCAGATTTCATTTCTATAATACAACATTATATATAATCAAACCTGTCTATAAAAGTCACCCAAGGGTGCAAGTAAAAATGGTCTTTATGGGCAGATGGCCTTTATATACAGGTTCAAATAATATGAATAAAGAACAATTTAGATACAATTTTACTGGTCTTTATATGCAGGTGGCCCTTATACAGAGGTGGACTTTAAGGCAGGTTGGACTGTACTAGTATGTTATGTTAAGGCCTTTGTAATGGAAAACATCAAAATAAATCTACATATAAACTATAGAAATAAATATATCTGTACTAAAGAGTTGTTCCAACAAGGCTATTCAGAGCTAACGATCATCAATGGTTTCATTAAGACACAGGTATTTACCGATTTTTGAGGATGTTGTTGGCCTAATACGCGGTTTTTATGCCGAAGTCAATATGTCGATATTCCACTTCTTGTATTGGATTTTATATTGAGTTTCTTTGTCAGTTTTTATTTTTTGTTTAATGGGTTTCTAAAATTGACATTGTCAATAGACACCAATGTTTACTGGGCAGATTATACACCGGGAACAGAATATATAACACAGATTTAATTAGTGTAGTATTGTATACCATGTATGGTAACTCATTTGTGTCATCTATTATTATCATCACATTTTAAAATTAAAACTGGTATAATATGTAATTTAGCATTGCGTGGCAAAAAATAAAATAAAAAAAGTAAAACATGCTTCATTTATTATTGTCATCACATTAAAGCATTGCTTGGCGAAAAATAAAATAAAAATCAAACACACTTATCAATGTCCAAATAACAATCACAAAGCAACGTAAAAACTATGACACTAAAAAATTAAGTAATACATGTGAACTTCAACAAGGGAAGTGAGGTCGGTGCTCAGGAAGGGTTAACAAAACGCCATTAATTTGACGAAAACGGTATCCAATGGCGTACTATTATTACTATTGGAGGATACATAACAGTTCGATGTAACAAATCCCTAGAAGGCAAAATTTAAAATTTTTGAGCTGGGAATTTAACGTAATGGATGCAAAATACAAAATGTCACTAAGTATCAGCCATACTGTTTTGACTTGTATAACTTGATTTATTGATCATGTTAAGTAATATATGTATATTTGTGTACCTGGCAATGAAAATCAACAGAGAACTTTTACCAGTGAATGAGGAATTTATTTTATAATAACCTGTAGCTTGGTGATGAAAATAAATCAAAAATAAAATAAACACAGAAAAACTATACCAGTTAAAGAATTACTTGTGTACCTGACAATTACATTTAACAGAAAATAAAATAAACAGGGAATATATAACAATAGACGAGGGATTTTATAATTACCTGAAGCTTGGTGATGGAAATAAACCGTAAATGAACCTAGCATATATTGAGAAACTGCATTGATCGATGATTTTTACAGAGGTTTCAAAATGACCAAAGAGTTGGCTCTTTACTTTGGGATTGTGGTTTGGTTTGTTCTTGATTCGATATTCAGATGTCCAATATCGAATATCAAATCAAGCCTACTTTATGCCTCTGCATCAATACAACTGCATGTATGTTTCTCTTGAATCTTTGGGATGTATAACAAACCCTGTGCTAGCTACGGCTTAATAACCATTCCGTAACTAAAATTTTCCTTAATACTTAAATTTAGTAAGTTAAGCTATCTTTTCTGGCTACATTTAGTACATATATTCTGGGCATAAAGAAAAAGCGATTTATAAAAAAGACATCTTAATTCCATGTTTATCTTGGAAACTAACAATATTATTCAGGTTTCAAAAGTTTAGGAATGATTGTGAAGATGGGAGGGCGGATTACCATGATTTTGATAACAAGGCCGGGTGTTCCGGAATGGTAAGCGCCTGCTGGTTAGGCTTTAGCTTTAGTGTGTTATCAAAATTTACAATTATAGGAACAAGGAACATACACGAGATTGAAATGGCTAACAAACCACTAGACAGAGATGGTTGGATACCAATTTTTCTATTACCTAATGCTCTACTTTACGTTTTTGTTTAGTTCATTTGTTGTGAAATGATTTAAGTTGTTTTGGCCATTTTTAAGTACATGTTGATCAGCTACATGATATTCTCTCTTTGTTTCGAACAATCCAGCATTGATGACTAAAGTATAATCTGCTGTTTTACTGATACTACACGTGAATCAATACCGACATTTTACAAACTAATTATAATGTCACAATTACTAAATTAACTTTATACAAAAATCTGATATCATAATTTGTACAACAAGTAGAAATATCAATAATGGTGAATAAATGAATAACTTGGAAAGTAATGAACATACACTTGTAAGTGTGAGTAAACGTTCATTTTTATTGTATACATCCATACTCCATTAAACAGTGCTAAATGGAAATATTTGACTTCTTGAAATAGAAGTATGCAATTTGAGGATAACAACACTACTAATAGTATGGACGAAAAATCGAACATGTCCCATTGTAAGTATCTATGGATTTTCCACCTGTATGATCACAGTTATGGAATTGCATCTTTACAAAGCCAGTGATGCCATTTGTATTTGTGTCCGAGCCATATGGACGACTGTCATAAAACTTTACATGAATAATCTTTCTGGTCTAAAGGTGTGTTATGACCTTGAAAAAGATCATATTGAAAATGTCAAGGTCGCAAACAATAAAACATTAAATATTGGGTACCAGGGGTATTTGGCATTTAAGAGACAGTTCTAGTTTGGTACATAATTATTTACAATTTTAAACCTACACAATTGTCTTGACAAAAAAAAAAAAAAAAAAAAATACCATCACCAAACACATTTTACTTAAGCACTGGATATCAATTACACCACTCGAGTGTCACTGTCGAGTAAAACACATACTTTGGAAATAGCGAATGCAACATACAACACAAAACAACAAACAAGAGAAACAAGCAGAAACGACAGTACACCCAGAGCACTGGTAAAGAGCAGCCTACTTTGGGCAGGCACCGGATATAGAATAACACGATGTCCAGGGGTGTGGTTATAATATAACAATTTGTTTTTCAACATCCCAAATTTTCAAATATCACAATTATGTTGTTTTCATGAAATTCAAGATTTAAAATTTTAATTTTGTCTGGTTGTCCCAAATCTAGGAAAATACTTTTGTACAGTTGTGCTTTCGACTTTGTATGGTCGTCCTTTTTAGACATTGTTTTAAAATTGTTAGTAATGGCATCTTTTTTGAGATAAAGGTAACTGTGACAAGTATTGGTTTATGGTTTTATCTTTATGCCACCTCTTTGTTACTAATATACGATGGCTGATAGGAGCCGACAGAATACATTTTTAAATCTGAAAATATGATTTAAACATTGTACCACTTGTCCTTAAAATATGTACCAGGGACATATTTTGAAAGGACATGGGACAATTTGTTAAGATATTATAAATTATTTCTTCATAATGCTCAGTAAGATGAAGAATAGTTGGTCTGAGATTTGATATCGCCTGATCTTGACCTTTGATCTTCACATCTAAAAATTGTAGCATGTTATGCTTCAAGCTTCGTTAAAGTACATAAATATTATAAAGTCGCAGTTAAAAATGAGGGTACCTAGTGAAAAAGGAACAACAGCAAAACTAGTTAGAAACCCAAAAATTAAACTTAAACTGGGTTTAAGTGAAAAGTGTCCCCTTAATTTCATCAAAACTATAGAATCGTAATATTTCAAAACTAGAATGTTCAGGAACTGACAATAAAGAACAAACATATGAAACTGCATTTAAAATAGAATTATATTTAAAAAGTTATCAATAAAAATATACAGATAACCGACCTTTCGTTTCTCGCTCAATGATTATTGTTAAGGGAATATTTTACTATTTTCTTCATTGAAATGAAAACCTGTCGCAGGTAAGTGAAATGATGTTGTAGTTACCACATGGTCAAAAATGAAAACTAAAATAGCCCTTTTAAAAAAGAAATAAGCATTTTTGACGGTAGATCAGAAATCAAAAATGACATTTTCATTAGACAACCGTACATCTACTTTAAAGCAAACAATACTTCGTGTACAACCTTAACTACAATGTTAACAAACCCACTTACATGTATTTGTATTAAGTCGTCTTCAAACACTCCACATGGAAACAAAGTGAAATTTGTATTTTGTATTTATTCAATAAACATTTTGTATTACTTTTTTCAGATGATTTCAAAAATAATGTTTTCTGGGTTAAAAACCCAATGAGTTTGCTTAATTATCATCGATATGTGCCAGTCTTATGACTTTTAAAAAGCAAAATTCTACATTATGTCCATTTGTTACCGAACATTAAATAATTTTATTTCCAAATAATGTTTTTAAGATGAAGTGACATTTTTGTCAGCTGAATGGACCTTTCAAATACATATTTATCGACTATCAGGGTTGAAAGACTTACTGGTTAAAATTTGATAAAAAACTAATCAGTCAAGTTCATATAAAATCTGAATAAAGCAGAATATATATATCTCTTAAAATCTGTTATCAGATTTAGGTAATGTTTTTACTAAGAGATATGCATGTATATACAAAATAATGTAATAAATATCTGTTACAAATCATTGCATTGTAACACATGACTTCCTTAAACTTGAAGATCCGTTTAAAATTAAGTTTAAAACGATCTTTAAAACGGTGCGAAATGAAATATATTTATCAGTAGGTGTCAAGTTTTCAATTTTTAAGTGGAATATTTTCTATACATTTCACAAAGTGAAACTATTTTGTTTATGGCCGAGTCGTGCAAGGGGCTAAGCTATTACTATAGTTATTTAATATATTGTAAAGGTATTTTTGTTGGAATATTTGCATTTAATTTTCATACACAAAAAGTGAACATTATGATTTTCTGTAGGTCAAAAGAGAGAGTATAGGGTTACTGGTACCGATTTAATGAGTATAGTTTGATTAATCTTACCAAAAATACTAGATAGAGTTAATAAAAAAACCTGCTAGTGAATACTTACACTACAGGCCTGTCGAAAGTTTAACACTAAGCTAACGGATAAGTGCTATATCGGCAGCTATATCTCGATAGATTTTTGACAACAGCTATGGGTCTTTTGACAGCTTAAATTTATGTCATTAGCTATCGGTAGCTCGGTCAATCCACAGCCGGGCTTCGATTCCTTTTGGGTGTTAAACTTTCGACAGGTCTGTACTGTAAAACTAAAATGATAATACAATAGAAAGACATTTAAGTTAGTAAAATGAATTACAATTATTAATCACTGCTATAATATTACAGTATGCAATATCAAATATACAGTGAAATTCGAAGTTATTAAACAATGATGTATAGCCGTTTAGGTATTTCGTCTTTGTAGAAAAGAATAATGTAAGTCTTTACTTATTAAACCTATGATCAGTGACTATATAAAGGGTTTTTTATTTAGTATTAATTTAACCGAAAAACTACCTAGCAAATAACACACACACACACACACACACACACACACACACACACACACACTTAATAAATGATATATTGGAATCACAATAATACATAACTTAGAAAGGATAAAAAATAAAAAACTTTAAACAGTGAAATTGAAAATAAATGAAAGACCCCGATAGTAGCGAAATAAAATATTTCGAGTTTCAAGTGAGTGTTTGAATCCGATGGCACCGGATCATAAGAGATAGTTTTTTTCAACAGAAAAACTCCCCACACAGTTATCTTTAATTGCGACCTTAAACTAACATTACAAACTAACAACAAAACGGACGCAACATTCGGAAAGGAAACAAACACGATTACTGAACAGTCAGGCTGGTGTTCCGGAAAGGTAAGCACAACGACTTACTATTTCCTAGAAAACAAGAATTCTACAATCTATGTTAAGTTATCCAACGTTTAACATATACTTCTAATCATTTAACCTGTCAAGAAACTGATATTGTTGCACCTGCATTTAAATGTTATTTTTGCGTGATGTTTACCCATTTGTAGAATAGTAATTCTTTATAATTGAATATTTTATTTTCAACTGTCTTTGAAGATTGTAATCAATATAAATCTTGTTAATTAATCCTAAGTGCTACCATTTATATATAAATACAGATATATTACAGGAATGAAACTGAATACCTTGGTCTTGCACTATTACTAAGTTTTTGCTTAGTTTTGAATTTTTATGAAATAAGAAATTCAAAAGTTTTCACGTTCGAATTTTTTAATAATTCATAAACATTCCAAAACTATGATGACCGTCCAAGGTCAAGACTCCTACAGCGTGTTTGTTTGTATATCTGAACTCGTTTCCATGACAATTATTAAAACAAAATTCAAGTAAAAACAACATACGACCCATGTAAAATTGACAACTGGCAAGTTAAACAAATGAACTTCCACATAATGCTCGTGTCCCGGAAGGATAAGCAACTCCAGTTAAGCATTCGATACTCGCCACTTGTTTAACCAAAACTGAGAATGAAAGGAACATGAAACGTCAAATACATCTATGATAATTTTGAAACAGACACACCATATTATCCCTAATATTGTGATGACGTCGACCATAACACTTTTTGAAAGTCTTTATAAGCCTGGGCTTATAATATCCGCGAGTCAACAGTTTGTTTGAAAGCTACTTACTTTGTTACATAAAGTTCACGTTTTAGCAACAGACTTAAACTGTGAAACAAATACAACATGAGCAGGAGTTTGTCATATAGCTTCAAATGTAGTCCTTCGTGAGGTATAAGTCCAGATATGAAGCATAATTACAAGAAACAGTCGTAAGTTTTATTTCAAATAGAAAACATTCACATAGTGTCCAAATTATTATTCAGGATTATTAAGAGATAGAACGTCAACATATATCTGTATGTGGAGTTGAATGGTTAGGCTACAGTATTCTCTACAGATTTAACAAGGTAAAGCATAAATTCTGCTTTATGAGGTAACAAATCAACAAGCAATGGTGCGCAGTTTATGCCCATTGGAATACTGATTGTTTGTTAGAAAATATCATTCCTGAACTCAAAACTATGTCGTCTATAATTTAATATTTTGTTAATATATATCTTCAGTATATTTTATATTTGTTCGCAGTCCAAATTGTGCTTAACAGAATAACCAGATTTCTTGTTTAGCACTAGATATTTATATCTTGACTTACCGTTTTCGTAAAAGAATGAGAAGTGAATAGCTTGTTTTAGATGTTCTTTCAATAAAGAATGAGGGATGGTATTGCAAAGTGTAGAAAAATCAAAGGGTCTTTATATTTTACACGTGATAAAGTATTGAAAGCAAAATGTTCAAGTAATTCTTTAGTATTTATTAGAAACTACATTGGGTTGAAGTGGGATGTAGAACAGACTTTATCGGAATAAGACTTCAGACCAACTTTGACGACTGCAAAAAATTGTGTTGGAATTACTTATAATGATTTAGTAGCACATTTAGAGGAATCTGTTATATATCCTTGTATTGATATTTGTGAAGTTTATGAACCCAATACAAGTAATACAAGTAAGGGAGGTCAATCTCTTCCTTTTTAGATTGACTCTGAAAGACTCAATGAATTCCCTGTATTTGGGCAGAATTTCATCTTTAGTAAAATCAGTGCTGGTAAATGTAGGATTCTCCGATATCCTACCTAAACCAGATTGCTTAAAAGACATCCAATATAGAATCCCTTATCAATGAAAAGAATATTGCTGAAAGCCTTATCAGCTGGAACATCAACATATTTGTTATATATGTCTGTGACGAATGCAGAAATTTCATAGTCCCCGAGTGCTGAAGAATGTTTAGTATTCATAGACCATTTAAGTTTGGCAAATAAAAAACCAAACTAACTTTATCCAGTCTGACAAGATATCAAGCTCCACAACAAATGCACAGGCACTTGTTTCTGATATTAAAAAATAACACTCTATACTTAAACATAACACAAGGTATCCATCTTGACGCTATCCAAAACGTTGACCCCCTTGGTTTTTCTTTGTTTTTGACGTAATGCTTGGGAGTGAAAGTACAAAGAGATAAAAGATTCAAACAATCAAAAGAAGATTTAGACAATTAGAACTTTGCTGAAATTCGGTACGGGATCAGCATGCATTTACAGTTGATTGTGGCCATATCAGAAAGTGCAATGGTCAAATAAAGTTAAGGTCTTGTTACACGGTTAAGAAACGACAATGGCGGACATTTCATACATCATTGTTTAGCGGAATACATGTAGAAAAGAATGGTATATGTTGTGATTTTGAATTCCCCAGCATTACGCCAAAAACAAAGAAAAACCAAGGGGTGTTTGGATAGCGTAAAGATGAATACCAGTATAGGGTGTTATTTTTTAATATCAGAAACAAGTTCCTGTGAACAAATGATATAAACAAAAACACTAACAGACACTACAACGGAAACAGCATCAACATTCACGGTATCTATGGTAACAATTACTTTGTTCTATTTTATCTATTGTCTTTTTAACTGTTTTTGTTTATGTAGACGTTTTAAACACAAACTCACATTAAATGAAGTGTAATAATTATTCAGTTTCAATATTCTTCTCGCGTTGTCTATATATATTTTTGTAAATGAATTATTCATAATATTTAATCTTTATTCATAATATTTAATCTTTAAGGTTTATATTGCAACGTTGAAATGATACAGTTATGGTAATCAAAATCGGGGAAGTAGAGACCTATACTGGGCCAACGGAAAGCTGTCGAAACTCGGCTCCCGATACGCTGTGATATAGACAGCTAGTGCCCGAAAAAACTACAGAGAGGCAGATAGCAGTTGTCGAAAAGCTGACACGAGATAGATAATGAGGGGCCGAGATGGGCTGCACATTCGGCGGCACTAGCTCGTTAACTTAGTCGATAGGTCAGTACAGTAGGAGTTTAATCAGAGAGATCATTGTTAGTGTCATATCGTAACCGGTGTTCCTGTTTGTTTTAGCAAGTGTAAAGCTTTATTTCTACATATCATTCAAACGTTTAAAAGGCGTTTCAATTACCTTAATGGAAGCTTGTATATATATTATTCCTTATGAAAAGACCATTAAGTATCAAAATTCAACTCATGTTAAAATATTTTGTAATTTTGTTAAATGTAAACATTTAGGCAGTTATTATTAAGATAACAATTATTGAGTTAATATATATTATATATTTCTTATGAAAAAAATGATTAAATTATTATGATTATCGTGATGAAGCTTATAATAATATAATTAGACTTACCTCTGTATATATACGCAGGTTAACAGACCATCAGTAAAGACTTATAGTTATCAAAATATTTTACATAAATATATTTATAAACATGTACTCTGTATAAAGATTTGATCCCGTTATCACAGATGTAATCCGTCGTGGTTACACGGTAAAAGTGACAACAAACTCGCATTTAAATCTTACTTTATTGATCAACTGAGTTCAATAATCCCCAATGGTTAAAACATCATTGTATAACAATGAGCAAGTTCGTGTACACGATGATGTTAATTTGAAATGATATTCTTTTCTATATGTTAAACATGCAGTCAAACATGTATATAAAGACATCATCGGATCAAAGAAACATGCAGTAAATTGTCAGACTTTATATAGACGGTTTGTTCATTAAAATAGCAAAGGTACATTAAAATACGAATTTTAAAGAGCGTGTAGTCTTTATGGAGGTCCGTTTTAGACGAAATATAAATTAAAAGGACCTTAATGCAAAGTCATCTTTATATAGTAATCTTAACGAAAAAAAGTCTTCATGTATTGATTGATCAAATAGGGTTTAACGTTCCAGTCAAAAATATTTCACTTATATCGAGACGTCACTAGCTATAGGTGAAGTGGCAGAGATTTTTACATGTTCAGTGCGCTCAGGGCAATGTACAAGGGTGTTTGTTTAACATACCACACCTGCCTTGACACGCTGCATTAGTTTTTAATGTCTATTGCGAAGGACCTCGAGACTTTCATTTCTAAATGCCGAAAGACGAAAGAACAGTCACTAACTATTTTCAAGTCTCGGTCAGACCCGGCCGGGTTTGGAACCCACAACCTACCACATACAAATCGAGCACTCTGCCACTGAGCTGCCATGGTGGTTCTCTATATAGAATATAGAAACCTTAATGAAAATCATGTTTATATAGAGATGGTTGATTACACACGTGGGGGGGTGTAGCTAGCTAAACAGGAGGTGCTTATCCTTCCAGAGCACCCGGCCTCACTTTCCTGGTGGAAGGTCACGTATCTGACCTAACTTGTCAGTTCCAAAGTTTTTACTTTGCTTCTGGATTGTGATTCGGACATGGATTAGTATGTTTGTTTTTGATTGTTATAGCATTTTTATTTCAGATAATGTAAATTAAAATTATTTCGTGGAGAAGATTTTCATTTTTCCACCAGGGATTGATATTGTTAAAAGAACTGAATATTGCAGCTTAAGCTACGAAAACCTGTAACGACGACTAATGAGGAATGAGACTATGATGAAATATCCATGCATGGCATAGTAAAAGGTATTGATAATAAACATGTATTGAAAATACCCACATAATAGTAAATGTTATAATGACATCTGAGAGCAACAATAATCGCCACATAAATCAATCATGTACTATTGTTGTTGTAGTGTTCGACAAGAATTTGAATAATTAATTGACCGAGTTTAGAATTATTTGAATTCCTAACACGTTCATCTAATTTACGGTGTTGTAACATAAAACTGTTAATGTGTAAAATTATAACTAAAATGGAACTTACCTGGAATTTCAGGTAAAAGACAGGTATATTTTTACCTGGAATTTTCAGGTAAAAGGCAGGTATATTTTAAAAAAAAAGAAGATATTTGTATGAAATTACATGTCTATTTAAAGAATAGATTCCGTCATCACGAGTTTAATTCTGCCGTGGTTACACAGTAAAATGACAACAAACACGCGTACAATATTCATTTTCTATCGATCAGCTGAGTTCAATACACCTTTATGGGTTTAGTTTCACGATATACAAAGGCTAAGGCCCCGTGTGTATTACAATCTCAATTGAATTTCTGTTACATTTACATATTATATAGCTGGTTTTATTATCTGAATGGTCAAGTTAAGTGAAAGTAATTTGTTATCTATAGAAAACTGTTATCGTGCAGAGTAGAGTTCATTTTCTGGAGATTAGATTCGAAAGGTGGAATTTAAATGCACTTTTAGAATTTTCCGTTTGAGTCCACGCAATAGTTATATAAATTACACGGGGGGATTTGGGACAGAAACTAACAAAAAGGAAACACACTTAACCACACTAACCTACTTATCCCACCCACCCTTCAATATTTTAATTTTGATTAAAAGGCATAAATTGACTGAATAAATTCATCTTAGACAATTTTTCAACACTTTAGCTAGAACTTCGAAAGAGTTCCATTTGAACTTTTAATTTTTTTAGATTTTAAATGATAAAGGCAAATAATTGATCTGAATAAAATAATTTTGAAAAGTGTATTTAAAATTAGCGAAGGGTCGGTGAGTTTTATTAGTGCAGTCAGTCAGTCAGTCAGTCAGTCATCAGTCAGTCAGTCAGTCAGTCAGTAAGTCAGTCAGTAGGATGAGTGAACTAGTAAGTGAGTCTAGAATTTAACGACTAGGTAACAATTTGACTTATCTCGCTTATTAGTCTCTCATTAATATGAGAATATTAATAGACTCTTTCGCGACCAGTAATGGTTGATTCTTTTTCTCGCACCTTTTTCCTTTAAAAATCCATTAAAAGCTTCTAGGGTCACATAAACCACCTGTTTATTTAGGCGTAGTATGTAGCCTGTCTATCCTAGACTAGAAAATCCTACATGGGTAAAAACGCGGAATTTTACATTTCACAGGTGTGTGAATATTATGTACATTATGTGACAGTAGGACATATCACAACATATTCCGGATACCTGTGATTAATGTGACGAACAATGTACATATCAGATACCTGTGATTAATGTGACGAACAATGTACATATCAGATACCTGTGATTAATGTGACGAACAATGTACATATCAGATACCTGTGATTAATGTGACGAACAATGTACATATCAGATACCTGTGATTAATGTGACGAACAATGTACATATCAGATACCTGTGATTAATGTGACGAACAATGTACATATCAGATACCTGTGATTAATGTGACGAACATTGTACATATCAGATACCTGTGATTAATGTGACGAACAATGTACATATCAGATACCTGTGATTAATGTGACGAACAATGTACATATCAGATACCTGTGATTAATGTGACGAACAATGTACATATCAGATACCTGTGATTAATGTGACGAACAATGTACATATCAGATACCTGTGATTAATGTGACGAACAATGTACATATCAGATACCTGTGATTAATGTGACGAACAATGTACATATCAGATACCTGTGATTAATGTGACGAACAATGTACATATCAGATACCTGTGATTAATGTGACGAACAATGTACATATCAGATACCTGTGATTAATGTGACGAACAATGTACATATCAGATACCTGTGATTAATGTGACGAACAATGTACATATCAGATACCTGTGATTAATGTGACGAACAATGTACATATCAGATACCTGTGATTAATGTGACGAACAATGTACATATCAGATACCTGTGATTAATGTGACGAACAATGTACATATCAGATACCTGTGATTAATGTGACGAACAATGTACATATCAGATACCTGTGATTAATGTGACGAACATTGTACATATCAGATACCTGTGATTAATGTGACGAACAATGTACATATCAGATACCTGTGATTAATGTGACGAACAATGTACATATCAGATACCTGTGATTAATGTGACGAACATTGTACATATCAGATACCTGTGATTAATGTGACGAACAATGTACATATCAGATACCTGTGATTAATGTGACGAACAATGTACATATCAGATACCTGTGATTAATGTGACGAACAATGTACATATCAGATACCTGTGATTAATGTGACGAACATTGTACATATCAGATACCTGTGATTAATGTGACGAACATTGTACATATCAGATACCTGTGATTAATGTGACGAACAATGTACATATCAGATACCTGTGATTAATGTGACGAACAATGTACATATTCCTTACTTTGAACAGATAGCTGTGATTAATATGCAGACTTTATTTCATCCAACTTTCCCTATAGGTATGTTGGTTTCAGCACAAATAGTTGTAAATTATTTTTACAGAAGTACCGATACCTCACACCTGGATATAATGTATCATTATGTTTGATGTACCTACAGAGTCAGGAGTTTCCTTATACCAATTGTCTAAATAAATTTTTATCATAGGTTTTGCACATGTATTTATTGTTCATGCAGTTTTTGATAACCTCTTGTTGGTTGCTATGGTTATTGTCAGGTACATGTAACTTAAAACTACATGTATCCCTAGATGTATCTTCGATTGCAAGTTAACTCGTCGTTCTTGAGCTAAGTTCACCCACGGGTAGCTTTTTATCGGTCTAATCTGGCTGTCAAGTACCAGCAGTTCTAAACATAGGGCTGTTCTCGAACAACAATTCTTTCTTGTATTCTTTTTTTCTGAACGCTGTTTCTAAAGTAACCTCTTCATTGTTCGAGATTTGTACTTAGACTATGCTAGGCTGGCATCGTGGGTATATATATCGTGGTCTTGGCAGAGTTCTTTAGCGCCCGACATCTCAAAGCCTATGTTTGAGGCGAAGTCAGAAAGATCCTTGTGTGAGACACTGTTAATTTGCTAGCCGGGAGTTTGTGTTTTTTTTTGCGAGTTCTCCCACAACTGAATACCTCGATATGAGAGAATTGACATTGACCGAGGCGAAAAAACTCAATTGCTCCACTCCAACCTTGAACGATATGACAGAACCTGTTGTCATTTTTTTTTCAGTTAGGTTCGAACTTTGGTTTGCTAGAAGGCTATTTTAATCAATAACAAACATTTTGCTCAATAAACTTACTCAGTAAAACTTCATGAGGGTAAGATTTATCGGAGTTTTACACTTCGTGTTTTTGTTAATTTAAGTGTGTAAAATGCTCGGGTCTATATTGAGATTCTGTTTACCCAGTTTCACAATCACGCCCTAACTAAGATTTTCCTACCTAATTTTAAATCTGGCATTTTAGGTTTTGTTAATTGTTAAGATATTCAGGAATTTAAAGGTGTCACTGTAAAGAACACTTTTAAAATAACAACATTTGTAATGGGAGTTTTTTGTTTTTGTTTTTTTTATTCATATTTCTAAATATACTATTGCTAAAAGTTTACTTAATCTATCAGTAAAGGAATGATTGTCAAACTGATGCTAAAGTGTCTCATTGAAATGTATATAATGCCATACTAACTAAAGGGAAGTAACCCTTAAATGCATTATATACTAGTATCAATATTTTATACCACTTTAGGGGCTCGAACGCACACCCTTCTACGCCAACTCGCCTAGTATAAGAATGATCTGCGACCTAACCAATTGCGCCACCGAGACAAGTCCAAAAACACTTGCTCAAATGACGTAAAACGCAGGTCATACTGTACACAGTGATATACGGCCGACATTATATCTATATATCCGCTGTAGCAGTACACAGTGATGTACGGCCGACATTATATCTATATATCCGCTGTAGCAGTACACAGTGATGTACGGCCGACATTATATCTATATATCCGCTGTAGCAGTACACAGTGATCGATGTACAGCCGACATTATATCTATATATCCGCTGTAACAGTACACAGTGATGTACGGCCGACATTATATCTATATATCCGCTGTAGCAGTACACAGTGATGTACGGCCGACATTATATCTATATATCCGCTGTAACAGTACATAGTGATGTACGGCCGACATTATATCTATATATCCGCTGTAACAGTACACAGTGATGTACGGCCGACATTATATCTATATATCCGCTGTAGCAGTACATAGTGATGTACGGCCGACATTATATCTATATATCCGCTGTAGCAGTACACAGTGATGTACGGCCGACATTATATCTATATATCCGCTGTAGCAGTACATAGTGATGTACGGCCGACATTATATCTATATATCCGCTGTAGCAGTACACAGTGATCGATGTACGGCCGACATTATATCTATATATCCGCTGTAGCAGTACATAGTGATGTACGGCCGACATAATATCTATATATCCGCTGTAGCAGTACACAGTGATGTACGGCCGACATTATATCTATATATCCGCTGTAGCAGTACACAGTGATGTACGGCCGACATTATATCTATATATCCGCTGTAGCAGTACACAGTAATCGATGTACGGCCGACATTATATCTATATATCCGCTGTAGCAGTACACAGTGATGTACGGCCGACATTATATCTATATATCCGCTGTAGCAGTACACAGTGATCGATGTACGGCCGACATTATATCTATATATCCGCTGTAGCAGTACACAGTGATGTACGGCCGACATTATATCTATATATCCGCTGTAGCAGTACACAGTGATCGATGTACGGCCGACATTATATCTATATATCCGCTGTAGCAGTACACAGTGATGTACGGCCGACATTATATCTATATATCCGCTGTAGCAGTACACAGTGATGTACGGCCGACATTATATCTATATATCCGCTGTAGCAGTACACAGTGATGTACGGCCGACATTATATCTATATATCCGCTGTAGCAGTACACAGTGATGTACGGCCGACATTATATCTATATATCCGCTGTAGCAGTACACAGTGATGTACGGCCGACATTATATCTATATATCCACTGTAGCAGTACACAGTGATGTACGGCCGACATTATATCTATATATCCGCTGTAGCAGTACACAGTGATGTACGGCCGACATTATATCTATATATCCACTGTAACAGTACACTTATAATGTTTTTCTAAAACAAAAGAAAATTAACTTCATTTCTATAGTTTGTCTGGATTCATTAGCTATTGCTAAGTTCATGGGTTTTCAGCCTTCTATTATCAAATATAAAAAAGACGATTAACATTAGGAATTTGATTTTATTTGAAATTTTAATTGATCCAAAAACAACTCTACTTCATCTGAACTTAAGCCAAGATATATGATAATAATGCACTCATTTTTATTTTCAAAATTTCTAAATTCCTAGATGAATATCTTTGTACAAAGAAATGTTTGGTTTATAAACATATATATCCGTTTGTAAAACGGAAACGGGAGTTCATCCTGACGAAACGGTGTTTTCGACAAACTGACCGGGATCTCTCTTCTGTCGGCAAATCGTAAATCCCCAACGTCTGTCCCTGAAATTAATAATAGTGTCACTAAAAGTTCTTCAATAACCCAGTCGATACCAAGTGAAACAAGATGTGCCGAGTAAGGCCTCCGTGGATTCGAATGTGGAAATACCTAACTAAACAGGATGTGGAAAGGCCTCCGTGGAACTGAATGTGGAAATACCTAATCCTGGAAAGGCCTCCGTGGAACTGAATGTGGAAATGCTTAATGAAACAGGATGGGGGAAAAGCTCAAGTTTAAACCATTACACTGTAGATGCCAAGAACTCTCTTCTGTTGACAAATAGTAAATCCCCACCGCCGGTCCTTAAAATTATTATTTAAATTAAAGTGTATTTATTTATTTACCTATGTGAGATTTAAAAAAAAATACCCAGAATCTTTAGGTCTACAGTTGGTTATTTGGCTATTCATATGTAGACCCGCTGTACACTTGATCCCCGAAACTTTTTTTGTTTTGTCGTGTATTTCTTATGTTTTAGTTAATTTCGTTAACGACATACCGTGGATTTTTCAGGAAGGAGAAGAACCTCTAAATGTTTCATGGACAAGACCCTAGTTTCACAATCATTCTTTAACTAATATTTTCTTTAACTGAAATCTGCAAAATTTGATACCGCAATAATCATAAACAAAATACCCATCCATGTCCGAATCACAATCCAGAAGCAAAGTAAAAACTTTGGAACTGATACGTTAGGTTAGACACGTGAACTTCCACCAGGAAAGTGAGGCCGGGTGCTCCGGAAGGGTAAGCGCCTCCTTTATTTATTTTGAAGATCACTTCAAGCTTGTAAACTTTGTATATAGGTTTGTCAAAAAATGTTTTTTTTTGAAAAAAAAAAGATTTCAAAACTTGCTGAAATTAAATTAGGGAAACCTTAGTTAAGGAATGATCGTGAAACCGGGGCCAGGGCCAAATCCAATAATGTGAACAAATGACCATCAACAAGTCGTGGATAGTTTGGCATTTAGAAATGAATTAGAAATATAGAGTAGATAAACTTTATTGTCATGAAGCTTTTCTTAACACATGTCTACATTTAAAAAGCAGAAACAAGCCAAGAAGTAGTTTGATCCAACACTGACTGAATAAAACCAAAATTGTATAACCAGTCAGTCGAGATGGGAACTTCATATATCTAAACTAAACATAAAGAATCTGCCCGGAGTAGGTATTTTTTGTGATTTGTACTCGTGTCCAAAGGGCAATAACTCGCGGGAAAATGAACAAACAAACTCGGGTATTGCACTTCTCGTTTAACGATGATGCTTTATACCACAAGTTTCGTAAAAATAGTGTTTTATAGGTTTTGGAGAATTACTGAAGACAAGAAATATCTTGACGGACATATGGAACTTAGAATTTAATATCTCCCCCTTTCTTCAAAAAATGTATTTTAGGAACCATGATAGTACTGGCCAGTAAACATATTAATTGACAATTTAATTCGACCTATAAAATATTTACCATTGAGCAGTTTGAGTTGCTTTACACTACATCAAATATGAGACGGAATATACATGTACATTTAGCAAGTATATTCTGAAAAATGTTACAAATCTTACCTATGTAGCCAATGCCTTGATGACGTCCTTACTGATGTGATGACGTAATCCTCTGGTGCTATATAGTCGAACGCTTGTCTATAGCCGTTAACATAAGGGGTCGATTTACATTGATGGTTTTTGTAAGTCATGGCTGTTAATGAAACAAAGAGAACTATAGTGAGAAACAGCTACAGTTAGAACGCTCATGCCACAAGCACAATAATGACACATCGAGGTCACGATATTGACACATCGAGGTCTGAATATTGACACACTGATGACACAATATTAACACATCGAGGTCACGATATTGACACACTGAAGACATAATTTTTACCCATTAAGGATATAAAATCGACACACTGTGGAAACAATATTGACGCAGTGAGGACATAATATTGACACATTGAGGGTATAAAAATGACACACTGAGGACACAATATTGACACACTGATAACACAATATTTAACACATCGAGGTCACGATATTGACACACTGAAGACATAATTTTTACCCCTTAAGGATATAAAATCGACACACTGTGGAAACAATATTGACGCAGTGAGGACATAATATTGACACATTGAGGGTATAAAAATGACACACTGAGGACACAATATTGACACACTGATGACACAATATTTAACACATCAAGATCACGATATTGACACACTGAGGACACGAAATTGACACATTGAGAACACAATATTGACACATTGAGGTCACAATATTGACACACTGATGACACAATATTGGCATATTGAGGTCATGATATTGATACATTGAGGTCACAATATTGGCACATTGAGGTCACGATATTGACACATTGAGGCCAAAATATTGACCAATAAAATATATCATTTTTTATTTGTTTTTAGTTTCTTAGGCATACATTTCATTCTCACAATCACAAGAATCCAATGATACATAAAACGTATTAGATAGAGTATACAACAATTAAAGATTCAAAAGTTTTAAACATCGTTAGGTCAATTAGAGTTAATTAATTAGATTTTGATTTTGACTTACTAAATCTCCTACAGCATCTAAAGCTCCATCTCCTGTCCTTACTTCCAGGTATCCAAACACCCCTTATACCATTTAAATAGTAGTCCTTCTTACAGTTGTAGGTAAACTGTGCAACTACGTTAGTTAATGCTGCAATACACAAACAATTAAATATATTTTTCTCTCTAAACATCGGTAATTATTAACAAATCATCTCCGATACAATATATATTACTCAACTACATATATACAGATTACAAATTACAAGCCCAAAAGCAAAGGTAAACCATGATAATTATAAAGCACGTGGACTTCCATTACATGAAACAGAGAGAGAGAGAGAGAGAGAGAGAGAGAGAGAGAGAGAGAGTTTTATCACATTTAATAATATAGTGAACACCTTGATTCTAAACGGCTAAACACTATTAATATACATGTATTATCAAATTTTGAAAAACATTGAACACTTATCAAGCTAACAAGAACATACAAACCCCGATACAGACAGTTATTATGAGTTTTTTTTATATTGTTATATATTGTTAATACTATGAGTTAACTGTGCTGAGTTGGACTTTGTGAAAGCATATAGCTCAGTTGGTAGAGCGTTGGACTTGAGCTTTTTGGGTTGTAAACTGTTTCAAATCCTTGGGGATTGTCGTAACATTAAACATCTTACTTTATTTCTCATTTCTGTTGACTTATACGGTGTCAGGATAGTGAACGAAGTGGACAGCAGCATTTGCAACTGCTGTCTCAGTGAACTACCGCCTAAAAGTCGCCAAGTGTGCGCTTATGTACAAAGCATACATGCATAGAATACAGTCGGTCATGGTTACATCGGGGTAACCTAGTGTAATTTTGCTGACACTAGAACAGTAGTATAACATTAAAATGCGCCAATACAAGCCGAAATCTTACTGGTGATGTTCTGCTAGGGCCTAATTTGCACTATTGCTCCTTCGATCTGAACGCAATCTTAAAGCAAGGGGTAAACACATGATGGGTAAAAGAACGAAGTTACTGTCGCTCCTTCGTCTTCGCCATCGTATCTTCACTCCTTCGCCATCGTGTTTTCGCTCTTTCGTTCCTTCGACCTGAACGCGAAGAAGCGAAGGAGCGATGATGCAAATTTTGACCTAACTGGACACCATACTTACTAAAGGTGTCTAACAAATTAAAGTACAAGTCTCAGTATATGGTGACTTACGTGACCAGGGTCTACAAGCAGCATTGACTATACCAGCAGTGGAACGGCATCTTATATCAAACCGTCTGTCCCGTACACTGTTTGAAAAAATACTCTTGATTCTGTACAAGTTCATGGTTACAGGACAATTCACCTTCAGCTCTTGTTGATAATTATTATTATACCATGCATTGACTCCATTGTTGTTCAGACAGGCAAAGATAACAAAGACCCAAACAACGCGAAAGTACTTCTGTGGCAAATAAAACAAATAATGGAGAAATCAAAATAATATTTTGACTTCAACTTTTTGAAGTTATAGTAATCTAAAACACTCTGGGAATATAATTAATAAAAATATGGATAAACGTAAAAAATCCAAAAACACTAGATCAAGCTACTAAAAGTCAATTTTATCAACTAAACTTATATCAGACAGTAATAGAATCTAAAATGACAAACAAATTGTCAAAAATATCTAAAAATAAACTTTGCGAGATGCAACTTATTTCTGCCGTTTTCGCGGTTTCCTTAATTTTTAGGGTATATCGGTTTGCGAAATGTGCTATGATGAAACAGAAAACATTCCCGCGTTAGTGGCTATAATTTCCAAACTTACATAATATAAATTATTATATAAATAAAATAAAAATAAAATAAAATGAAAAGAAAAATTAAAATAAAACAAAAGTAAAAAAATGTTTTAATTTTGTAATTTTACACGCCTTTTGTGTGGTCTGTTACAATTCTAATAAAATTAAAATGATAAAGAGACAATATATCTTACTTACCAAACTTATGTTACAGTTCATGTTGTATAACAGCTACTAGACTGATCTAGATACATGTCTCATGTTCTGAGAACTTTTATTTATACCTAGGATAATAGGTGACAATTAGAGCAGAAATTGTTGTTTATTTCTTATGAATAATTATGAAGGAAATAGGTGAGAAAATACAACGATATAATTATTTATATCCCGGATTTTGGTGATCATTTGTCAAAATCAGAATTCAATTAACTTATTTTAAATAGAAAATAAAGCAATCCATCTTTTTGATGCCAAAATGCCCCGCAAATGATTGGTGAAATTGTGGTATTGTGATAATAAATATTTTCTAAGTTACCGTGAAAGTTTCATGATTGTGAATATTTTAACTGATCGAAACGGACACAATAAACAAAAATAATCTTCAGTATATATTTTGGACAAAAAATAACCAATCAAATGTAGATATTAAAGGATTTTTAACTTTAATATTATACATCGTTTTTGTACCATGGTAGCGCACAGTATTGGACCATTACCCGGATATGGTATCGCCAGTAGAGACATGTACTCGCGGTAAAAAAGAAACGCAAGTTTGATTTTTGTATTATGAATTTTAAATTTTAAATACGTGGACGAAAATAAACTAAATTTGCACTGAGCCACGTACGTGCATTGCCAAAATATATGTTGTTCAATTAAAATTTGACTGGGCATTATCACACTTATGGCTGGCTGCATGCTTTGAGCAGATTTATCAAGAAAGTGTACATCCGGGGTAATCCTGCACCATATGTGCTGGTAAATGATTACAAATCAACCATTGAACTGACCAGTTTCACAACATTGTGATTGTAAAGGTAGGACTATTTCTCTGATAATGCAAGGGAATTCACAACTTCATGTAGCCAATCAATTTGGTGATCATGAGACAACAATATTTCGTTAAGTTGGGCGTATCAGAGCCACAAGGAGATTCATAGGTTACCGTCCTAACAGCGGACGCACGTGCATTACGTCGCTTTGTCACGATAGAGGCATTCGTCTCTTTTACTTTTGACACTTGCTTAACAAACAGGGACAGATTCGGGGAAGGGTCTGCTATATTATGGGCGGGGACATCTAGTGCCGTGAAAACAACTTTCATAGTTACGTCATATTATAAATTTTTGAATATTTCATTCAGAAAATTCAAAACCCGAACTTGTTTGTATTTTAGTCGTAAAATACATTTTCAAATGAAAATTATTTAATTTTTAAGTATTAAGCAGAATTCTAAAACGAAAATTATTTAATTTTTAAGTATTAAGCAGAATTTTAAAACGAATATTATTTTATTTTTAAGTATTAAGCAGTATTTTAAAACGAATATTATTTAATTTTTAAGTATTAAGCAGAATTATTTAATTTTTAATTATTAAGCAGAATTCTAAAATGAATATTATTTTATTTTTAGTTTAAACAATATCTTATTTTGATGAAATACATGATACATAATTACAAATAGATACAATGAGGATTCCGGAACAAGAGTGAAACTCTTATATATAAACCAGTCTCCTTCAATATAATATGTTACAATATATAAATCAACATGAAGTTACAATATTAAATAAATAAACTAATGGATATATACTCAATAACTGAATTGATTAAATAAATAAGTATATAAATATAGATTAGGAGAACATCAAAGACAAGCAAAAATAAATATATAATATAATATAATATAATATAATATAATATAATATAATATAATATAATATAATATAATAAATAATATAATATAATATTTTATTTTTAAGTATTAAGCAGAATTCTAAAACGAATATTATTTTATTTTTAAGTATTAAGCAGTATTTTAAAACGAATATTATTTTATTTTTAAGTATTAAGCAGAATTCTAAAACGAATATTATTTTATTTTTAAGTATTAAGCAGTATTTTAAAACGAATATTATTTTATTTTTAATTATTAAGCAAAATTCTAAAACGAATATTATTTTATTTTTAAGTATTAAGCAGAATTCTAAAACGAATATTATTTTATTTTTAAGTATTAAGCAGAATTCTAAAACGAATATTATTTTATTTTAAGTATTAAGCAGTATTTTAAAACGAATATTATTTAATTTTTAATTATTAAGCAAAATTCTAAAACGAATATTATTTTATTTTTAAGTATTAAACAGAATTCTAAAACGAATATTATTTTATTTTTAAGTATTAAGCAGAATTCTAAAATGAATATTTTTTAATTTTTAAGTATTAAGCAGTATTTTAAAACGAATATTATTTTATTTCTAAGTATTAAGCAGAATTCTAAAATGAATATTATTTTATTTTTAAGTATTAAGCAGAATTCTTAAACGAATATTATTTTATTTTTAAGTATTCAGCAGAATTCTAAAACGAATATTATTTTATTTTTAAGTATTAAGCAGTATTTTAAAACGAATATTATTTTATTTTTAAGTATTAAGCAGAATTCTAAAACGAATATTATATAATTTTTATTCAAAAATTATAATATGACAACTATTCATGGCAATGTTATGGCAATAAGACATCAGGATCCATTCCTGTTATTCACCAGCCTTACGTATTTACAGCAGGATAACACGAAACTCCATGTGAGTAGTTTAAGTCGTGAAATCACATTGTGCTCTTGAACGCTTTTGTCAAACATAGGACTTATTGTTTTGAATGTGATAAGGACTGTGGTGAAGGAATTCATCTTGTGTTGTTTGCTGTCAAAAAGCAGTCCAAGAAACAACATCCCAGTTCTTGATCGGCTACCATACAGTCTAGATTTGTCCCGGATGAAGCATTTGTTGGACGACCTGGCCAGGAAGGTTAGGGGGGTACGTCCTCGTACCCGATCAAACGTTGCTTAACTCAAACAGGCCATCATTGGGTAGTTGGATACCTCTAAGGATACTAAACACCTTGGCGGTGAATGTTTAAGAAGAATAAGAGCATGGGTGAAGCCAGAGTTGGGCACACAAGTTACTGATTTCGATCAGGAAAAGACCGTTGTGTTAACGCTATTTACGCAAGCACCGTCTGTGGTTGGGCAAAAATATCAAAAGATATTCAGTAATTCAGAAACCCAAGCATCGGACTAATTATCAAAGAATCAAATAAATTAATAACTATCAAACATTCTGTTTCTTTTTTCCACTAGTATATCTGCTTGTGAATCTATTGCCTTGAACTTCTTCAATACACTATCGATTGGACTATCATTTATTCGCTTTGTGATATGAGCGATGTGCACGCGTTTAAGGAGTTAATGAGAAAACAGTAATCAATGTTAATACTGTTATAAAACAACTAGACCGGTGAGGCTTTACCAGACTTTATTCAGTTTTTTGACCGATGTTGGTGTTGTACTGTGTGCCAAATGGCGCGTGCCGTACCAGGGGTTTTATACATGCCTGAAAGGAATAACGTCATATCCATCCTGTTTTTGTTTACAAGAAAATTATAATGAACAGGATGCTACCTGCTTTGGCTGTCTATGAATGAAATAGCAATGTTTGAATTTTGACATTGATAAGGTTTAAATAAGTGCAGTATAATTTTTAATTTATGAAAACTATACCAACTCTGGCATGTCTGAATATATAATAATATATTTCAAAGTACAATTTATTTGGCTACACTCAATCTTTTAGTCCGTCATTATTAAAATATTTTATGAAGACTCATGGCCGTAACTACCATTGAGGCAAGTGAGGCAGTTGCCTCACCTAGAATTATGCCGATTATTATTATTATTTTTTATTATTTTTTTTAACCGATTTAAAATTTTATGGGAAACAGACAATAACAATAAAAAAACTTGCCCATATAAATTCTCGTTTCCCAGAGGAAATAAAACCGTTGTTTTATGGATCGTATTTGATCCCATGTAACATTGACAAGATCACCCCCAGAGATAGTTGATAGTATAAGAGACTGCGGATTTGCCATATTCCGACAACTTTCCTCAAGAGATTGATAGGTGGTTAACTAGATGCAGAAACGGCAATTTAGATGCAAAATCTCTGCTAGATACCATGCCATTAGCAGACAAGACATTGTATCCGAATATTCACATTATAGTCAAACTTTTACTCACTATCCCTGCAGGTTCATGCTCATGCGAGAGATCATTCTTTGCCATGAGACAACTGAAAGTGTGGAATAGATCAACAATGACTGGAACTCGGTTCTGTAGCCTGTCACTGTTACATATTCATCGTGATGATGTTATTGGAAACGTTTGTCCCGAAAAAGTCCTTAAGAAGTGGGACAGTACTGGAATTAGAAAAATCCCACTTGCTTTTGACATTGATGAATAGATTAGTCGACTCGATCAGTATGTCCGATTTAGTGTCATGTAGTTATTAGATGAAAATCTTCAGTCGTCATTATATCTGTCACTAACAAGTAACTCAGCTTTCTGCCTCACATACAACCAAGCCCTAGTTACGGCCATGGAAGTAAAGAATTCCTTTCTACTTCACAATGGCGGTTAGTTTTAACTCTAAGTGGAATGGTCTGGACCACGTCACTAACAGTTTGTTATTTAATCCATTAGGCTTCAGTCGAAGAGTTGAGGAGTTTTACCACCCGTGATTTCTCTTATGGCATATTCTGATTGTTGTCATGTATTACCTGCTTGTTTCACCTGTTTATTGTTCTTGGTTACATTGGCTACATCATATTACATGTTTTCAGCTTCAAAATTATTGATCCAAGTTCCTTTCTTTCTCAATTTTGATTACATATGTGGCGGATGTACCTAGCTAAACAGGAGGTGCTTACCTTTCCGGAGCACCCGGCCTCACTTCCCTGAAGGAAGTCCATATAAAAGTTTTCACATTGCTTTGGGATTGTGATTTAGACACGGATTGGTATGTTTGTTTTTGATTTATTACATTTCAAATAAGCAGCCATAGTAAATTGAAGGAAAGATGTTTTATGGTTGTTTTTTTCATTTTGAAACAATGATTAGTAAGTTATATGTTTATTCCAAATATTGACACATTGATATAATCAAATTGTTATTTATTTTCGTATAAAGCGGCACATAAGTACCTTGCAAGATGTTGCTATAATAGGAACATTTCAAAATAGAATTCACCAAACCGATAACCAGACATGTACACACTCTTCATAAATACAGCCAAATCATGATACTGCTTATTAAAAGTACATGCAATAGCTACTGGTACATTGTTATGTGTGCATTTCATATTTCATAGTACCGTTAATTGTATTTGATCGAAAATTGTTGTTTCTGAATCAAATACTTATTGTTTTCAATTTTGGATCTACAGTGACAATTCAGCCAAGTAAACCATATCATCACTGTGATACTGTTCTATTTTTATAGTCAATTTAAAAATACAAAAAAATAAGTACTACATGATACAGGAAAAAGGAATCTAGAATTGTGGAATGAAGAAATGACTTTGATATTCTGAACTTTATTGTCTTGATTATTTCACTTTTCTTTGTTCTTGTTTTTTAAGTTCTCTTGTCAACTGTCCTAAATAGTGTTTCGATCTACATTTACATCAAATTTCATTAGCGTGTTCCCACTACGGAAACTTAAAATACAACGAAGCCAGCTGCTTACAAATTAATTGTTGACCCAGAAATATTACAAGCCTAGACTTATCAGGGCTCTCAAAAAGTTTTATGACTGTCATCACAGTGGTGTTGTTGATAAGTATGATGTTTTTATGTGCAAAATTGCTCAGGATATATTTGACGTCCCATAGTTTAATATTCCTTTCATTACCAATTTTGATTACACACGTGGTGGGTGTAGCTAGCTAAACAGGTGGTGCTTACCCTTCCGGAGCATCCGGCCTCACTTCAAGTTTTTTTTACTTTGTGGGTGTAGCTAGCTAAAAAGAAGGTGCTTACCCTTCGGAGCATCCGGCCTCTCTTCAAGTTTTTACTTTGTTTTGGGATTGCCATAAATTTAGTCATTGATTGATATGTGTGTTTTTATTACATCTCGGAACCATTATCCACACAATTTTTGGAACAGTTTTAGACCTAGACTTACTTAATATTTAACATATATATGCTACATACATATACAGTACCCACCTGTCGTTAATTTAACACAGGGCGAACGAAAAGAAGTTGAAGCCCTGCTGCCGGGATATGGATAGTTGCCGAGAGCAGTTGCCAAAATATAGTTAACGATGGGCTGAGATGATCTGCCGATTCGGCACTGATTACGATATACTTGTTAGCTCAGTGTTAACGATGGGCTGAGATGATCTGCCGATTCGGCACTGATTACGATAAACTTGTTAGCTCAGTGTTAACGATGGGCTGAGATGAGCTGCCGATTCGGCACTGATTACGATAAACTTGTTAGCTCAGTGTTAACGATGGGCTGAGATGAGCTGCCGATTCGGCACTGATTACGATATACTTGTTAGCTCAGTGTTAACGATGGGCTGAGATGAGCTGCTGATTCGGCACTGATTACAATAAACTTGTTAGCTCAGTGTTAACGATGGGCTGAGATGATCTGCCGATTCGGCACTGATTACGATAAACTTGTTAGCTCAGTGTTAACGATGGGCTGAGATGAGCTGCCGATTCGGCACTGATTACGATATACTTGTTAGCTCAGTGTTAACGATGGGCTGAGATGAGCTGCCGATTCGGCACTGATTACGATAAACTTGTTAGCTTAGTGTTAACGATGGGCTGAGATGAGCTGCCGATTCGGCACTGATTACGATAAACTTGTTAGCTCAGTGTTAACGATGGGCTGAGATGATCTGCCGATTCGGCACTGATTACGATAAACTTGTTAGCTCAGTGTTAACGATGGGCTGAGATGAGCTGCTGATTCGGTACTGATTACGATAAACTTGTTAGCTCAGTGTTAACGATGGGCTGAGATGAGCTGCTGATTCGGCACTGATTACGATAAACTTGTTAGCTCAGTGTTAACGGTGGGCTGAGATGAGCTGCTGATTCGGCACTGATTACGATAAACTTGTTAGCTCAGTGTTAACGATGGGCTGAAATGAGCTGCTGATTCGGCACTGATTACGATAAACTTGTTAGCTCAGTGTTAACGATGGGCTGAGATGAGCTGCTGATTCGGCACTGATTACGATAAACTTGTTAGCTCAGTGTTAACGGTGGGCTGAGATGAGCTGCTGATTCGGCACTGATTACGATAAACTTGTTAGCTCAGTGTTAACGATGGGCTGAGATGAGCTGCTGATTCGGCACTGATTACGATAAACTTGTTAGCTCAGTGTTAACGGTGGGCTGAGATGAGCTGCTGATTCGGCACTGATTACGATAAACTTGTTAGCTCAGTGTTAACGATGGGCTGAGATGAGCTGCCGATTCGGCACTGATTACGATAAACTTGTTAGCTCAGTGTTAACGGTGGGCTGAGATGAGCTGCTGATTCGGCACTGATTACGATAAACTTGTTAGCTCAGTGTTAACGATGGGCTGAGATGAGCTGCTGATTCGGCACTGATTACGATAAACTTGTTAGCTCAGTGTTAACGGTGGGCTGAGATGAGCTGCTGATTCGGCACTGATTACGATAAACTTGTTAGCTCAGTGTTAACGGTGGGCTGAGATGAGCTGCTGATTCGGCACTGATTACGATAAACTTGTTAGCTCAGTGTTAACGATGGGCTGAGATGAGCTGCTGATTCGGCATTGATTACGATAAACTTGTTAGCTCAGTGTTAACGATGGGCTGAGATGAGCTGCTGATTCGGCATTGATTACGATAAACTTGTTAGCTCAGTGTTAACGGTGGGCTGAGATGAGCTGCTGATTCGGCACTGATTACGATAAACTTGTTAGCTCAGTGTTAACGATGGGCTGAGATGAGCTGCTGATTCGGCATTGATTACGATAAACTTGTTAGCTCAGTGTTAACGATGGGCTGAGATGAGCTGCTGATTCGGCACTGATTACGATAAACTTGTTAGCTCAGTGTTAACGATGGGCTGAGATGAGCTGCCGATTCGGCATTGATTACGATAAACTTGTTAGCTCAGTGTTAACGATGGGCTGAGATGAGCTGCCGATTCGGCACGGATTACGATAAACTTGTTAGCTCAGTGTTAACGATGGGCTGAGATGAGCTGCCGATTCGGCACTGATTACGATAAACTTGTTAGCTCAGTGTTAACGATGGGCTGAGATGAGCTGCTGATTCGGCACTGATTACGATATACTTGTTAGCTCAGTGTTAACGATGGGCTGAGATGAGCTGCCGATTCGGCACGGATTACGATATACTTGTTAGCTCAGTGTTAACGATGGGCTGAGATGAGCTGCTGATTCGGCACGGATTACGATATACTTGTTAGCTCAGTGTTAACGATGGGCTGAGATGAGCTGCCGATTCGGCACGGATTACGATATACTTGTTAGCTCAGTGTTAACGATGGGCTGAGATGATTCAGCACTGATTACGATATACTTGTTAGCTCAGTGTTAACGATGGGCTGAGATGAGCTGCCGATTCGGCACTGATTACGATATACTTGTTAGCTCAGTGTTAACGATGGGCTGAGATGAGCTGCTGATTCGGCACTGATTACGATAAACTTGTTAGCTCAGTGTTAACGATGGGCTGAGATGAGCTGCCGAGTCGGCACGGATTACGATAAACTTGTTAGCTCAGTGTTAACGAGGGCTGAGATGAGTTGCCGATTCGGCACTGATTACGATAAACTTGTTAGCTCAGTGTTAACGATGGACTGAGATGAGCTGCCGATTCGGCACTGATTACGATAAACTTGTTAGCTCAGTGTTAACGATGGTCTGAGATGAGCTGCTGATTCGGCACTGATTACGATAAACTTGTTAGCTCAGTGTTAACGATGGGCTGAGATGAGCTGCTGATTCGACACTGATTACGATATACTTGTTAGCTCAGTGTTAACGATGGGCTGAGATGAGCTGCTGATTCGACACTGATTACGATATACTTGTTAGCTCAGTGTTAACGATGGGCTGAGATGAGCTGCTGATTCGACACTGATTACGATAAACTTGTTAGCTCAGTGTTAACGATGGGCTGAGATGAGCTGCCGATTTGGCACTGATTACGATAAACTTGTTAGCTCAGTGTTAACGATGGGCTGAGATGAGCTGCCGATTCGGCACTGATTACGATATACTTGTTAGCTCAGTGTTAACGGTGGGCTGAGATGAGCTGCCGATTCGGCACTGATTACGATAAACTTGTTAGCTCAGTGTTAACGATGGGCTGAGATGAGCTGCTGATTCGGCACTGATTACGATAAACTTGTTAGCTCAGTGTTAACGATGGGCTGAGATGAGCTGCCGATTCGGCACTGATTACGATATACTTGTTAGCTCAGTGTTAACGATGGGCTGAGATGAGCTGCCGATTCGGCACTGATTACGATATACTTGTTAGCTCAGTGTTAACGATGGGCTGAGATGAGCTGCTGATTCGGCACTGATTACGATAAACTTGTTAGCTCAGTGTTAACGATGGGCTGAGATGAGCTGCCGAGTCGGCACGGATTACGATAAACTTGTTAGCTCAGTGTTAACGGTGGGCTGAGATGAGCTGCTGATTCGGCACTGATTACGATATACTTGTTAGCTCAGTGTTAACGATGGACTGAGATGAGCTGCCGATTCGGCACTGATTACGATAAACTTGTTAGCTCAGTGTTAACGATGGTCTGAGATGAGCTGCTGATTCGGCACTGATTACGATAAACTTGTTAGCTCAGTGTTAACGATGGGCTGAGATGAGCTGCCGATTCGGCACTGATTACGATAAACTTGTTAGCTCAGTGTTAACGATGGTCTGAGATGAGCTGCTGATTCGGCACTGATTACGATAAACTTGTTAGCTCAGTGTTAACGATGGGCTGAGATGAGCTGCTGATTCGACACTGATTACGATATACTTGTTAGCTCAGTGTTAACGATGGGCTGAGATGAGCTGCTGATTCGACACTGATTACGATATACTTGTTAGCTCAGTGTTAACGGTGGGCTGAGATGAGCTGCCGATTCGGCACTGATTACGATAAACTTGTTAGCTCAGTGTTAACGATGGGCTGAGATGAGCTGCTGATTCGGCACTGATTACGATAAACTTGTTAGCTCAGTGTTAACGATGGGCTGAGATGAGCTGCCGATTCGGCACTGATTACGATATACTTGTTAGCTCAGTGTTAACGATGGGCTGAGATGAGCTGCTGATTCGGCACTGATTACGATATACTTGTTAGCTCAGTGTTAACGATGGGCTGAGATGAGCTGCTGATTCGGCACTGATTACGATAAACTTGTTAGCTCAGTGTTAACGATGGGCTGAGATGAGCTGCTGATTCGGCACGGATTACGATAAACTTGTTAGCTCAGTGTTAACGATGGGCTGAGATGAGCTGCTGATTCGGCACTGATTACGATAAACTTGTTAGCTCAGTGTTAACGATGGGCTGAGATGAGCTGCTGATTCGGCACTGATAACGATATACTTGTTAGCTCAGTGTTAACGATGGGCTGAGATGAGCTGCTGATTCGGCACGGATTACGATAAACTTGTTAGCTCAGTGTTAACGATGGGCTGAGATGAGCTGCTGATTCGGCACTGATAACGATATACTTGTTAGCTCAGTGTTAACGGTGGACTGAGATGAGCTGCCGATTCGGCACTGATTACGATAAACTTGTTAGCTCAGTGTTAACGGTGGGCTGAGATGAGCTGCTGATTCGGCACTGATTACGATAAACTTGTTAGCTCAGTGTTAACGATGGGCTGAGATGAGCTGCTGATTCGGCACTGATTACGATAAACTTGTTAGCTCAGTGTTAACGATGGGCTGAGATGAGCTGCTGATTCGGCACTGATTACGATAAACTTGTTAGCTCAGTGTTAACGATGGGCTGAGATGAGCTGCCGATTCGGCACTGATTACGATATACTTGTTAGCTCAGTGTTAAACTTTCGACCGGTCTGTGCTGGATCTATTGATTATAATTAAGCTACCTATAGCTACATAGTTTATACTTTGTAAGTTATAATAAAGACTTATGTTGATCGTAATGGTTAATACAAAGTAGATTGTATATATATATATGATAGATACTTAATACACATCCTGCATAGAGATGACGGTGTAATTTACTACAAGTGTTTATCTTGACCTGTTATAGGAGAATGTTGATGAAACAAACTATAAACTTACATGTTAACAGATACTCTGTGCTTTCTTACTGGGATTATTGCAGGTATGAGATGAATGCACTTGACTAGATTTTTCCGTAAGACATGTTGATTAAACTGTTACTTATATTGGTGATAATATCACGGGTGTCATGCCAACTTCCTATTCCAAAACGTCCAGTTGGATTTGTGTACAACAGTGGAGACGCGGACGCCCCCATCCATCTTGACGCCTACATGGGGCCGTTGTGTCCAGATAGCAAGAATGTTTATCCAACTATTATCCGCTTAGCAGACTTCTATGGACCAAGAACTTTAAGATTGACAACTCATCTTTTTCCACTGCCATATCACAGGAATGCGTATTTGGCTGCTATGGTAATGTAATAAGATTAATAATATTGCCATTTCATATTTTTTTTAGTTTTTGTTAAGTTATATAAATATTTCTTGATAGAAAATTAGAAGACATGACATGGCATTGCAAGAGAGAGAGAGAGAGAGAGAGAGAGAGAGAGAGAGAGAGAGAGAGAGAGAGAGGGGGGGGGGTCGATACAAACTCATCCATTAACAGTACACCTTCTGTTGCGTCAGTTACATATAGATATTTCAGCTCATATTAACGATCATTAATCATAAAATACAACTTTGTAAGTATAAACATCAAGTGTAACAAAAATGTTATAAATGTTTATTATATAACGTTTGTTTATTTCCATGTTTTCTGCCATACGACTGGCGCATTTTCAATTTTAATCTTTCATTTGCTTGAATATGGAGAAAGAGAAACAAACGTCGATTCTATTTTGCACCACAACTATTTTATACACTATACTTTTACTGTTAAAATGTACTTTTTAACTAAGCAACGAAACCACTGTGAAAGGGAGTTCGTTTATGCTGGTTTCTAAAGCGTCAGTAAAATTTCCATGAAGTCTTTACCATTTCTATTGATGACATTGATAGAAAATTCATGTGAGTCTATATATTGCTTGTTCATTATTCTATATCTCTGTTTATGCTTCAATCAAATTAATTGTTCACAAATTATCACAACGAACAAATGCTTCTGAAACGCTTGATAAATGAGTGTTATATATAGCGAGGCAGCTCGCTAGCTTTATACAAATTTCTCTCTCGTGTGATGTTTGTTTTGTCTTAGCTTGTATCAATCGCCATACATGGTTGTCTCGAGAGCGGAAGTCGTAGGTTCAAATCCCAGCGGGGCCTCATATATATACATAAGGTTTCCGGTATTAAGAGGACTGATATCAACTGGTTCACCGGGTATCATGATAAAGTGAGGGAGTGGTATGTTTGTCTGCGATGTACAGACTATGAGCTAGCATCTTAAAGTCGCCTTGAGAGTCATTGAGTGTTCTAGTACAAGACAGACCATAAAAACAATTGCTCTCTTAGGCAATCAGTTCGTGGGAAATTGCTGATACGACGCTGAACAACATAACATTACGTTAAACGTTCCGTGTTATAATATGCACAACCATAGTGCATTGTATGTCTTACAGCCTAGAAACTGCTTTATTACATACGTGACGGGTGTAGCTAGCTAAGCAGGAGGTGCTTACCGTTTCGGAGCACCCAGTCTCACTTTCCTGTTGGAAGGTCTAATGTTTAACCTAACTTGTCAGTTTCAAAGTTGTTACTTTGCTTTTGAATTGTGATTTGAACATGAATTAGTCTGTTATTGATTATTCTATGTATCTATTATAGGGACAACACGTCGTGGATGAAGTAACACATGGTAACATGTCGTATGCCTGGATGTCTGAGGTTTATACACATCTGGACACATTCTCCAATACTCAAACTGCCGATATGACAGAAAATCAAATCAAAAAGTAATGTTAAATTATTGTCATTGTTTTTTGAATTTGAAGAAAAAAGCAATAATGATATCGAAGATGTTACACACACACACACACACACACACACACGGGCGCTCGCGCTCTTTCATCATGCTCCGTCCCAGAATCCCAGACCCTCACACCCCAGTGTGGAAAGTTCGCCATTCGCTCGTCGTAAGTCTATCGTTTTCTTCAGGCACATAACATTGGTTTTCTCCAGCATTCCAGAAATAACCGATTTGATACGAATGTTCCAATGATTGCCATTTTCACTCCAGAAATCTTGTGACGTCTAATGATGTTACGATACGATACGATACGAAAATTTTATTTCAATTCGGCATGATATACAACTTATAACATAAACTCTTCTGAGCTTTTTACCGAATACATAAAAACATTTATACATACAATACAGTTTACAATACATGGGAATAAACATACATTATTTACTTACTAAGTATACACCAAATACATACAAAATATGACAGGTATAATATATATATAAGCACTACAAAAAGCCAATTATGTAAGAATGTGCTTATTGTCACCAAACACTAAACATTGAAGCAATAAAAATAGATATTTAAACTTAAAAACCGAAATTAAAAGAAGGATAAAAATAGTAAAATAATAAACTTTAAGAGTTAAAAGCAACATAAGAGGACAAGCATTTAGCGACATGCAGAGCAACGACATGCCACACCATTCCAGGACCTGACCAGACTCTGGAAATGTGTAAAGCTGTTCTCGGTCCTGAAATGATCCGACAGACCGTTCCAAAGAACAGCAGCAGCGTGTTTAAATTATTTCTTCCCATATGTAGAAGTGTTGACACGAAGAACGTCCAGGATGTTACTGTATCTGAAGGAATAGTGACAGTTTTTTTAGAGATACCAAGTTATGTAAACATACAGGAGAAAGACCGTTCAAGATTTTAAAAGTTTCAGTAGCCATAGTGCGCATCCTGCGAATATGTAAGCTTGGAACTCGAGCCTTTAGAAGGAGATCATGATCAAGAGTTTTCAAAATCGCCAAAAAAGAATATAAGAGCCCTTTCTTGAATCATTTTATATTCAAAAATCCATTATCAAACATGTATAAAAATTTTCAAAATTTATTCAATAATTTAAGTTCTATATTTCAGTGATTTTTTTCTTGTATAAAATCATCATTAACGATGTATATTGTTTCTTTCATATATTATTGTTTATTGTACATTATAAGTAATTATGACAATGAAATGATTATTGTAGAAAATTTTCGCAGATAGCCAGAAATGTAGGCATACCGAGAGGCGTTTTTATGGATTTGATAAACAATCCTTCTATTGATGAGAAAACAAGAATTGGATGGAAATACACGTGTACAAGTAAGTGTTATATCTAAATAATAATAATAATATATAGTAGTAGTCGATTGATTGCAGGGAGTTTCACGTCCCAGTTAAGAATATTTCACTTTTATCAAGACATCACAAGCTATAGGTGAAATGGCAGATAATTTGATCTGTGTAGGGAGGGCCGCCTGCTGTGACACTGGCATCGGTTTTTAAGATCACTTCCGAAGGAACCAGCGTCTTTCATTTGTAAATACCAAGTGGTTGGCGTAAGAACAGTCACTACCTATTTTCAATTCTTGGTCAGAATCTAACAGGGTTGAAATCCACGATCTTCCAAACAAGAAGCGAGTACTCTACCAACTGAGCTACCTTAATATGTACCTGTAGTGAATTAACACGATATTCTTTGCTGTACACACGATATGGGTATTGATCATCTGTTGAGCTGACAGAACCCCATTTGCACGTTACTTAGTTTCAACACGAATTCAAACATGGAATAATAATGAATTTTCTGAATGACCACGCAACTCTTATTTCTGCTTTGCGAACAGTCGCTACCTACCAGTGGCGGATCCAGGATTCTATGTGTGTGTGTGTGTGTGGGGGGGGGGGGGGGGGGGCACACTGACAAATTTCTAATTTGTGTTTGGGGACAAAAGCTATATAGAGCAGTCCTTACCCCATGTTATAGTGTGGTGAAGAGGCTGCAAAAATTTTAGGGGGAGGGGGCACAGGGGCACAGGCCGGGTGTGCCCCCATCTGGATCCGCGCCTGCCTACATATATTTTAATCCGGAGTTCGAACTCCTGACCTCTCACACACGGAGCGAATACTCTACCAACCTTAGTGGTATATATATTTTATTGTTAGCAATTTTTGTACTGTAGGAGGTGTAGCTAACGCTCCCACGTTTATGATAAATGATGTGGTGGTTGACGCTGATCTGACATGGACCGTACATGACTGGAAACAAATCATCGATCCCTTACTAGAGCCGGATCATATGGACAATGACATTCCAAATAGTATCACCAACTAAATAAATTTAAAGAAACAGGGAATTAGAGGATTAACATTAGATAAATATCGCCAATTAAACAGACGAATGTAAGCTACATGTATTTGGTTGTGTGCTTTTAAAAGCTATGAATCGGACCATTAAAGTTTTTCTCATAATCATGGTAATTTAGTTTTGACTTTCAGTACATAGTCCATATATAATATATATATATATATATATATATATATACTGATGTTATAGACAAATTTGTTTTATTAATATTTATTTTACTGTTTGCTGAATGTTCTCCCGTGTTTAACCGTCATAGTATATATCACCTTACTTATTATATTTCAATGTTAACCTTATTCCTGTCACATGGACACACGACATATTTTGAAAAGAAAAACATGACACAATCAAGTGAAATGTTTTTTCAGCAACTTATTCTAAAAAATAAAGACTACAAAATCCCTTTTGGGAAAGAACTTAGCATTTATTGACGAGAGATCGGAATACGAATATGCAATTTTCCTTAGGGCATCCGTGCATCTACTTTAAAACAACAATTCCTGATGTCAAGCCTTAACCACAGTGATATTCATTCACATTATAAAATTAAATTCGGTACTGTCAACGCCATTTCTGAAAATTCAATTTTGCAGCAGAGGATTAAAGGGGGCTTTAATGCTGCATGATGTATAACAATTCAACATCAAACATATCGTCCCATGTCTAAATCACAATCAAAAACCAAAGCAAACACGGCATTATGAAAACTGGCATATTAGGTCAAGTGCGTGAACTTTCACCAAGAAGTAAGGCTGGGTGCTCCGGAAGGATAAACACCTCCTGTTTAGCTAGCTTCACCCGCTACGTGTGTAATAAAAATTGTGTGAAAGGAACATGGAACTATGGGACGTCAAATATATCCAGGACCGGTACATCATACTTATCAATAATATAGTGACGACGACCATTAAACTAGGTAAATACGTCATTTACATGTTAGACAAATCACCGCGTATGAATAAAGTACTATCACAAATAGATTCTGGCGGCGGTTGTCAAGGCAGAATAAAATTAAATGTTACAAACATACTCTAAGAAATTCATATACTAACAATTCGTGAATTGTTGAACTATTACATGGTTATACAATTCATATCTCTTTTATAAAATACTTGTTCACAACTGCAAATATCTAAGGTTTTTATACTCTCAAAAAGATAACATTTAGTATAACGTACAACCATAGTATTTCAACAGAAAAATCATCTTTATTTTGTACCTACCCTTATTTATAAATGTGTTTTGAACATGGACCGGTATGTCTGTGTTTGATGTATAGGTATATAGAATTTTCCATATATAACCTGTATGTATATTTGGGTTTGTTTTAGCTGTGTAATGGTGATATCATATTTATTGAACCAAGCACCTGACAAGTCATTTGGCTAGTCACATGATTGGTGATGTTAGTATTTAAATGATAACAAACTCTTATTATATATACTTATTGCCTTAACGGGTAAGATTAAAACCAGTAGGTCATCATTGTCTTAGACATCATGGTTCTCAGAGTGGTTTTGATACTGACTTTAACTGCCGGTTCGTTAGGCCAAATACCAATTCCTAAGCGACCATTAGGTTTTGTATACAATGGTGGCGAAGCGGATGCTCCAGTCCACCTTGATGTCTACATGGGTCCACTTTGTCCGGATAGCCAGATGGCATTCCCGACCATCACTCAGCTAGCCACTTCATATGGACCGAAGACCTTTCAGCTGAATATCCATCTGTTTCCTTTGCCTTATCACAGAAATGCATTCTTGGTTGCTATGGTAAGTTTAAATAAGTTAAAGGATTTAAAGTACTCCAATCCAGGCTCTGTTGCTACGGTAGCGAGTAGGGTGTTTTAAAAAAGCAATTTTTCAATTATAAATTGATTATTCATTGATGATTAATAAATAGAAATAATATTTTATTTGTAACATATATTTTTGCATGCATTATATTTTTGTATTTTACAAAACATATGAAAATCTAAGGCTATTTATGGCAAAATAGAATAATTTGATACCAAAGCAATGGAAGCAAAAGAAACAAATATCCCACTTTGTCTTACATGCTGTTTGAACATACGGATACGTTTAGGTTAAGAAAAGTTTTAACACAGCTATACTTATATACAATGCTGATAACTTGTATGGCTAGGAGGCGTCTATACTACTTGTTATGGATTGCACTTTAGTGTTTTAAAGATGTCATGGTTACCGGTATACCGTAGGTGGTAAACTGATTGGTTCATAATAACCACAGTTCTTGTTCATCAACATTGTCCTTAATATGCCCTGGATATATTTGACATCCCATAATTCCATGTTCCTTTCACTCAATTTTGATTTCAACGCGGCGGATGTAGTTAGCTAAACAGAAGGCGCTTACCCTTCCGAAGCACCCGGTCTCACTTCCCAGGCGGAAGTTCACGTGTTTAACCTAACTTGCCAGTTTCAAAGATTTTACTTTGCTTCTGGATTGTTTTTGGACATGGATAAACGTGTTTGTTTTTGATTTATTATTTAGATCTTTTATGATTATGTAATATCACTGCTTTTGTTGTTTTTAATGCTACATTATTATTAACTGTACTTGTTAATAATGATGTCGCATTAAAAAATAACGTAACCCATAGTAACAAGTCTAAAAGAATCCTAAGATGCACCAATTCTCTATAACTACTACTGTACATAACACATTTAATTGATATATATGTCTTTACTTTTGCAGGGACAACACGTTGTAGATAGGGTTACCAATGGGAACATGTCTTACACCTGGATGAAGAATATTTATTCTGATCTGAATGCATTGTCTAACACAGCTACTGCCGATCTATCAGAAAATCAAGTCAAAGAGTAAGATACTTTACTATAGACAAACAACATTGACCTGTCTGTTTGACCTTTCATTAGGAATATTCATATACTATGATCCACCTAATACATGGGTAGTGTTAGGATTGGCAGTTAAAACACAACCGATGAGTGTTCCCGATGTTATAGACAAAATAAACATCTGTAAATGTACTTGTCCTTAATAAATATTAAATTGAAAGTCAAGCGGTCAGGTCAATATTGATTGGATATTCTATCAATTAGTCGTCTTCATCAAACAGGAACAGCATACCACGTGAAACATTCTCTATACCGTTGATCTGTGTGTAACTGTAATTAGAATCCATGTTTTCCCGTAAAATGACGTTAATCCGGAAATATGCTACCATTATTGTAAATCTGTATTTATGTTTGCTACTAAATTAACTATTCTTCAAAAAGTCCCATGTAGATTTTTATGTTTCACAGTTTACAAAATGAAGCCAAAGACAAAGGCGAGTTTCATTCACGAAATTATATATTTTGCCCTTGACATCTTTGACATTATTTTGACATAGGCTTCTCAGTTTTGGTTCTCTCTTGAAATGTCCTCAAAATGTTGTCAAGGTTAAATGTCAAGGTTATGATATAGTTCTTTTTCTTTTTGTATGTTTTCAATCCGAACCCAATTTTAAAATATTGAAAAGAACACCTTTGAATTAGCATCACCTTTTTAGCTCACCTGGCCTAAAGGTCATGTGAGCTTTTGCCATCACTTGGCGTCCGTCGTCCGTCAGTCCGTCCGTTAACTTTTCACATTTTGGCTATCTCCTCTGAAACCCCTGAACCAATTTTAACAAAACTTTACAGGAATGATGTATGGAAAATCCTTTACTTTAATTGCCAAAATTTTTCTGATCTGCCTAAAAACATGGCCGCCAGCGCAGAAGATAGTTTAACATTGGACCCTATGGGAAAAGCATATATATGCTATCTCCTCTGAAGCTAGTGAAGCAAATTGAACCAAACTTTACAGGAATGATGTATATATAGAAGGTCCTTTACATAGATTGCCAAATTTTTTCTGATTGGCCAAAAAACATGGCTGCCAGCGCAAAAGATAGTTTAACATTGGACCCTATTGGAAAAAAGCATTTTTGACTATGTCCTCAGAAATGAATGAAGCAAATTTAACAAAACTTCACAGGAATGATGTATAGAAGGTCCTTTACTTAGATTGCCAAACTTTTTCTGATCCGCCGAAAAACATGGCCGCCAGGACAGAAGATAGTTTAACATTGGACCCTATGGGAAAAACGCATTTTTGACTATGTCCTTAGAAATGACTGAAGCAAATTGAAACAAACTTTACAGGAATGATGTATAGAAGGTCCTTTACATAGATTGCCAAATTTTTTTCTGAACTGCCAAAAAAACATGGCTGCCAGCGCAAAAGATAGTTTAACATTGGACCCTATGGGAAAAACGCATTTTTGTTCATCACTGGAATACAAATTTGCTTTAAAAGCATTTTAGTCAGGTGAGCGATACAGGCTCAGCCACACTGAGCCTCTGGTTTCCTATTGAATTAGCTGGTTTTCAAGATATTTTGGTACGAAATTATTTATTAATTTATTGATTTATTTTTATTCAACCTAAAACGATACAAAAATAAAGTTATGTTAACTTTATTATGTGGCCGATATATTTGGAAAAGTCTTGAATTTTTTTCATGGTTGGTGCGGGGCCGTGTTCAGCACAATATTTTCCGATTTCGGCACGATCTTTAGGCGTAAATGCCGTATATTTACCTCGTTTTACAGATCCAAGAGTTGAATTGCCGACATTATTTGAACTTTCTACAAATATTCGAACATTTTCGTTCGCTTCCTGCAAAGCAGCCGGTCCAAGAATTTCAGCTATGACACTTTGTTCATCCGGCAGAATTTGTTTTGGCTTCAGAAATTTAAAATACTCAATTTGGATAAAACTTGAAATAAAAAGTCTATTCACATTGCAGTCAGTATTATAAATGGCCGCGTTACTGTTCATAAGTAATAGTTCAATACTAACTGCTAACTGAAAACAACTCATTCGCTCACTCATGGTTGACCAGTAAGTGCATACAATTACGGCATAGAATTACTGCCATTAATTTTAGGTGTCGTAAATTTTAACTGCCATAAATTTTCACGATTTATATTTTGGCGATTTCAATGTCACCGCCAAAATACGCCAAAATTTGCACCACGCCAAAAATAACCCACTGTACGGTAATTCACTGAAGAAAGTAAGATTCAGCTCCCTTTGATTACACATCACCACACTAGCAAGTTGTATTTAGAACCAGCAGGGCCCCAGTTAATTTTATTCAATATAAAATGTGACAAAACATGAAATTGTTTTGGAATTGTGATTTGTACATGGATTTGTTTGTTTGTTTTTACTTTGCTTTGGGATTGTGAATTGGACATGAATTAGTATGTTTGTTTTTACTTTGCTTTTGGAGTGTGATTTGGATATGAATTGGGATGTTTGATTTTACTGTACTTAGGGATTCTGGTGTAGACATGGACCGATATGTTTGTTATTAATTTTGTGTAATAATGCACATGTATACAGTTCTCTATACATGACATTTTGTTCTTGTTTACTTATAGTAAATTGTCACAGATAGCCAGCACTGTAGGCGTGTCTAAGTCCGTGTTTCTGTCTATGATGAATAATGTTGACATCGACGAGAATACACGGATTGGTTGGAAGTACACATGTAGCAGTTAGTATAATATTCTCCTAATTCTATAAAAAGCCAGTCACAAACAAGCACAATATACCCGCCAGTGACAATATCCTGACAATGGGTGAACCAATCGATATTCTTAATACCAAAGCACTAGGCAAGGAAGCAGTTGTATAACATTTTAAAGTCTTATGCATTACTCAACCGGGGTTCGAACCCAATACCATCACCTCTCGAGACGGACGCTCTACCATAGTGAAACGAGGCTGATGTGAAATGTACTTTCTAAAAATTGGCCGAATGTATGAGGATCTCATACTGTGTAAATAAAATGGTATGGAGATGAGAAAAGTACCTATCAATTAAGTTAAAGAAGCACTGGTTAAAAGTGGGCATTGCCTTGAAAAATAATCAGGAGTCGGTTCCGCCTCCTCCTGCATAATAATAATAATAAAAAGATAGCCTGCACTTTACTGGATATTGAACTTATTTCTTGTTGAAAAGTTCTGTAAGTCATATAGTCCCGCATCAAATCCAATCCAGATGTAATATCTATGTGCAAGACTGAACACTTGAGACTGTCCCACTGCCAGTGTGTTGTCAGAAACAGCTGTGTGGCTGTTATTAACTATAGTTATGGTCTGTAAAACAGGAGATGGTAAGCTATTTGGTTTATATCATTAGCTATGCTTCTGGACCATCAGATATATTTCAGAGCCTTTTTCATTATTTCTTTGTAGGAAGTGTATCGGGCACGCCGACATTCATGGTAAATGATGTATTAGTTGATGCAGACCCTTCATGGACTGTAAACGACTGGAAAAAACTAATAGACCCTTTACTTCAGGGTAGCTTAAGTGTGCGAAAACTTGGTAATGATGACGACGAATCAATAAAGGTCAATATATATACGTAAATCTATTTATAAATGTTAATCATTTTATAGGCAAACGACTTCGACCTGTCCGCTTGACCTTTAATTTCAGTATTTATTATGAACCAGTACGTTTATGATTATAGATTATAGACCTGGCCTCAGTTTCACAATCATTCCTTAGCTTAGATTTTCTTAACTTAAATCTTGCAAAATTTTAAATCTGTATAATTTTGTTAGTTTTTAAGATATTCAGGAATTTAAGGTGTCATTTTTAAGATCACTTCTAGATTAAAACATCTGCATTAGTTTTGACAAAAAATAATCATTAGTAGTTCTAAAAAATGATAACCAAAATTTGCTAAATTTAAGTTAAGGAAAAATCTTAGCTAAGGAATGATTGTATAACCGGGGCCAGGTGGGTTTATTTTGTCTACATAATGCGAACACTAATCATGTATCTATTTATTGGGCGGATCCTTTTATATGAATATTTCTAATGAAAGGTCAAGCGGACAGGTCAATGTTGTTTTCCTATAACAAGAATATGTATTAATACCGTGGTATAAGACGTTGGTAATGTTCTAAAAAGTGGCATGTGTGATTGTTTTGAAACAAATCAACGTTTTTCTTGTCATATTTGGTGAATTATTTTTGTAAGTCCTATCAGCTTTTACCTATTGGAGATAAATTCATTGTTACGTTTGTCTGTGCAAATGGTTTAAATTTTTTTTGAAGCCATGTACCACTTTAATTATTCGAGAACATACAAACACGTACAAAACTGCTGGACCCTGTTTCATAAAATCAACAGAATACTTTCTTCCGAAACTTCAGTATTTTTAAACCTTTAATGACAATGTCCAATAGCTAGATGCAAGTAAGAGGAATGTCATCTCGGGGATGCAGGTCTTCTAGACTTAGTTTGGACTGTGATATTTGGCTCTCAAGACACATATATAGTTTATTACTGATAATATGAAGAATAAGACGCAGGTTAAAAACGCTTGGTTTGTGTAAGACTATATTTTGTAAGACTGTGTCCAGCTGATCTGCTTAATGAAAGTCATTAGTTAATTTGATTCTAATAAGACATTGAAGTAGGATTAATAAGTTGTTGAATGTTGCTTTCGACAGCAGCTTGGTTAGTGTTTCAAAGGCAGACACAGTTCAAATCCACACATATAATGGATTAATTATAGACATTTAGCATCCAGTCGATTATGACACACATCAACCCTAAGCTCTTAATGTTATAGGGTCTGTGCAACGGGCACTTGATACAGAAAATAAAAACTTACCATACAAAGCACTGTCAAGAACTGGTTGGCAAGATTTGTGACCACTGGGAGTTTCTGAAAATCGGGTTCAAGAACAATCGGCATGTTTAAAACCCATCTTCAGTTGAAGTTGTGGAATCATTAATTATTTGTGTCAAATAATGCAACATTTATGGTTTGATGTAAAAACATTTCGTATACAATACTTGCATACCCTATTTTAGTAATTCTTAAAGATACCGTATAAACTCAGTTTAGTGTTTCCAAAATATTACAAAACAGTTAAAATAGGACTAAATCAATTATTTTTCTTTTTACAGAAGAGCAACACTACCTGTAAAATAGGAACAAAGAAATGCGAATTTCTACCAGGAAAAGTTGAATGTTGTACGCCAGGTGAAAATTGTATTCCAAATGTTGGATGCCGATGTTAGCAATATGATATCGTAAACTTCCATATTGAAGCAACATGCTGAATCCAAGTTCAATCTCTTTATACTAGCCTATACACTATGTTCGATTCTTTCAAAATATGAAAAAATAAAAGACACAAATAACAAAATATTTGAACTTGATTTTGTTTTATTTCATGCAACAAAACATATACTATTGTTGAGTTTATTATGTTAAGAATACACATAAACAGCTATAGTCAAGAATATTTCATTTAATGGCATATTTATAAATGAGTCCAAAACAAACCTTACCCGAACTCCCTCATCTAAAAACACTTACGAAGGCAGTTGTTTTTCTCCTATAAATTCCTATCCAACTGCAGTGCCATAGTGCCGTATGCTTCTCATGATTCCGTAGGTGTTTCAAATTGTAAAGGATATCCATCACCATAGTAGTTTTTCAGTTCTATAACAAACTCAAAAGAAATTTGTCAAAACTTAATACAAAATGTACTGACCTAATAGAAAAAATATAAAATATTTTTCTATATAAAATATTTTTCATTTATGAAAAAGTGAACTTAATTCTGTACATAGAGCAATTTTTAAACTTTTTAACAAAACAACAAATATGACTATGTCAAAAGTATCCCTTCTGTACCTTCTTACTTGGAACAACTATAAACGTTATGTCATAATTGAAATATTCATGATGATCACACTTGAAAAAAAACCCGAACAACAATGACCTACCTGACCCTAGATGCCCCGATGTAACTTTGGATGAGGCTAAATTTGTGTATAAACTTGATCAAATATCCAAAAATTTTGCAAAATGTCTCTATGTATAGGAGAACTAAACAATAATGTTTTTAGTTAAAATATGATTTGGTTAGATCAGTGCATTTCAATTGATAGTTTAATGGAAACATTTTCAATTAAAAGAAATAAATAATAAAACCCCAAGTGCACTCAATTTATGGAAATACAATAGGTAACTACGGTGTATATCGTAATACGGTTTTTGTTGAAATAATAATAATAATTATTATTCTATATAGATACAGTAAATCAAGACATGGGAGAGGTGACACAAAACATATTTTACATCGCGTGTTATGCGAGCGTTATATATTATTAAGTGCTCGAACGAATGTTATCAGTTTTGCGTCAACATACGAATACTTTCGCGTTAGCACGCGAACACAGAGTAACTTTTGTATGAGCACGTGATAACTTGCGTAAGTATGTGAAAACTGAAACCACGTGTTTAGAAAGACAAGGTAAAAATATCAAGACCACCAACATTAGGCAAACACTGGTGTAGTTTAAGAACTTTTAAAGGGCCCAAACCGATCTACATCACGTATTTATTTACAAACGTGGTTCTTAAATGACACCAAAGCGATTTGATTTACTAGTCCAGAAAAACAAACGACGAAAAGTGTGGAAAAGCTAGTTCAAAACAGGTATTTTGGTAAAATATTTTTCATTTCAAATTGAATGTTGAAAATTCAATAACCTTTTTTCATGAATTTTTGCCGCATGAAGTTGTTTAATTTCAGACTTTCTTACACATCTGTCTTGCGTGGGATTCGGACCTAGGAGATAAAACTGAGGTGTGTTAACCTGAAGATTGTACAATAGACCAGACAACCATCGAGGCCTTCTACTCATGTATTCATTCACTCAAGCTTATAACTTTTTGTGACACTCGTTTATAATGTAGGTAAAAATATGTGGTTATAAGTTTTATCAGTGTTTTCAGATGCCCTGGATTATCTAAATCGAAGGTTATTTCGGCATTTCCAGGGTCAGAAACATAAAATTTTACAAGATATATATATTCAAACATTGAAGTATATCGAATGACCTTACTTTCTAGTATTATATCAAACAACCAATCAATTATCCGACTCCAGACAGGAAAAGGCGCTAACAATTCAGAACTTTTGAGGTCCTGGAAAGATATTTAAAAATATCGCCATCACCGTGATTGGTTAATTTTCTTCTATTTTAGATACTTACTGTATAATATTATTTAAAAATTGGTTAAAATATTCAAAATATGAGTTTTTGTTTTTAGAAAAAATATTAAAATTAAGTAAAAGCATCATAAATTAACCTCAAGGCTGGAACTTTTTCCCTTAATTTATCTTTATCTTTCATATTGTTTTTTGGCAAAAATTTTAAAATAATACTAAAAATAAAAACCATTATAATGTATTTTGAATTTTAATTTTAAACATTTATCATTAAATCCGGGATGTGCATAAATAATTATTTTTTTGTAATTTCTCGCTTATTTCCTTCAAAGTTTTTTGATCGTAAATGAACACTAATTTTTTGTTCTATCTTAACATAAATATAAATACAATGATTGTCTGTACATTTGTATATTCTCACCTAAAAAGATATACTACTATTGTACATCATGGGAGGTAACACAAGTTTGGTAAGTAAATTATGCATCATCATCATCATCATCATCATCATCTCTTTATTGCCTCTATTAAAGAGATTACTATGTCATAATAAGAAAATTATAATCACAGAACATAAACAATAAATCTAAACATAATTACGCAAACAATTTTTCTATACATAACGATAATTAGGGTTAGGGTTAGGGTTTATTTACGTGTATTTTACGGCACGCTTCTAGATCAACAGCAGAGCAGAGGATCAAGTGGTTGGAAAAGCTACCCCCACCAACAAGTTACATGCTATCCAACTAGACCGTGTTACGCGGACATACAAGCATATAAATAAAATGAAATACCAGCACATTTCCAGTCGAACGACAAGCGAAGCAGGCAAACAAGTGATTGGGCAACGATCCCCACCAACAAGCCGTCTGCAATGTCCGCCGTTTAACCGGACCACGCAGTATGACATACATATTATATTCAATGACATGTATATAGTGCAGTGAAACACTTCCTCAGTGTAAGCATGGAATTGAGCCTATAATTGTTGTTTTTAAACATGAGACATACACTGCTGAAACGTATTGTATGAAGCAGAAGCTGTGTAATCTGAATTGTCTTAACGCAACTGCACCAATGTCTGTGAGCGGTGGTTTACCCAGTAAGGTCTATGTAAGTTCAATAGCATCGTAAAACGTTAGCCCGACAGTAAGATTTATATGGAATAATGAAGATACCATGGTCCAAAAACTGGATCTATACGAATCGGTAAGGGAACATACGCAGAGAATGTGCTGAAGTATGTCTGTGTGGCATAACTGGCATATATTACAACGCTTTACTTCTGTCGCTGGTGTGACTGTTCAAAGTTTTGCAATAAATCAGCATAACGAAAGTTCTTTCTCTGTCTTGGAAAGAGCCATACCGCAGCCTGAGAGATAGAAGGATGTAAATTGCGAAATGGATGCAAAGTGTGGTCTTGTTTTGTTCTTTGGTTCAACCGAGTAGTTTCATAGCGTTTGATTGCTTTATTTGCTATCCGTTTCCAGATAAACTTGCTGATAATTGTACCGTTGTAAGCAAACTAATGAATGTACGAGAGTAAATTATACTTATAGAGTAGTAGTAAAATATTGCTGGAAAATCCACTATGATTATAGTTTGGATTGAGAAGACATTGAAACAGTCTAAATATGAAAATCTGTTTTGAGAGAGAGAGAGAGTTTGGATTAAAATTGCACAATCGATTAAAACAGGAGCTGAAGTCGATCCACTTCAGAAGCTAAGCGGAATAATCCGATCATGCTTTCACATATGTTTTATCTGGTTAGCTTAGGAAATGTTGAATATATTTGTCCACAAAATGTTGAAACTTTATAAGCAGCTGATGATCTACATGTATGATTCAATTTCATACTTCACAACCATACAATACAGACGGTTTAATAACTTTGTTGTACAGTGACACTGCTGTTAAAGGGTTCATAATATTAATGCCTTCAATTTCAAAAAGAGATTTTCGACTTTTTTCACATGCTTGACGAGTCCTTTGTTCTGTCTTAAAACTAGAGTCTATGATGATACCTAAATGAGACATTGAAGTTTTAACTGGAATTTCACTTTGTCTGAGTGTCCAGTTAAGGCGATGTGTAGATTTTTGTCGAGTATTATCACCAAAAGCAAGAATAGAAGATTTAATTGGGTTGAAATTGAATCTTCACGTTATCGAATAATCATAAGATATTTCCCGAAGACCGGATGGAGATATACTTATGCAGCAGATGTCATATGCTAAACTTGGGTTCCCACATTTAATGTCAAATATTTTTGCTGATGCATCACATTCTTCAAGTTTGACGAGTAATTCATTAAAAAAACAAGTAAAGGAATGCTGATGTGACACCTCCTTGGCGAACACCTTGTTTTATGTCGAACTATCTAGATTGATCATCACCGCACTTTGATCATTAATGTGATAGTCGTCGATCAACATCCATAGCTTTCCTTTGCATCCCCCGTTGTATAATTTAGTCATCAATCCTTTTCTCCACATTGTATCGAATGCTTTGCGACAATCAAGAAATGCAACAAACGTTTACCAAGTTCCAAATTATGATGAATCGTTTCCTGGAGTTGAAATGAATCTGTTGTGGTACCAAGGCCTTCTTGAAATCCGTGTTGTTAACGGCTAAAGTTAGGCATAGAATCAGATTTTTCAAGTCTGCGTATTAGCAATTTTTTAATAGTTTTGACAATGTTGGAAGAAGAGATACTGGGCGATAACTATACGGGGATGATTTTATTTTGCCATTACTAATAATTAATCCTGAGAGTATGTCGACTGACCTTAATGTGGGACGTGATAAGAGGCAATTACTAGTATCATTTACTGTATGACTTGATTTACTGCTTTACTGTCTGTAGTTTTTAGTATTATTTCAAATAACCAATCAATTATACTGCTCAAGACAAGAAACTACGATTACATTTCTGAACTTTTGAGGTCCTGGTAAAATATCGCCATCACTGTGATTGGATAATTTTCTTCTATTTGAAATATTTACTGAATAATATCTTTTGAAAATTGGTTAAAATTTTCAAAATATGGGTTTCTGTATTTCGAAAAAATATTCAAATAAATATTACATTAAATTCTCATAAATCAACCTCAAAGCTGGGACTTTTTCCCTTAATTTATCTTCATCTTTCATATTGTTTTTGGCAAAATATTTAAATAATACTAAAAATAAAAACAATTATAATGTATTTTGAATTTACATTTTAATTACTTATCATAAAATCTGGGATATGCATAAATAATTATTGTTTTGTAATTTATCGTTTATTTTTTTAAAGTAATTAGATCATAAATAAAAACGAATTTTTCATTTTTTATTCTCTCTAATATATATATATTAGTACACATATATTAGTATATATTATATTATTATTTTATTCTCTCTAATATATATATATATATTGATGCTCTGTACATTTGTATATTCTCACCTGAAAAGATATACCACGGTTGTACATCATGGGAGGTAGCACAAGTTTGGTAAGTAAATCATGCTATATTTTAATTGCTGGAATTATTGAACAGTAGTATAACAAACTGTTGTTGTATATTTCATTTGGTCGTGTTTGCGCACTGCTACTGAAGGATTTCAGTCTTGTCAGTCGTTTTAACAATGACTAATTAATAATTGAACCAGAAATAGGAAGATGTCTACTGTTTATTTAGCCTATTTCGGAGAAAGCAAGATCGCAAAATACTCTATAAATTTCAATACGATGGGTACAAATCAATAATTCCTTTACTTACATGAGCCGAGTCGTAACTGAACATTTTTTGTTTCGGTTCCACCCTTTCTTAATATATCATTTTATGCGACAAAATATAACCTGGGTGGGTGTTTACAATGGTAATCTCTTTTACGAAATGGCGGGGTTCTTTATGTTACGTAGTCATGACGAAAGAGTCGACTATTTACGTATGTTAGGGCAGCTCGAGAACGGATTGATTTTGGCGTAACTGAGTTGACCAAAATTGGTTAAAAAAGTAATAAAGTGAACTACCTTTCTGCATTTTTAAACTTTTGAAAAAATTGACGTAAATTTAAACTTTTAAACTCAACCCGACCTTTGAACTACCCTTCCTTGTACCCCTCGCGAACCTACGTAAATAATAAATTCTTCCGTCATCATTACGTCACACGAAAGACTCCGCCATTTTGTCAAAATTTTTACCATTGTAAACACCCATCCAAAACACGTTTTGGTGCATTAAAGGAGTTATAATGCACGGATTAGATCGAAATGAGGGTTATTAGCAACGACTCGGCTCATGTAAGTAAATGATTATTTGATTTTTAACTGTGTCAGTCAAATCTTTGAGATATTAGCGTTATTCCTTTCTCTCCAGCAGAGTAAACGGACAGTGGTATGGTTCTGGTCGATATTTAAAACATTTTTCAGAACTTTTTTATATTACAAATATTCCATCTATATTGTTTAATGCAGTTTAAAGCATTTAAAACTGCCTTCTTATCCTGTGTAAAATCGCTCGTCCCATCAGGTTCTACATTTCACTCGGTCCTTTACGCTTTGCTTAGCGGATTGTGTATTTCACCAAGTCATATGCAGTCTAGCGCAGTATTAACGTTAGTGTACTACTGCTGTGCGTTTTGCCTACTGTTTGTTATACGGATATGTGTATGATGGGCAAACCATGATGACTGGGTGGTACTTTCACTGGTGGTACTCACTCTGAACTTGGAATTTTCGGATGTTTTTAATGTTTATTTTCAATATTTGATCAATAAAATAAAAAGTAAACATTCTAATCCATGTCGAAATCCAAATCTAAAATTTTGTTTTGAAACTAACAAACTATATTAAAGTAGTAAATTAGGTTAAACACGTGAACTTCCACCAGGAAGTGAGACCGGTGGTTCCGGAAGGGTAAGCATAAAATTGTTTACATAGAACATTTTATGAAATTTGCTTGTTTTTTATAGAAGCGCTTCCGAGTTGCCTGGATCCTTGTCATCTTTGCCTGTCTGTGCGACTTCGGAGTCCATGCTTGGTATGACAATAACTACGAAGAGAACCTTGCCGTTTACTGTCCCGCGACACAAAACTTGTACAGAATGAGGTCTAGATATTCATCCTTTTACCGGGACAGACGATTTGATCTTAGATGCCGCACCACTGCTGGTATACTGAGTGCAGTTTGTAAACCTTGGAAAAGTAAGTCAGTATATGTAAAACATGAATACCTTACATGGAGAATAAGTTTTGTACAAAAATATCAATAACAAATAGAAAAACAAATTAATGCATTCTTTATTATCGCAACGTACAGTATTATATATATATCTCAGCCAAGCACATATCGATCCATGGTCAAATGGCAATTTCAAAAGTAAAACACAAACACACCGATCCATGTTCAAACCATAATCCCAAAAGTAAAACACTAACATACCGATCCATCTTCAAATCATAATTCCTAAAGTAAAACACAAAAATACAGATCCATGTTCAAACCATTATTCCAAAAGTAAAACACAAACATACAGATCCATGTTCAAATCCTTATCCCAAAAGTAAAACACAAACATACAGATCCATGTTCAAATCCTTATCCCAAAAGTAAAACACAAACATACAGATCCATGTTCAAATCCTTATCCCAAAAGTAAAACACAAACATACTGATCCATGTTCAAATCCTTATCCCAAAAGTAAAACACAAACATACTGATCCATCTTCAAATCATAATTCCTAAAGTAAAACACAAACACACCGATCCGTGTTCAAATCCTTATCCCAAAAGTAAACCACAAACAAACCGATCCATGTTCAAATCCTTATCCCAAAAGTAAACCACAAACACACCGATCCATCTTCAAATCCTTATCCTAAAAGTAAAACACAAACACACCGATCCATGTTTAAATCACAATCCCAAAAGTAAAACACTAACATACCGATCCATGTTCAAATCCTTATCCCAAAAGTAAAACACAAACACAATGATCCATGTTCAAATCCTTATCCCAAAAGTAAACCACAAACACACCGATCCATTTTCAAATCCTTATCCCAAAAGTAAAATACAAACACAATGATCCATCTTCAAATCCTTATCCCAAAAGTAAACCACAAACATACTGATCCATGTTCAAATCCTTATCCCAAAAGTAAAACACAAACATACTGATCCATGTTCAAATCCTTATCCCAAAAGTAAAACACAAACATACTGATTCATCTTCAAATCCTTATCCCAAAAGTAAAACACAAACATACTGATCCATGTTCAAATCCTTATCCCAAAAGTAAAACACAAACATACTGATCCATGTTCAAATCCTTATCCCAAAAGTAAACCACAAACACACCGATCCATGTTTAAATCCTTATCCTAAAAGTAAAACACAAGCATACTGATCCATGTTCAAATCCTTATCCCAAAAGTAAAACACAAACACACTGATCCATGTTCAAACCCTTATCTCAAAAGTAAAACACAAACATACTGATCCATGTTCAAATCCTTATCCCAAAAGTCAACCACAAACATACTGATCCATGTTCAAATCCTTATCCCAAAAGTAAAACACAAACATACAGATCCATGTTCAAATCCTTATCCCAAAAGTAAAACACAAACATACAGATCCATGTTCAAATCCTTATCCCAAAAGTAAACCACAAACATACCGATCCATGTTTAAATCACAATCCCAAAAGTAAAACACAAACATACCGATCAGTGTTCAAATTACAATCCCAAATATTTACAATCGTCCATGAAACATACAGAATTCCCATTTGGGGTCATGACCTTTGATGTGTATCAATTTTCCCGCAATATTACGTCATCTTCTACACAGGGTGTCACGTGGTCATGTAAGATACGCCGATCTCGCATGGCTTAAAATCCTATCTCGCATAAGCAGGTATGGTCGAAATAGCGCCAAGGGTTAAAACAAATCAAAATATTTGTTAAAAGAAAGAATTGTAAATATAAGAAATGACATTTCTGCTCATGGTATTTCAAGGGGTAATACAAGAAAGTGTGGCGCGTGCCAAATTCAAAATGAAGGGATTTGCCCATCATCGAATTTCATTGACATCGAATGTCATTTCTTAAAAGTAAAACACAAACAAACCGATCCATGTTCAAATTACAATTTTAAAAGTAAAACACAAACACGTCAATCGATGTTTAAAATAATCCCAAATCGCGATTTTTGACACTAGCAAATTAGTTAAACACGTTACCCTCCATCAAAGAAATGAGACCGGTACCCAGGAAGAGTAAACACCTCCAAAGAGATCGATGATTCCAGATAAAAAATAGAAATACAATATTCGAATATAGATATGTTAAGAAACGGTTTTGAGTTCAACTAAAAATGAACATTGACCTTTTGACCTTACATAATCCACGCCATATTAGTTAACAAAGCTCGATTGAAGATGTATCGATCAGTGATATTGCTATAACCTGAACTCTCTTAAACGCCATATGTTTTTACTTTTTCTGCCAGACTATAATGGTAATGGCGCCTTCAGTCACGTTTGCGAGAAAGATCACTATTTAAACGACATAAAAGGCGTTTGGGTTTCAGCCAGGAAGGACAGAGATTGGAGTTTCCGATGTTGCAAGAGAATTGGTAAGTAACCACACACACACACACACACACACACACACACACACACACACACAGAGCTAGTTATGACCTTAAGGCTGCAGAATTATTGATATCATTTCGTGACATAGTCTTTTTTGTGCCTGTCTGGAGCAACTTATTTAAACTAAACACATCACCAGACATTATTTCATTATTTAATTCTTTGCCTATCTGATGTCGGGAGTCTTGTAGCGTGAAGTACAAACCTAATGTTATCTTTTTAGCATTATTTGCCATTTTCCTTTCTTCATATTAAACCGTTTCATGTTTTGGTAGTATTAGGGGCTGTCGAGCCCATGTTTGTTTTCTTCTATTATAAGAAAATCATCAATATAACATGTTAATCACCTATCAATGCTTTTTTGTTTTCGATTTGTGTTGTTTCCTGACGTATTCCCGATTTGTTCTTACGATAGCGGATTATATGTTGTTCAACTGCAGATTTTAATTATTTCATTACGTTTATTACATTATATTTTGCGGTACGTTGTTGAAGTCTGTTATGTTTATATTTTTCTTGATTTGTTTTGTTTTATTTTTTTTTTATGTGACAGGCGAATTTTTTGTTATTGTAAAATACATCCTCTACTGATACTGTTATTTTTCCTTCATTTGAAAAGATTAGTCTTAAAGTTATTATTGTAAATTATTTTAATTTTAGTTTCTAAAACTTACTTGTGATATTATAAATCAAAAACAAACATGCCATTCCATGTTTAAATTACAATCCCAAAGCAAAGTAAAATCATTTAAGCTGACAATAAGTTAAACACACGGACTTCTCCCGTGGAAGTGAGGTCTGGTGCCCTGGAAAAGTAAGCACCTGTTGTTTAGCTAGGTGTGAAATTGAGACTGATATGAACATGGAACTATCGTTCTTATTAACAATAATGTGATGACGGCCATAAACTTTTTGAGGGTTTTGATAAGCTTATGTTTGCAATATACCTGCATCAACAATTCATCTGTAAACAGTTTAAAGCCCCTGTATATATATATATATATATATATATATATATATATATATATATATATATATATATATATATATATATATATATTCTCCATATATGTAAGGTAGTAGGTATATTGCTGTATAGAAAAGGAAAGGAATAATAAAGAAATTCTCTACCTTACAGGTAATTACGTCAACCGTCAATGTTTGTCGACACTGTATGTTAACGACTACAGGCAGTCGTTCGACTATATAGCACCGGAGGATTACGTCATCACTGGAGTAGCGACGTCATCGCGACATTTGTTATATAGGTGAGTTAAATGAAAGGGTTACCAGGGAATATATAGTCAAACCTGTTCAAAAGACTACACATTGGGACTAGTAAAAGTAGGCTTTATACCTTTATAGAGGTTTATATATCACGAATAAAGAGCAAATGGGATGAAATTTGAGTGGCCTTTAAAACCAGATGGTTCTTATATAGAGGTGGCATTTAAAAGCGGAATAATGCAGATAAAAATAACACGAGTTGACTAAAACTGATACATTGTAGATGGAAGTTTATTTTATTCTCTTGGTTCATGTTCCTCGATATAAATATATTGCAGAACTGAATATCAATGGCCATTGGATTAAGGAATTGCTACGGAGCACAATATGTACAAAATGGAGCACTTTAAATAAGACATTTCTGTTTAAATAACATAACTCAAAATAGACGATGGATATGGCTAAAATATTGTTAAAACTGTTCAATTTGGCAGTACTAGAATGTCATTCCGGAATAAAATTCTACATAAGTCGTGCTCGGACAAAACTTGTGGAAATAAAATATATATAAGATGCTGAATTAAGAAAAATAGGACAAAAATAAAATTTACGGATCCACCTAAGACAATAGTTGAAAACTTTAAAACATTAAACATGGCCTAAGTTTGTGAGGAATTTTAATATTTAGAAAGCAGATATTTTCATGATTTAGATTACATTGCATTATGTACAATAAGTTGCATTTCATTTTAACGCTATGTCATATGTTAATTTTTATTTTTATGCACCTAATATAAATAAAAACTCAGCATTTGACAATTATTGTTGGTTCTTCTGTCATCTTGACACATAACTATTTAGTAAGAAAAAGTTAGCGACTACTCCTTATCACATAAAGTACTAAAGTCTATTTACATCCTTTAGACTCTCGGGTTTTCGTAGATTTCTCTAAAACGAAGCTTTTTATTGTAAAAGTAAAATCGTACATTTATTATACAATCCATGCCATAATTAATTTTTAATATTTCTATTCTTAAACTTTTCTCAGTCCTACATTTCAGTCGAATTGAACAGGGGAATACTGTGCTAATTTGCATAAGAAATACTTATCGACAATGTTGACACACAACACTACACATGATTGACAAGAACGGATATTGTTTTCGTAAATTTATTTATAAAATCACTCAAAATTGTTTAAATTTATTAACAGTTATCAATTTGCATATGGTGTTATAATGCTGCACGAGTATGTCATGTACTAAAAATTTGTTTTGTTTACGAAATAGCATTCTTGCCACAATTCGCGTGCAAATCATTAATTGAGACAACGTTCTCTCTCTCTCTCTCTCTCTCTCTTATTAGATCAAGGGAAACTTTATAGTTTTTGATAAGTAAAATTCTAATATGTAATAAATGGTAAATTATAGTGACCTAATTCAACTTAAAAATCGTGTGTACGGATAGTTAGTAAGACTGCAAGAACTGTCAAATCCACCACGTGGTTGACAAGAACTATTTAGGTGTACACGTGTTGTAAAAGTCGGTCAACTTTACCTTTAGTAATTGGGTAATCGGATTACAATTAGAGATGTATGTAAACAAATTTTTCTGACCATTGTAGCAGAAAATATGAAATAAATAATAACGATAAATCAACAACGTTATTCTCTTATACTCTCTCTCTCTCTTATTAGATCAAGGGAAACTTTATAGTTTTTGATAAGTAAAATTCTAATAATATGTAATAAATGGTAAATTATGGTAACTAATTAAACTTAAAAATCGTGTGTACGGATAATTAGAAAGACTGCAAGAACTGTCAAATCCACCACGTGGTTGGCAAGAACTATTTTGGTGTACACGTGTTGTAAAAGTCGGTCAACTTTACCTTTAGCAATTTGGTAACAGGATTATAATTAGAGACGTATGTTAACAAATACTTCTGATCATTGTAGCAGAAAATATATGAAATAAATAATAACGGTAAATCAACAACGTTAACTGTGTAGATTTTTAGAGATATTAACTTAAAAAAGTTTCAGAAAAAACTGATGGTGATATTAATATACACGTGGTTGGGAGTGACTATCCTTGTCGAGTCGAAGAAGATATTGTCTTAATGACCCGTAACAGAAACTGATTAGCATATGAAAAACTCTTTCACTCCTGTTTTTGGTATCACCGCAAAGGTTAGAAAAATGCCGCTAAAATAAATTACATAGCATGTAATTACGGCATGTGGTTGTTTTCACGATGCAAAAAGCTATGGTTTTTATTCACACGTTAACCCCATGAAAATGGGCAAAGCCCAAGAGACTTATTGGTTGTAAACAGACTTTATACCAAAATGAAAACGTTTTCATAGATTAGACACTCTTGGAAGAATGCGCTCCATTCTATCTTCAGAACAGTAGTTTGATAGGAGTGGAGTAAATACATCCAGGTGGCCAGTGCTTTGATAATGAAGGCAGTAGAAGTGCCCAAGGGAAACATCCATATGTGTACCTTTGGCAAATGAACTGACAGAATTTCTCACGTTAAAACCCCAAGTCTAACGGTGTGAGGTGCTGTAACCCGTAAGCCGGCACCTTTGACCTCGTAACATTTTGATTATCGCGTCTTTTTTATAAGTTCAACGCAAGGTTGTTTATTTATTTATTTACATGTATTTATTTATTAATTTATTTTTTAAAATTATTTTCTTCTTATTATTATTACCAATGTTCATCATCATTAATTTTAATTTCAGGGACAGACGCTGGAGGTTTACAATTTGCCGACAGAGGAGAGTTCTTCCGATACTACCGATATAACTGGATAAATTGTCAATGGTCGAAAATGTGAACGTCAAGATTGATGATAAAATTAATGCGTTTACCCAAATCTCTTCTCATATTTTTTTTTTAATTTCCAGCAAGCGTTTTGTTTTATTTGAATACATAATATATTGTTGTAAAGAATTGATACGTGATAGTTTTAGATTGATGAAGAATTGTTTTGTAAAATCAGTGGTGTGAAGTTTTAAAATAAAGTCCATATTGTAGTTCTAACTAGTCTTTGTTATTTAATAATTTACATTTCAGAGAAATTGAATTTCTAAATAAATTAAGAACATTGATCTTTGTTAGGCTGATACAGGGGTGTTTCTGCTAGACTAGTAATGCTTAGCTTTGTGTTAAGCCAAATGGATACCTTATGTAATAGCAGTAAAATGTACAACAATATACGTATATTCACTTCTTAGGCTGGCTTATATTGGATTTTTGTCATATTCAATACACCATGGTAAAGCTTGTTCCTCATACGGGGACATTATACAACGAAGCAGACTGCTTTAAGATAAATTTTTGACGTTGGGATATTCCAAACTCAGGCTTTTCAAAGCTCTCAAAATGTTTTATGGCCATCATCACGGTATTCTTGATAAGTATGATGTCTTTGTATCCAAAAATAACCTTGATATATTTGACATCTCACAGTTCCCTGTTCATGTGGTTTTTTTTTTAAATTTTTCACATGGCGGTATAGCTAGCTAAACAGGAGGTGCTTATTTATCCTGAGCACCCGACCTCATTTCCATGGTGGAAGATCACGTATTTAACTTAATTTTCCAGTTTCAAAGTATTTACTTTGCTTAGAGATTTTTATTTGGACATGGATTGGTATGCGTTTTTTTTTATTATACTTGGGTTTTGCTTATCTGACATCGGCATTGGTACCACCAAACAAAAGCCACGATAAACCACATGTAGTTATTATAAAACTCGACCATGAACGGGTATCGGATATAATGACAATAAATTAAATCTATACATTTTACATATTTAGGCGTAGACATTTGGAAATAAGTAATACATGTATATGTATGTTGTACATGCATGACTATGATAATTTTTATTCGAGTCAGAAGAAAATTTTTCTGCTGCCACGAATACTCCAACTTTAAAGAATGTGATGTTTGTCACAAAAGAATATATATATATATATATATATATATATATATATATATATATATATATATATATATATATATATATAATATCATACAAGTATGGATATTGTTATAAGCTTACCATAGTTTCTGTTCTAAGCATATCACTAGTGATGTTATATTTAACAAAAAGTACCCGTCTGTCGACATATTAATAGTTGTGATAACGGATGTATACACCTGTTAAGAGCTGTAACAAGTTTGTTATAACGATCATTATAATTATGTTTCGACTGTTTTTAATATTGACAATAATAGGGGAATCATTATGCCAGATTCCATTCCAAAACGCCCGGTAGGCTTTGTTTTCAATGGCGGCGATGCTGATGCACCGGTTCATCTGGACGCTTATATGGGACCACTTTTTGCCCTTACAGTAGGCAAGCATTTCGACAATTGTACAGTTAGCATTAAAGTTGTGGAATCATTAATTATTTGTGTCAACTAATGCAACATTTATGGTTTGATGTAAAAACATTTCGTATACAATACTTGCATACCCTATTTAGTAATTCTTAAAGATACCGTACAAACTCAGTTTAGTGTTTCCAAAATATTACAAAACGGTTAAAATAGGACTAAATCAATTATTTTTTTTTACAGAAGAGCAACACTACCTGTAAAATAGGAACAAAGAAATGCGAATTTCTACCAGGAAAAGTTGAATGCTGTACGCCAGGTGAAAATTGTATTCCAAATGTTGGATGCCGATGTTAGCAATATGATATCGTAAACTTCCATACTGAAGCATTATGCTGAATCCAAGTTCAATCTCTTTAATACTAGCCTATACACTATGTTTGATACTTTCAAAATATGAAAAAATAAAAGACACAAATAACAAAAATTTGAACTTGATTTTGTTTTATTTCATGCAACAAAACATATACTATTGCTGAGTTTATTATGTTAAGAATACACATAAACAGCTATAGTCAAGAATATTTCATTTAATGGCATATTTATAAATGAGTCCAAAACAAACCTTACCCGAACTCCCTCATCTAAAAACACTTACGAAGGCAGTTTTTTTTCTCCTATAAATTCCTATCCAACTGCAGTGCCATAGTGCCGTATGCTTCTCATGATTCCGTAGGTGTTTCAAATTGTAAAGGATATCCATCACCATAGTAGTTTTTCAGTTCTATAACAAACTCACAAGAAATTTGTCAAAACTTAATACAAAATGTACTGACCTAATAGAAAAAAATATAAATATTTTTCTATATAAAATATTTTTCATTTATGAAAAAGTGAACTTAATTCTGTACATAGAGCAATTTTTAAACTTTTTAACAAAACAACAAATATGACTATGTCAAAAGTATCCCTTCTGTACCTTCTTACTTGGAACAACTATAAACGTTATGTCATAATTGAAATTTCATGATGATCACACTTGGAAAAAAACCCGAACAACAATGACCTACCTGACCCTAGATGCCCCGATGTAACTTTGGATGAGGCTAAATTTGTGTATAAACTTGATCAAATATCCAAAAATTTTGCAAAATGTCTCTATGTATAGGAGAACTAAACAATAATGTTTTTAGTTAAAATATGATTTGGTTAGATCAGTGCATTTCAATTGATAGTTTAATGGAAACATTTTCAATTAAAAGAAATAAATAATAAAACCCCAAGTGCACTCAATTTATGGAAATACAATAGGTAACTACAGTGTATATCGTAATACGGTTTTTTGTTGAAATAATAATAATAATTATTATTCTATATAGATACAGTAAATCAAGACATGGGAGAGGTGACACAAAACATATTTTATATCGCGTGTTATGCGAGCGTTATATATTATTAAGTGCTCGAACGAATGTTATCAGTTTTGCGTCAACATACGAATACTTTCGCGTTAGCACGCGAACACAGAGTAACTTTTGTATGAGCACGTGATAACTTGCGTAAGTATGTGAAAACTGAAACCACGTGTTTAGAAAGACAAGGTAAAAATATCAAGACCACCAACATTAGGCAAACACTGGTGTAGTTTAAGAACTTTTAAAGGGCCCAAACCGATCTACATCACGTATTTATTTACAAACGTGGTTCTTAAATGACACCAAAGCGATTTGATTTACTAGTCCAGAAAAACAAACGACGAAAGTGTGGAAAAGCTAGTTCAAAACAGGTATTTTGGTAAAATATTTTTCATTTCAAATTGAATGTTGAAAATTCAATAACCTTTTTTCATGAATTTTTGCCGCATGAAGTTGTTTAATTTCAGACTTTCTTACACATCTGTCTTGAGTGGGATTCGGACCTAGGAGATAAAACTGAGGTGTTGTTAACCTGAAGATTGTACAATAGACCAGACAACCATCGAGGCCTTCTACTCATGTATTCATTCACTCAAGCTTATAACTTTTTGTGACACTCGTTTATAATGTAGGTAAAAATATGTGGTTATAAGTTTTATCAGTGTTTTGAGATGCCCTGGATTATCTAAATCGAAGGTTATTTCGGCATTTCCAGGGTCAGAAACATAAAATTTTACAATATATATATATTCAAACATTGAAGTATATCGAATGACCTTACTTTCTAGTATTATATCAAACAACCAATCAATTATCCGACTCCAGACAGGAAAAGGCGCTAACAATTCAGAACTTTTGAGGTCCTGGAAAGATATTTAAAAATATCGCCATCACCGTGATTGGTTAATTTTCTTCTATTTTAGATACTTACTGTATAATATTATTTAAAAATTGGTTAAAATATTCAAAATATGAGTTTTTGTTTTTAGAAAAAATATTAAAATTAAGTAAAAGCATCATAAATTAACCTCAAGGCTGGAACTTTTTCCCTTAATTTATCTTTATCTTCTATATTGTTTTTTGGCAAAAATTTTAAAATAATACTAAAAATAAAAACCATTATAATGTATTTTGAATTTTAATTTTAAACATTTATCATTAAATCCGGGATGTGCATAAATAATTATTTTTTTGTAATTTCTCGCTTATTTCCTTCAAAGTTTTTTGATCGTAAATGAACACTAATTTTTTGTTCTATCTTAACATAAATATAAATACAATGATTGTCTGTACATTTGTATATTCTCACCTAAAAAGATATACTACTATTGTACATCATGGGAGGTAACACAAGTTTGGTAAGTAAATTATGCATCATCATCATCATCATCATCATCATCATCATCATCATATCTTTATTGCCTCTATTAAAGAGATTACTATGTCATAATAAGAAAATTATAATCACAGAACATAAACAATAAATCTAAACATAATTACGCAAACAATTTTTCTATACATAACGATAATTAGGGTTAGGGTTAGGGTTTATTTACGTGTATTTTACGGCACGCTTCTAGATCAACAGCAGAGCAGAGGATCAAGTGGTTGGAAAAGCTACCCCCACCAACAAGTTACATGCTATCCAACTAGACCGTGTTACGCGGACATACAAGCATATAAATAAAATGAAATACCAGCACATTTCCAGTCGAACGACAAGCGAAGCAGGCAAACAAGTGATTGGGCAACGATCCCCACCAACAAGCCGTCTGCAATGTCCGCGCAGTATGACATACATATTATATTCAATGACATGTATATAGTGCAGTGAAACACTTCCCCAGTGTAAGCATGGAATTGAGCCTATAATTGTTGTTTTTAAACATGAGACATACACTGCTGAAACGTATTGTATGAAGCAGAAGCTGTGTAATCTGAATTGTCTTAACGCAACTGCACCAATGTCTGTGAGCGGTGGTTTACCCAGTAAGGTCTATGTAAGTTCAATAGCATCGTAAAACGTTAGCCCGACAGTAAGATTTATATGGAATAATGAAGATACCATGGTCCAAAAACTGGATCTATACGAATCGGTAAGGGAACATACGCAGAGAATGTGCTGAAGTATGTCTGTGTGGCATAACTGGCATATATTACAACGCTTTACTTCTGTCGCTGGTGTGACTGTTCAAAGTTTTGCAATAAATCAGCATAACGAAAGTTCTTTCTCTGTCTTGGAAAGAGCCATACCGCAGCCTGAGAGATAGAAGGATGTAAATTGCGAAATGGATGCAAAGTGTGGTCTTGTTTTGTTCTTTGGTTCAACCGAGTAGTTTCATAGCGTTTGATTGCTTTATTTGCTATCCGTTTCCAGATAAACTTGCTGATAATTGTACCGTTGTAAGCAAACTAATGAATGTACGAGAGTAAATTATACTTATAGAGTAGTAGTAAAATATTGCTGGAAAATCCACTATGATTATAGTTTGGATTGAGAAGACATTGAAACAGTCTAAATATGAAAATCTGTTTTGAGAGAGAGAGAGAGTTTGGATTAAAATTGCACAATCGATTAAAACAGGAGCTGAAGTCGATCCACTTCAGAAGCTAAGCGGAATAATCCGATCATGCTTTCACATATGTTTTATCTGGTTAGCTTAGGAAATGTTGAATATATTTGTCCACAAAATGTTGAAACTTTATAAGCAGCTGATGATCTACATGTATGATTCAATTTCATACTTCACAACCATACAATACAGACGGTTTAATAACTTTGTTGTACAGTGACACTGCTGTTAAAGGGTTCATAATATTAATGCCTTCAGTTTCAAAAAGAGATTTTCGACTTTTTTCACATGCTTGACGAGTCCTTTGTTCTGTCTTAAAACTAGAGTCTATGATGATACCTAAATGAGACATTGAAGTTTTAACTGGAATTTCACTTTGTCTGAGTGTCCAGTTAAGGCGATGTGTAGATTTTTGTCGAGTATTATCACCAAAAGCAAGAATAGAAGATTTAATTGGGTTGAAATTGAATCTTCACGTTATCGAATAATCATAAGATATTTCCCGAAGACCGGATGGAGATATACTTATGCAGCAGATGTCATAGCTAAACTTGGGTTCCCACATTTAATGTCAAATATTTTTGCTGATGCATCACATTCTTCAGTTTTCGAGTATTCATTAAAAAACAGTAAAGGAATGCTGATGTGACACCTCCTTGGCGAACCCTTGTTTTATGTCGAACTATCTAGATTGATCATCACCGCACTTTGATCATTAATGTGATAGTCGTCGATCAACATCCATAGCTTCCTTTGCAACCCCCGTTGTATAATTTAGTCATCATCCTTTTCTCCACATTGTATCGAATGCTTTGCGACTATCAAGAAATGCAACAAACGTTTACCAAGTTCCAAATTATGATGAATCGTTTCCTGGAGTTGAAATGAATCTGTTGTGGTACCAAGGCCTTCTTGAAATCCGTGTTTTAACGGCTAAAGTTAGGCATAGAATCAGATTTTTCAAGTCTGCGTATTAGCATTTTTTTTAAATAGTTTTGACAATGTTGGAAGAAGAGATACTGGGCGATAACTATACGGGGATGATTTTATTTTGCCATTACTAATAATTAATCCTGAGAGTATGTCGACTGACCTTAATGTGGGACGTGATAAGAGGCAATTACTAGTATCATTTACTATATGACTTTTTACTGCTTTACTGTCTGTATTTTTAGTATTATTTCAAATAACCAATCAATTATACTGCTCAAGACAAGAAACTACGATTACATTTCTGAACTTTTGAGGTCCTGGTAAAATATCGCCATCACTGTGATTGGATAATTTTCTTCTATTTGAAATATTTACTGAATATATATTTTGAAAATTGGTTTAAATATTCAAAATATGGGTTTCTATATTTCGAAAAAAATATTCAAATAAATTTACATTAAATTCATCATAAATCAACCTCAAAGCTGGGACTTTTTCCCTTAATTTATCTTCATCTTTCATATTGTTTTTGGCAAAATATTTAAATAATACTAAAAATAAAACAATTATAATGTATTTTGAATTTACATTTTAATTACTTACCATAAAATCTGGGAAAATGCATAATAATTATTGTTTTTGTAATTTATCGTTTATTTTTTTTAAAGTAATTAGATCATAAATAAACACGAATTTTTCATTTTTTATTCTCTCTAACATATATATATATATATAATATATATATTGATGCTCTGTACATTTGTATATTCTCACCTGAAAAGAATACCACGGTTGTACATCATGGGAGGTAGCACAAGTTTGGTAAGTAAATCATGCTATATTTTAATTGCTGGAATTATTGAACAGTAGTATAACAAACTGTTTGTATATTTCATTTGTTCGTGTTGCGCACTGCTACTGAAGGATTTCAGTCTTGTCAGTCGTTTTAACAATGACTAATTAATAATTGAACCAGAAATAGTAAGATGTCTACTGTTTATTTAGCCTATTTCGGAGAAAGCAAGATCGCAAAATACTCTATAAATTTCAATACGATGGGTACAAATCAATAATTCCTTTACTTACATGAGCCGAGTCGTAACTTAAATTTTTGTTTCGGTTTCACCCTTTCTTAATATATCATTTTATGCGACAAAATATAATCTGGGTGGGTGTTTACAATGGTAATCTTTTTTTACGAAATGGCGGGGTTTTTTATGTTACGTAGTCATGACGAAAGAGTCGACTATTTACGTAGGTTAGTGCAGCTCCAGAACGGATTGATTTGGCGTAACTGAGATGACCAAAATTGGTTAAAAAAGTAATAAAGTGAACTACCTTTCTGCATTTTTAATCTTTTGAAAAATTAACGTAAATTTAAACTTTTAAACTCAACCCGACCTTTGAACTACCCTTCATTGTACCCCTCGCGAACCTACGTAAATAACAAATTCTTCCGTCATCATTACGTCACACGAAAGACTCCGCCATTTTGTCAAAATTTTTACCATTGTAAACACCCATCCAATACACGTTTTGGTGCATTAAAGGAGTTTAATGCACGGATTAGATCGAAATAAGGATTATTAGCAACGACTCCGCTCATGTAAGTAAATGATTATTTGATTTTTAACTGTGTCAGTTAAATCTTTGAGATATTAGCGTTATTCCTTTCTCTCCAGCAGAGTAACGAACAGTGGTATGGTTCTGATCGATATTTAAAACATTTTTCAGAACTTTTTTATATCACAAATATTCCATCTATATTGTTTAATGCAGTTTAAAGCATTTAAAACTGCCTCCTCATCCTGTGTAAAATTACTCGTCCTATCAGGTTCTACATTTCACTCGGCCCTATACGCTTTGCTTTAGCGGATTGTGTATTTCACCCAGTCATATGCAGTCTAGCGCAGTATTAACGTTAGTGTACTACTGCTGTGCGTTTTGCCTACTGTTTGTTATACGGATATGTGTATGATGGGCAAACCATGATGACTGGGTGGTACTTTCACTGGTGGTACTCACTCTGAACTTGGAATTTCGGATGTTTTAATGTTTATTTTCATATTTGATCAATTAAATAAAAAATAAACATTCTAATCCATGTCTAAATCCAAATCCAAAATTTAGTTTTGAAACTAACAAACTATATTAAAATAGTAAATTAGGTTAAACACGTGAACTTCCACCAGGGAAGTGAGACCGGTGGTTCCGGATAGGTAAGCATAAAATCGTTTACATAGAACATTTTTTGAAATTTGCTTGTTTTTTTATAGAAGCACTTCCGAGTTGCCTTGATCCTTGTCATCTTTGCCTGTCTGTGCGACTTTGAAGTCCATGCTTGTATGACAATAACTACGAAAGAACCTTGCCGTTTACTGTCCCGCGACACAAAACTTATACAGAATGAGGTCTAGATATTCATCCTTTTACCGGGATAGACGATTTGATCTTAGATGCCGCACCACTGCTGGTATACTGAGTGCCTTTTGTACACCTTGGAAAAGTAAGTCAGTATATGTAAAACATAAATACCTCACATGACAAATAAGTTTTGTACAAATATATCAAAAACAAATGGAAAAAAAAATAAATGCATTCTTTGATATCACAACTTACAGTATTATATATCTCAACCACGCACATACCGATCCATGTTCAAATGGCAATTTCGAAAGTAAATCACAAACATACCGATCCATGTTCAAATTAAATCCCAAAAGTAAAACTCAAACACAACGATCCATGTTCAAAATAATCCAAAAAGTAAAACACAAACACACCGATCCATGATCAAATCATAATTCCAAAAGTAAAACACAAACACACCGATCCATGTTAAAATCATAAAAGTAAAACACAAACACACCGATCCATGTTTAAATTAAATCCCAAAAGATAAACACAAACACAACGATCCATGTTCAAATCATAATTCCAGAGTAAAACACAAACACGCCGATCCATGTTTAAATCATAAAAGTAAAAGACAAACACACCGATCCATGTTTAAATCATAAAAGTAAAAGACAAACACACCGATCCATGTTAAAATTAAATCCCAAAAGTAAAACACAAACACACCGATCCATGTTTAAATTAAATCCCAAAAGTAAAACACAAACACATCTATCCATGTTTAAATTAAATCCCAAAAGTAAAACACAAACACACCGATCCATGTTAAAATTAAATCCCAAAAGTAAAACACAAACACACCGATCCATGTTTAAATTAAATACCAAAAGTAAAACACAAACACACCGATCCATGTTTAAATCCCAAAAGTAAAACACAAACACACCTATCCATGTTTAAATTAAATCCCAAAAGATAAACACAAACACAACGATCCATGTTCAAATCATAATCCCAAAAGTAAAACACAAACACACCTATCCATGTTTAAATTAAATCCCAAAAGTAAAACACAAACACACCGATCCATGTTTAAGTCATAAAAGTAAAACACAAACACACCGATCCATGTTTAAATTAAATCCCAAAAGTAAAACACAAACACCCGATCCACGTTTAAGTCATAAAAGTAAAACACAAACACACCTATCCATGTTTAAATTAAATCCCAAAAGTAAAACACAAACACACCGATCCATGTTTAAGTCATAAAAGTAAAACACAAACACACCGATCCATGTTTAAATTAAATCCCAAAAGTAAAACACAAACACACCGATCCACGTTTAAGTCATAAAAGTAAAACACAAACACACCGATCCATGTTTAAATTAAATCCCAAAAGTAAAACACAAACACACCGATCCACGTTTAAGTCATAAAAGTAAAACACAAACACACCGATCCATGTTTAAATTAAATCCCAAAATTAAAACACAAACACACCGATCCATGTTTAAATCATAAAAGTAAAACACAAACACACCTATCCATGTTTAAATTAAATCCCAAAAGTAAAACACAAACACACCGATCCATGTTTAAATCATAAAAGTAAAACACAAACACACCGATCCATGTTTAAAATAAATCCCAAAAGTAAACCACAAACACACCGATCCATGTTTAAATCATAAAAGTAAAACACAAATACAACGATCCATGTTTAAGTCATAAAAGTAAAACACAAACACACCTATCCATGTTTAAGTTAAATCCCAAAAGTAAAACACAAACACACCGATCCATGTTTAAATCATAAAAGTAAAACACAAACACACCGATCCATGTTTAAATCATAAAAGTAAAACACAAACACACCTATCCATGTTTAAGTTAAATCCCAAAAGTAAAACACAAACACACCGATCCATGTTTAAATCATAAAAGTAAAACACAAACACACCGATCCATGTTTAAATCATAAAAGTAAAACACAAACACACCGATCCATGTTTAAATAAAATCCCAAAAGTAAAACACAAACACACCGATCCATGTTTAACTCATAAAAGTAAAACACAAACACAACGAACCATGTTTAAGTCATAAAGTAAAACATAAACACACCGATCCATGTTAAAAATAATCCCAAAAGTAAAACATTAACATACCGACCGAGATTGCTAAGTGACATAATACTTAAATTAAATCCCAAAAGTAAAACACAAACACAACGATCCATGTTTAAATCATAAAAGTAAAACACAAACACACCGATCCATGTTTAAATCCCAAAAGTAAAACACAAACACACCAATCCATGTTTCAATCGTTAAAGTAAAACACAAACACACCGATCAATGTTTAAATTAAATCCCAAAACTAAAACTCAAACACAACGATCCATGTTCAAAATAATCCAAAAAGTAAAACACACACACCGATCCATGTTTAAATTAAATCCCAAGAGTAAAACTCAAACATACCGATCCATGTTTAAATTAAATCCCAAAAGTAAAACACAAACACAACTATCCATGTTTAAATCATAAAAGTAAAACACAAACACACCGATCCATGTTTAAATTAAATCCCAAAAGTAAAACACAAACACACCGATCCATGTTTAAATCATAAAAGTAAAACACAAACACACCGATCCATGTTTAAATTAAATCCCAAAAGTAAAACACAAACACACCGATCCATGTTTAAATCATAAAAGTAAAACACAAACACACCGATCCATGTTTAAATCATAAAAGTAAAACACAAACACACCGATCCATGTTTAAATCATAAAAGTAAAACACAAACACACCGATCCATGTTTAAATTAAATCCCAAAAGTAAAACTCAAACATACCGATCCATGTTTAAATTAAATCGCAAAAGTAAAACACAAACACACCGATCCATGTTTAAATCATAAAAGTAAAACACAAACATACCGATCCATGTTTAAATTAAATCCCAAAAGTAAAACACAAACACACCGATCCATGTTTAAATCATAAAAGTAAAACACAAATACACCGATCCATGTTTAAATCATAAAAGTAAAACACAAACACACCGATCCATGTTTAAATCATAAAAGTAAAACACAAACATACCGATCCATGTTTAAATTAAATCCCAAAAGTAAAACACAAACACACCGATCCATGTTTAAATCATAAAAGTAAAACACAAACACACCATTCCATGCACGTTTAAATCATAAAAGTAAAACATAAACACACCGATCCATGTTCAAAATAATCCCAAAAGTAAAACATTAACATACCGACCGAGATTGCTTAGTGACATAATACTTAGACAAAAGATTATTTTAGAAAGTCTTGTGTTTTTGTTTTTTTAAATCCATGTCTAAATCGCGATCCCAAAGCAAAGTAAAACTTTGACACTGGCGAATTAGTTAAACACGTTACCTCCATCAAAGAAATGAGACCGATACACAGGAAGAGTAAACACCTCCAAAGAGATAGATGATTCCAGATAAAAAATAGAAATTTGAATGTAGATATGTTAAGAAACGGGTTTGAGTTCAACTAAAAAATAAACATTGACCTTTTGACCGTACATCATCCAAGCCATATAGAAAAGTTAACAAAGTTCGATTGAAGATGTATCGATCAGTGATGTTGCTATAGCCTGAACTCTTTCAAACGCCATATGTTTTTACTTTTTCTGCCAGACTATTATGGTAATGGCGCCTTCAGTCACGTTTGCGAGAAAGATCACTATTTAAACGACATAGAAGGCGTTTGGGTTTCAGCCAGGAAGGACAGAGATTGGAGTTTCCGATGTTGCAGGAGAATTGGTAAGTAACCACACACACACACACACACACACACACACAAAGCTAGTTATTACCTTAAGGCTGTAGAATTATTGATATCATTTCGTGACATAGTATTTTTTGTGCCTGTCTGGAACAACTTATTTAACCCTTTCCCGTTCTGGATAAAATGCTAGATTTCCAATGGATTTCAAGTGCGGTTTAATAAATGTAAATTACATGATTATTAAAAGGGATGATGCTATGGTGTGTGGTACCATTGTACAGCATATATGTCCGGCAAGATTTTAAAATGATTGCCGATTCTAAAAATAGAAAATAGGTCACGTGATCTGGGATCAAAGGTCAATATAAATCATGATTTTTTGCCGAAAATAAGCTTTTTTCATAACAAAAATCTCAGTTCTGTCAACCCTTTGTACAAATAGGGTGAAGTGACTCTTACTTTAAGACTATTTAGTCCTTAAAATTATACTTATGAAATTTTGAAAAAGAGACATTGCCCATAGCAACTAGAAGGTCAAAGGTCACGTGCACTTATTACCAAATTTCATGCTTAAAAGGTGTTATATTCAACATAAAGTTACCTGTTAACCAAAACCAATATTAACTATAATAATTTTATGTAGAGACATTAATTAACATTGTTTTAAATAACTAGTGGCAATACAGATGTGCTACTTTTAAATCGTTATTAAATAATGCATTCAAAAGTAGCACATGCCATTACTAATGAAGAATGAATCTAATCATAGATGGTGACTCTATATCCATTTAACTAGAGATCTACGACATTGAAAAATTTCTTTTTCACTTGCCCATCAACCCACAACCGTGAGATACCTTGAGATGGCCGCAACACCATAAGCATCTTAATACTGCTTTTGTAACGGTTTATTTTATTCACCATGAAATATTTTCCTTGGATAACATTTTCCTTGTGAGATTAGTTCCATGGATGATATTTTATAGGTAAATATTATCCATGGGTAATATTGAACGGAATACGCGATGACATTTATTCCACTGGATAGATTTTGCCATGAAAAATTTCATATAATTTTATATCTCCCGGAGACATTTTCACCCGGATAAAATTATCGATAACACACTTTTACTGTAACTGATAGAGACTTTATATTTAATAGTTTCACTGATATTTTATTGTCGTGAAAAGTGATCACAAAATCTTTTCAAACTGCGGTCTAATATTTGACTCATATATTTGTTTATTTATAAATATGTTACGGACGTAGTAGAAGACATTTGATCGACATACTCATACTTTGAACGTACGGTGACGGTATGCACAGAGTTTAAGGACTTATATTATTTTATTGTTATTTGGTTGTATTTATTTTTATTTTCATCCCACGACACACGACTAGGCAAATCCCGCTGTGTACCCAGCAAATTCTTTACTGAAAATATGGTTCATTTTCTTCTCAATGAACTGTCTCAAAAGTGATCGAAGATGGACATTTTCTTTACCTAAATGACACGGTAATAAATTTTGTTTATTTTGGTGTGAATTTTTCCAAGATTTATGGAATTTTACTGATTTGTGGTAATTTTAAAGTTACGCGATAGGCCGCATCTTCAAGAAAGTTGCGTAACGTAAATGGGTCATCTTTTCGCATATTTTCTGAAAATATTGCGTCAGGGTCGCAACTTTACACGGTAATTCAAATGTAATGAAGACAATAAAACCTTTCAATATTATATCAAAAGAAAGAGAAAACAATGAATTTTTGGTAACTGGATTTTGTTTTCCCTATTTGAGGAACATGTGTATCACCTATCAATGCTTTATTTGTTTTCGATTTGTGTTGTTTCCTGGCGTATTCCCGATTTGTTCTTACGATAGCGGAGTATATGTTATTCAACTGCAGATTTCATTATTTCATTACGTTTATTACATTATATTTTGTGGTACGTTGTTGAAGTCTGTTATGTTGATTTGTTTTGTTTTATTCCTATGATGTGATTGGCGTATTTTGATTTTTTATTAATGTAAAGTACATCCTTTGCTGATTATTTTCTATCCTCCATTTCAAATGATTAGGCTTAAAGTTATTATAATTAATTATTTTAATTTTAATTTTCTAAAACTTAATTCCATTCTTCGTGATATTATATAAATAAAAAAATAACAAACAAACTAGTGCATATTTAAATCACAATCTCAAAGCAAAGTAAAAACTTTTAAGCCAACAAATTAAGTTAAACACACGAAGTTCTCCCAGGGAAGTGAAGCCTGGTGCCTTGGAAGAGTAAGCACCTGCTGTTTAGCTAGGTGTGAAATTGAGAATGATAGGAACGTGGAACTATGGGACATCAAATATATCCATTTTTTATTTTTAGGACATCATACTTATAAACAATATTTTGAGGACGGCCGTCAAAAATTTTTGAGGGTTTTGATAAGCTTAAGCATGCAACATCTCTGCGTCAACAATGTACCTGTAAACAGTTTGATATGTTGTATAAAGTTCCCGTAGTAATATATATATATATATATATATATATATATATATATATATATATATATATATATATATATGTGGGAACAAGTTCTACCATAGTGCATTAATTTCGAAACAAAGTAGGTATATTGCTGTATAGAAAAAGGAAAGGAATAATAAAGAAATGCTCTACCTTACAGATAATTACGTCAACCGTCAATGTTTGACGACACTCTATGTTAACGACTACAGGCAGTCGTTCGACTATATAGCACCGGAGGATTACGTCATCACAGGAGTAGCGACGTCATCGCGACATTGGTTACATAGGTGAGTTAATTTAAAAGTTAGCAGGGAATATATAGTCAAACCTGTTCAAAAGGCTACTCAGTGGGAGTAGTAAAAGTGGTTTTTATGGACCTGTATACCTTTATATAGCACGAATAAAGAGCAAATGGGATGAAATTTGAGTGGCTTTTAAAAACAGATAGCCCTTATATTGTATTTAAGAGATGGCATTTAAAAGATGAATGCTATAGATTAAAATAACACGAATTGATCAAAACTGATACATTGTAGATGGAAGTTTATTTAAGCCATCTCTCTATTCTCTCGGTTCGCAGTTCATCAGATTTGCTAGTTTTAAAATCTGGTTCGTTACTTGATGAACCAGGAAAAATGACAGTCAATTCTTAAATGAACACGTTTTTATAGATCAGAATTTCTGAAAGAATGCGCTCCATTCTATCTTCAGAACTGTAGCTTAATTGGAGTGGGGTAAATGCATCCAGGTGGTCATTGCTACAATAATGAAGGAAGTAGAAGTGCGCAAGGGAAACATCTACCCTTGGCAAATGAACTGACAGAATTTCTCACGTGAAAACCTAGACGATGTGAGGTGCTGTAACCCGTAAGCCGGCACCTTTGACCTCGTAACATTTTGATTATCACGTCTTTCTTTATAAGGTCAACGCAAAGTTGTTTATTTATTTATTTATTTTTTAAAATTATTTTCTTATTATAATTAACACTGTTCTTCATCATTAATTTTAATTTCAGGGACAGATGCTGGAGGTTTACAATTTGCCGACGGATGAGAGTTTTTCCGATAATATAACTGGATAAATTGTCAATGGTCGAAAATGTGCACATCAAGATTGATGACAAAAGTAATGCGTTTACCCAAATCTCTTGTTTTTAATTTTCAGCAAGCGTTTTGTTTTATTTGGATACAAATTATAGTTTTGTAAAAAATTGATACGTGATAGTTTTAGATCGATGAAAATCAGTGATGTGAAGTTTTAAAATAAAGTCCATATTGTAGTTCTAACTAGTCTTTGTTATTAAATAATTTACATTTCAGAGAAATTCAATTTCTAAATTAATTAAGAACATTGATCTTTGTTAGGCTGATACAGGGATGTTTCTGTATAGTGTTGCATCTAAACTAGTAATGCTTAGCTTTGTGTTCAGCCAAATGGATACCTTATGTAATAGCAGTAAAATGTACAACAATATACGTATACCCACTTCTTAGGCTTATATTGGATTTTTGTCATATTCAATACACCATGGTAAAGCTTGTTCCTCATACGGGGACATTATACAACGAAGCAGACTGCTTGAAGATAAATTCCTGAAGTAGGGATATTCCAAACTCAGGCTTTTCAAAGCTCTCAAAATGTTTTATGGCCATCATCACGGTATTGTTGATAAGTATGATGTCTTTGTATCCAAAAATAACCTTGATATATTTGGCGTCTCACAGTTCCCTGTTTATGTGCTTTTTTTTTTTAAATTTTTCACATGGCGGTATAGCTAGCTAAACAGGAGGTGCTTATTCATCCAGAGCACACAGGCTCACTTCCCTGGTGGAAGTTCACGTATTTAACTTAATTTTCCAGTTTCAAAGTATTTACTTTGCTTAGAGATTTTTATTTGGACATAGATTGGTGTGCGTTTTTTTTATATACTTGGGTTTTGCTTATCTGACATCGGCATTGGTACCACCAAACAAAAGCCACGATAAACCACATGTAGTTATTATAAAACTCGACCATGAACGGGTATCGGATATAATGACAATAAATGAAATCTATACATTTTGCATATTTAGGCGTAGACATTTGGAAATAAGTAATACATGTATATGTATGTTGTACATGCATGACTATGATAATTTTTATTCTAGTCGGAAGAAAATTTTTCTGCTGCCACGAATACTCCAACTTTAAAGAATGTAATGTTTGTCACAAAAGAATATATATTATATATATATATATATATATATATATATATATATATATATATATATATCAATGCATATGGATATTGTTATAAGCTTACCATAGTTTCTGTTCTAAGCATATCACTAGTGATGTTATAATTTAACAAAAAGTACCCGTCTGTCGACATATTAATAGTTGTGATAACGGATGTATGTTAAAGCTGTAACAAGTGTGTTATAACGATCATTATAATTATGTTTCGACTGTTTTTAATATTGACAATAATAGGGGAATCATTATGCCAGATTCCCATTCCAAAACGTCCGGTAGGCTTTGTTTTCAATGGCGGCGATGCTGATGCACCGGTTCATCTGGACGCTTATATGGGACCTCTTTGCCCTTACAGTAGGCAAGCATTTCCGACAATTGTACAGTTAGCATCGTTATATGGACCAGACACGTTAAAGCTGACAATACATTTATTTCCGCTTCCTTACCACAGAAATTCCTTTTTGGTTGCCATGGTAAGATAATAAATACCATATATTTGTTGCATTATTTTCGTTAAAATTCAGTGTCAAGACATAACTGCTAATAAATATGGTTCACCGCTCTACCATCACTTAGGCGTCATTTTTGGGAAAATATGAACTGATAAGATTCCATATTCAATGGAAAAAATAAACATAAACGTTTTGGGGCATCATGTGATACAGCGGCGAACCCATTGTTATTTTTTATTCATTGCGTCTAGAAGAAGCATTAATATTGCTGCTATGTTGTTGATTGTTCAATTTTAAGTTTTACTTTTAGATCCCGCGGTTTTGTTACTGTAAATATCGAGATTTTAAGTCTCGTCTAAAATGTTTGTATCCGGATATAAAATGTTCTCCTCAAATTGACTTTTTTCAACAAACGTTGGCGTTGGTTATGGCAAAAGACGACGATTTCGTGGCGTCATTTTACGCAATTTTCAATTAAGCTTTTTGTTCTTGTAACCGGATATAGTAAATTTACGCTGGTCACATGACGGGACTTACAGATTATATTTTCAATGTCTTACTGTTATTTATGTACATCTTCTTCAGGGACAGCATGTTGTGGATCAGGTAACTAATGGTAATATGTCATACGCTTGGATGGCAAATATTTACGCAAATCTGGTTTATTTTGTAAATTCTGTTACCGCTGATATGTCGGAGAACGATATAAAACAGTAAGTAAATCCTACAAATCAAAAACGTAAATAGATACTTTGCAGTAACATTTATCAACGAAGCAAGCTGCTTGCAAATAAATTGTTGACACAGGAACATTGCAGGCCTAGGCTTATCAAAACTCTAAAAAAGTTTAAAGGTCATCATTAAAACATAGTTTATAAGTAGGGTGTCTGTGTATACGCAAAATTACCCTTGATATATTTGACATTCAATATTTCAATGTTCCTTCCATTCTTAATTTGTATTTTATACGTGGAGGGTAGCTACATAAATTGGAGGTATTTACTCTTCCGCAGTACCCGGCCTTACTTCCTTGGTGGAAGTTCACATGTTCAACCTGGTTTGCTTTGTTTTGGGATTTTGATTTTGACGTAGATTTGTTTGTTTTTGATTATAAAATCATACCATTTGATCATTTTTATTGAATTAAATTGCGTCATGTGGTTTTTGATAAATATTGCATTGCATTGTGGTGCGTGCAAAAACCATATTGAATTGGAGCACGTGCCTGGTTTTTCCGGAATCATTTTCTGCTTCGTGTTATATTCTTTGTTTACATTTGCTTTAGTCCATAAATCGCTTATTGACCTCATCGCTATGCTATAATCATATAATGTTTGTTTACTGTGTCAATGTACCGATTTAAATTATAGAAAAAATTATATATATAGTTACATGAATTACATTTATTGAATGAATTATTTAAGTTGAGATTCATATATAGGTATGAGGGGAGGTCAAAAAGTTCATAGAACGGGGTATATATTGCTGCAACCATACATTTTATTATTATTTTTCAATATAGTCCCCATTTACCCCAATGCACATAGCCCACTTTTCTTTCAGACTGTCTATACCTTTGAAATAGAAGTCTTCAGTTTGGTCCTTAAACCATGCCTCTGTAGAAGACTTAAGTCCATTATCATCAGGAAATCTGATTCCCCGTAAATGGATTTCTAATTTCTAAATAGGCAATAATCATTGGGTGCGAAACTGTAGGGTGGGTGATTAAGTTGTTCGAACTTGCATTAACGAATCACTGCTTGTGCAATCCTTGACTTGTGCACAGGAGCATTGTCGTGAAGAAGCAATACCCATCGGCTCAACTTTCCCCTCCTTTTTATTTTAATAGCAGCTTTCAACTACTTCATTAGATCAGCATAGTAAGCCCCAGTGATAGAGATTCCAGCAGGTTTATAATTGATCAACAGAACACCCTTAGAATCCCAAAACACAGTGGCCATGACTGTGCCAGCTGAGGGTTGGGTTTTGAATTTCCTTGGTGGGGGTGAACCAGGGTGCTTCTATTGCATGGACTCTTTTTTTGGTTTCTGGGTCCCAAATGATGAATCCACGTTTCATCACCAGTTACTAAAGTAAATGGAAGCTATCCGGGTTATCATTATAAATGTCAAGAAGCTCCCAACTTGACTGGAGTCTTTGGAAGCGATCCTGCACATAAAGGTTTCTGGGGACCCATCTTGCAAATACTTTCGACATCCAAAGATGCTCGTAGATATCTGTGTATACACTTCCATGTGAAATGTCACACTCCCTAGCTATGTCATCAATTCTAATTCGACGATCATTCATGAAGGTCTCCACAGACATGACAATTTCCTTTGTAATAGCATCAGCTGGACGACCTGACCGTGGAGGTGCGCCCACGTTTAAATTCAGCTGACCGTTTTGCCGCTGTGAATAGGCAGGACCACTGTCACCGTACACCTCGGCCATTCGTTGCTGAATTTCTTTGGCATTTGATCCCTCTACTGTGAAGAACTTTATTACTGCCCTAAACTCAACATTTTGATTTTCCATCATTGCTTGATAGTCACCAACTTTGAATGCTTTTAAGAATTACACAAATATGTTGTGACAAATAAACTTGATATGTTTAAAATGGCGGAATGTTGTGTTGTCTAAATAAGTAAAGAAAATGTGTGTTACGCTTGGCTGAATACGCTGTCTATGAACATTCTGACTTCCCCTCGTAGTTAAAGCTCCCTGGCTAGCTGTATTGATATATCTGGTTGTGAATGACCCCTAATTCTCCCAGTAGTAGAACAGACAGACCGCACAAAAAACCACAAACCAAATCGCTAGATATCATTTGTGATTTTGACATGGCCTGGTATATTTGTTTTGTCACCATTTCAGAGTCAGCTGTTTTATAATCACTGTTCTCAATATGTATATGTGTATAAGTTTTATGTCTTCACTTGCTTTTAACTTGTCTTTCATCCATCTATTATTTGTTATTATCATTTATATTGTATTGAATTACAAGCTTATATACAATGTTACTTACAGAGATTTGTCCCTGATTGCCGGTCATTTAGGCGTGTCCAAGTCTGTGTTTATGACAATGATGGATGACAATGATATCAATGTAAAAGCGAGGATAGGATGGAAATATACATGTAGCAGTAAGTATACTGTAATGATATTACTTAATTCTAGTCATCAGACAGGTGCTTGTTCAGTCTTTTGCGGTTTGGAACTTAGTCTTTCTGTATCGTATAGAGTCATCAGGCACAATAGTACTCCAACCACTTTCCGTGCGTTGAATCCTTGAAAATGGCTTAAATCCTTCCTTTTTACTCAAAATAAAAAATGCAGTGACAGGTACAAATAAAAAACAATTAAAGGATCTCCCTAGCCTGCTGTTTTTTTATGTTTTAATATACATGGAATAAAGGACTATTCATTAAAACCAAAGAAAAACTGTGAACCCAGTTCAGTCACACAAATGCAAATATTTACTTATATGAGTGTCTGGTAGGCCGGCCTTTATGGATAACTGATGATAATGATTTATTTATTTATTTATTTATTTATTTATTTATTTATCTATTTATTTATTTATAGGAGATATATTTGGTATGATTTATTTATTTATAGGAGATATATTTGGTATTATTTATTTATTGATAATTAATTTATATATTTATTTATTAATTAACTTATTTGTTTTATTTAGGAGGTGTATCTGGTACTCCGACCTTTATGATCAATGATGTATTGGTTAATGCTTATTCATCGTGGTCGGTTAATGATTGGAAGACGTTGATAGACCCGTTACTAGCTGCTCATAATTCCACTGTACCAACAGCTGACACACAAACCACTAGCAACATACAACCTGGTCTTGTCGGATAAGCAGTGTTCAATTATGTATCACGTGATACGTCATCTTGTATCACGTGATAAGTGATAACGAGTGGAACATTATGCAAAACTTTCTGATACGTCAGGCAAAAACAATACTTGTGAGGCATTGTATCATTGTGGTTTCCACTAAAACTATATATATTTAGAATCTGAATCACCTTCTATATGAACCCCTTTTTTTGGACTAACATTATTATTCGACGAACTGTTGAAATAATTCCGTCATGACGTACGAAGCGTAATAATGCGTAATTATAACTCATCAAATACTTCCAACTGATATTTCTAAATCGATATCCTTCTGTTCATTGTGATATTCTGTAAGAATTGACATTTTGTAATCTTTCATCAAGTTATGAACTGTTTAAGATGACTGGGGAAATTCAACCATAAACCGCTTCGTGATTTATATGATTTTACGCGTACGGCGATATTATAATATATGACAGTTCAATACAAATGTTGAAGGGAACATGGATAACATCTTTTATGATTAAAAAACGTTATTTGTGGAGCTGATTTAAATACAAAATAGCGCTAACAATAAACTTCATACGTTTATAGATTTAAGAAACTACCATATTTAGTTGAAACTATTTTGCTGTTAAACGAATTAATTATATATAGATAAGGAATTTTAACAAGTAGTTATGTTTTCCCAAAACAGCACAAATACAGGCTTTGTTTTATAACTCCAGAATACCCCAGAAGAACAAAACTTCAGACGCCCCAGTAAATCGTCATCCATAAGTATTTCAGATATTTTAGGACTTGTTATACATATATTTGACGTTCATAGTTTCAGGTTTCCTTTCATTCTCAATTTTGGTCATAGACGTGGTGGTTGTAGCTAAGCAAAAGGGTTATCCTTCTGGAGCTGCTTCACTTCCCTGGTCGAAGTTCATGCTTTTAACTAAATTTACAAGTTTTCAATATTTTCACTTTATTTTTTTTTTATTTTGATTTGAACGTGGATTAGAACAGTTTGTTTGTTTTTGATATATACTACCACTGTTCTTTTAGCAAGAGTGGTATGAGTATGTTCTCATTGTACCTTGCCATATCTGTTTGGTGTTCGAATGGTTTTAAGAAATAATCGATTGTTGCCTAAAGATAAAGGTATCTAATTGTAAGAACACTGTATCAACTTTGTCATGGAATACTGGTAATCACCTTAAGAATCTACGGGGACAACGAAGCAGGCTGCTTGCAAATACATTGTTGACCCAGGTTTATTCAAGGCTTCATCACAGTATTGTTGATATTTTGGAGGTCTCTGTGCCAGGATTGCCCTGAATATATTTGACGTCCCATATATATATAGTTTCGTGTTCCTTTCACAAAATTTTGATTACACACGTGACGGGTGCAGCTGGCTAAACAGGGGTGCTTACCATACCGGAGCACCCGGCCTCACTTCCCTGGTGGCAGTTCACGTGTCTAACCAAATTTGTCAGTTCCAAAGTTTGTATTTTGCTTCTGGATTGTGATTCGAACATGGATTAGTATGTATGTTTTTGATGATTACAAAATGATGACAACAATATACTAAAATGTAAGTGTAAATAAAAAACAAACATAACAATCCATGTCCAATTCACAATCCCAAAGCAAAATAAAAATTTTGAAAAAGGCAAATTCAGTCAAACACGTGAACTTCCACCTAAAAGTGAGGACGGGTGCTCCGGAAGGGTAAGCACTTGCTGTTTAATTAGAAAATCCTCTTCGCGTGACACTCTTCCGATAATGTACACCGAAGCAGCTGGATAATATGCACTTGACCATTAACAGAATTAGCAAGAATACGTCACAATTGTTATGTGCTACTTTTGAATGCGTTATTTTTAAAAATTCAAATGTAGCACATGACACTACAATAAGATACAGTGTATCAGAAAGAAAAACAATATGTGATCTGAAAAACATAAACGTGACAGCTAATCTAACCACGAACAATACAATCAAACCAGTCAAAGTAACCAAGATCAAATTACAATACAGTCAAACTTGTCTATAAAGACAGCCTAAGGAAACAAGTAAAAGCGGCCTTTGAAGTCAGGTGGTCCTTGTATACAGCTTCAAATAACACAAATTAAGAGCAACTGGGTCAAAAATATATAAGCAGATGACCCGTATACAGAGGTAAATAACAAAACAGCCGAAAGTCGATGAATTACAATTACTTATTGGGGTACGGATCGTATATTCCTGACTTTAGACGAGCAACTAATATAATAAAACATGATTATTTCTAGGTTCGGGTATCTTTGTCATAGCCATCCAAGTAAACTGTAAACATGTACATGTTTAAAAGTAATACTTATCTTGAAGATTCATTAATTCAACAACATCCCTTATATTTTAGAAACAAAATACCTAAGTTTCTGATTAAATATTTGTATTTCAAACATTACCAGTACAATGGTCAAGTACTCCAAACATGCTGTCCTGAATTTGTATTGAACATAAAGGTCAACCTAAGGAAATATAATTCTCTGTAGACGAGATATCATAAGTCATATTGACTTAGATATTATAAGTCGTATATGACAGACAGTTGAGGTGTTACTTCGTTCAGTTTGAAATTTGAACTTAAATGCTACTAAAGGTGAAAATGCGAAATAGGTCGATTTTGAAGATATAAACTAAACTCTGGACAACAGATGGCCTTACACATACTAGCTACACAAACACATCTACAAAATGGAGAACACTGTTATTCTGACATACCTGTTACCACTTCTTGCTATAGGTAAGTATTCAATAGCCAGTGGTTTGTTTTACTTTGATCTACCGCATTTTATTGGAATTTTGTTCTAAATTATTGATAGTTCTGTATATAGTTAAGAACAACAGCATTTAAATCGCTTGATTTGTTTTCATGTTTTCAACAAACTATTCAGCACCTTATCCTTGGTTTATAAAATGTTTTGAAAAGAAGTCGTTCTAAATAAGAATTGGAAAATTCTGAATAAGGTTAGGTAAAAATTACCAAGTTGTTTGCAATAAAACGAATTACAGTTTAGAGCCCTCGAAAGTGTAACACTGTGCTAACAAAAAGGTGTCGCAGTTTGGCTGCCAAGTCGTATTTTGTATAGCAAGTGACCTGAAAGCTGCCGAAGAATAGATGGTAGCTGTCGAATAGCTGTCGATAAAGCTAACTAACGAGGGGCCGAGATAAGCTGCAGATCCGGTTGTCCGTTAACTTTGTATAAACGTTTGGCCGGTCTCTACTGAACATCTGAATGGTAATATCTGATGGGTGTATGTTTTACGTCTTATTGATAACCCTCACTTACCTAATGGAAGTTCGCGTTTTTTAATTAATTGTCTATTTTCAATCTTTTAACTTTGCTTTGGGGTTGTGATTTAAACATAGATTGGTATATCTCTGTTTACTTTGCTTTAGCATTGTGATTTGACCGTGGCTTTGTATGTTTGTTTTTACTTTGCGTTGGCATTGTGATTCGGACATGGATTGGTATGTCTGTTTTTGACTTTGCAGGGATTGTGATTTGAACATGGATTGGTATGTTTGTTTTTACCTTGCTTTGGGTGTGATTTGAGTATTAATTGGTATGTATGTTTTTACTTTGCTTTGGAATTATGTTGGACATGGATAAGTATATATGTTTTTGATTTTGTGGACATGTGATCTTTTTGGACATGTATTTTGCATGTATGTTCTTACTTTACTTTGTGATTATGATTTGGACATGTATTTGAATGTTTGTCTTTTACTTACGGATTCTGATTTGGACATGCATTTGTATGTTTGTTTTAACTTTGCTTTGGGATTGTGATTTGGACATCAATTGGTATGTTTGTTTTTACTTTGCTTCGGGTTTATGATTTAAACATTGATTGATGCGTTTATATTTTACTTTTGCATTATGAATTGTACATGGATTGGTATGTTTGTTTTCGATAAAATTATTTCTTTCATACCAAGGCACTCATTTCTCTAATATACAGCTGTTTAGTTAATAAGATTACTAGTAACTTTCCTGTTTTATATTATATATTGAACAAAATTAAACAAACTTACGTATGATTATTTGTACATTTTACTTACCTCCTGTTCAGCCTCCTGTGCTACCTTTGATTGTACAAACCGAGACGATGGAATCTATGAACTAAGTTGTCAGTCCTATGTCGTCTGCAACTCCAGTAAACCGACACTGGTCCACTGTCCAGCGGGAGGAACGTTTGTCAATACAACGGGAAGATGTGGAAGGTATTTCTTAAAGATCGTCTATATACGTCATCACGAGACAATTATGCTCTTTTTAAAGGAAAACCAAGTGTGAAAACCATGAATAATCTGTGAAAAATAGTTTAATTAATCATTGCACACGTTAAGTATAATCGTACATTTGAAATTATGATTTGACAGTAACTTTAGGTTTTTATTCTATATTTTACATTGTATGTTTTTAATCAGCTTAAGACTAGTTCCACCTCGACAATTAATGGAGTCCAAGTATCACGTGATCTATAATTTCTGTTTACTAGTTGTGTGAAACGTTTTGAAGAAAAACATAAAGTTGCAGAAATTAAGACATTTATATAAGAAAACGTAAACTCATTCGATGCAGTATTTTATATAGAACTAATTATTTTACGCAGAGGCAATGGATATAAATTGGTATCCTTTCAAATCCTATTTAGTCACTGATGTACAAACCCACAATGAAATATTCTGAATTTTGCAACTTTGAGCATATTCAAAGTAATTAACGATGAATTTCAATCCATTTGATTGTAGTTATTACGATGCCAGTTATCCGTGCAATGATATAAAAGACTGTACGTCAACACCAGACGGTCGTTATGCTGACATTAATAACGGCTGTCAATCCTACTACAGGTGTTACAACAAGAACTTTTATGGACATTATTTCTGCAATAAAGGTAACTGCGAAACATTAATATTTTGTTCCTTTCATTATTATATTCTCTGTTAAAATACAGAAGAACCTATGTTATACCCTCCATACCCCTCAACCAGGCAACCAAGGTATACCCAAGTCCTACCCCTCAACCAGACAGCCAAGTCATTCTCTTAGCCCGACATTCCAATATATGTCGCGGATAAATATTGTCAGCAATTCTATTGCCTAAAATTACTACATGTACCAAATAAAGGTTGTTTCCCTATTAGTGAAATACACAAGCAAACTGTTTACAGAGATTAACAGTTGAGTCGTATATGGCCGTTCAAGATTTTAGGTATTGTCATGATATTCCTTCGAGTTACGAAAATCATTGTGAACATGGCATATTCTCGTACATTTTTGTTGTACCATATTATAAATTTTCAAAACTTGTGCGAGATAGAGCTAACAACAGTATCTGAGGTACGTTACTTATTCCACATTGCAGCGTCTAACATTGAATAAATATTAGTTACTAACAAGGGGTCGAGATGAGCTGTCGATTCGACACTAATTTGGAAGCTTAGTGTTTCGCTTTCGACTGGCCTGTACTATTATATATACCTAGATACGAATTTCTAAAAATAAAAGTGTACAAAATTAATCTTTTACTGACCTTATTGTTGTTTTGTGTTTATTTTTTAATCATGTTCATTGAAGATCTGCAAGGTGCTCGCCCACTGATCATTTGCTTTACTAAATGTGCTTATATTGCGGTCACGTCAAATCCTTGCAAACCACATTCCGACACTGACATAACATCGCCTAAAACTAAGCAGATAAATGATGAAAATATAACATAAGAAGCCTGTTAAAAAACGCACATGTTCACTGAATATTACCAAGTTTGAAAATATAGATGGATATCTTCTTGAAAATAAGAAAAATATATATGGTAGCTTTCTTGATAACGCGAGCATTTTTCAGAACCTAGAATTATTTCCCGATACATAAGGTTGTGTGTGTCGGTTCTGGTGATATTTAAGGTACAAGGGTTAACCTTTTTTTACTTTTTGCTTCACAATGAGCCTTTATTATTATACTGTTTGGTACGCAGTTAAACATTGTATTCATAATCAAACAAAGCAGCAGGTTAGCATCTATATTACTTAAACACCCTACTGTTTACTTTCAGGTTTGGTGTTTGATGAGAGAGCTCAGGTCTGTAACTATCCATTTCAGGTAAAACCACCATGTGGAACATTCAGTGTATTCGGCAAATAAATATATCTATAATGAAACATATTATCAGACTTAGCATCTTATTACATAATCCACTACATAACACTATAGTACTCATGTAATAGTTGCATATTACATATACCAGTCTTAATTTTACATCACTAGACGGTCGTTTCGGAATACAATTCCTCATCAGTAGTGATTGGACCAAAACTATGAAACCAAAACCGTTGAAAAGATGTTGAAAAGAAATCCAAAGGTACCAAAATCAACTACGGAAATAATTTGCACGAGGGAGTAAACCTTAGTTTTAAAGATAGGTAAAGTTGGCTACTAGTAACTGGCTTCTTGTAGCTGGATACTAGTAGCTAACTTTACCTATCTTAGTTTTAGAGGAATTCCAAATTTTAACTAGCAGCAAATGTAAACAATAGTATATTTCTGACAATAATACACAATTATTGCCTACTGAGTTTGTGATATCCTCGGTTTATTAATGAACCGTATGTGGTTGTCATATACTATTTTGTTTTATTTTATCATTCAGTATATTCAAAAATGGTATATGACAGAATAATGAAATAAGCTATTTACAAATGAATTGGTTGACAAAGGATCACTGTAAGCCTAGTGTTATAAAGACTTTATGGCCGTCATCACGATATTTGTGATGCGTATGATGTCTCTGTATTTAAAGGTTTATACCCAAATGGGTGTATTTGGCCTCTCCTGTTCCTTTCATTCTCAGTTTGGATTTTGTGCGTAGTTGGTGTAGGTAGCTAGACAGAAGTTGTTGACCATTAGTTTCGGAGCATCCACGGCCTCAATTCCCAGGTGGAAGTTCACGTGTTTAACTGGTTTATTTTGCTGTCGGCATTGTAGTTTGGGCACGGACTGGGGCTTGGCTGTACTCACTTTAAGTCTCAATATACGTGTTACGAAAAAAATCATGCTTTTTGTACCAAAAAATAAATACAACTTGCGAATCACAAAAATAAGAATTGAAAAGGCGCGTTTGTTTCATGCCATCGGATTACTAGTAAGTGGAATAACGTTACAGAGCCGCCGGTGGGTTCATAGATTGTGGAGGTAAATATCCGGAGATCACCTACCTTCGACTAGCGAACAAAAATAACTTTCACTCATTAGGATCTACTAGAGTGGGGTTCGAGCCCAGGCGTTGAGATAATGTGATCTACAAGTCGTCACGTTCGGCGGCTAAGTCACATTAGAGTTAAAATGAAAGAATCTAAAATATATTTGGAACGGGTTTTCTTTACTAAAATGCAAAGTTTTTGCCACCACTGTAAACTGTTTTTATCGTGTGCATATTTAAAGCCCGATATTTTTGAAGAAATTAGATGGTAAGAGGTTTACAAAAATAACTTAACCACCAAGACTACAATTATGATTATTGTATCCAGTTTTATAATTAATTATCTCAATCTGGATTCATTTTGTATTCCGTTAGGTGGATATGAAATGTTCTGAATTACATTGGGCATTGCCAAGTACATTACGTAACGAAAAACCCAAAATTGCTTTTTATGGTGCCTGTGCGACTGTTATATTCACCAACATTTTCAACTTGGCACTTGGTATATGGCTAATACATGCAGTGTCCACTCAGACACAACCTTGCTAATCAAAGACTCAAATCTGCGAATCAAAGCACTGCAATAAATGGTCGAACCTGCGAATCAAAGCACTGCAATGAGTGGGTCGAACCTGCGGATCAAAGCACTGCAATTAGGGGGTCGAACCTGCGAATCAAAGCACTGCAATGAGGGGTTCGAACCTGCAAATCAAAGCACTGCAATGAGGGGTTCGAACCTGCGAATCAAAGCACTGCAATGAGGGGGTCGAACCTGCGAATCAAAGCACTGCAATGAGGGGTTCGAACCTGCGAATTAAAACACTGCAATTAGGGGTTCGAACCTGCGAATCAAAGCACTGCAATGAATGGATCGAACCTGCGAATCAAAGCACTGCAATGTGTGGGTCGAACCTGCAAATTAAAGCACTGCAATGAGGGGTTCGAACCTGCGAATCAAAGCACTGCAATGAGGGGGTCGAACCTGCGAATCAAAGCACTGCAATGAGGGGTTCGAACCTGCGAATTAAAACACTGCAATTAGGGGTTCGAACATGCGAATCAAAGCACTGCAATGAATGGGTCGAACCTGCGAATCAAAGCACTGCAATTAGGGGGTCGAACCTGCGAATCAAAGCACTGCAATTAGGGGGTCGAACCTGCGAATTAAAGCACTGCAATGAGGGGGTCGAACCTGTGAATCAAAGCACTGCAATGAGGGGTTCGAACCTGCGAATCAAAGCACTGCAATGAATGGGTCGAACCTGCGAATCAAAGCACTGCAATTAGGGGCTCGAACCTGCGAATTAAAGCACTGCAATAAGGGGTTCGAACCTGCGAATCAAAGCACTGCAATGAGGGGTTCGAACCTGCGAATTAAAGCACTGCAATGAGGGGTTCGAACCTGCGAATCAAAGCACTGCAATGAGTGGGTCGAACCTGCAAATCAAAGCACTGCAATTAGGGGGCCGAACCTGCGAATCAAAGCACTGCAATGAGGGGTTCGAACCTGCGAATTAAAGCACTGCAATGAGTGGGTCGAACCTGCGAATCAAAGCACTGCAATGAGGGGTTCGACTGAACCTGCGAATAAAAACACTACACTGAAGGACTTGAACCTGCAAATCAAAGCAGCACTGCACTGAAGGACTCGAGCCTCCGAATAAAAGCACTGCAATGAGGGGTTCGAACCTACAAATAAAAACACTACACTGAAGGACTTGAACCTGCAAATCAAAGCACTGCACTGCACTGAAGGGCTCGAGTCTACGTATAAAAACACTGCAATGAAGGGTTCGAACCTGCGAAACAAAGCACTGCACATAAATTTTATAACTCAAGGCATCCTCTCAGTATCAAAGAGATTTAATTATATGGCGCTTTTATTTACATTGTCATCTGCTTGAACGGATAAATGACGTACGATGTATTTTTAAACACCTGAGGTAATAAGACAAGGTCTATGAACACTCAATGTTCGTTTTTGTAGACAAGGTCTATGAACACTCAATGTTCGTTTTTGTAACCTTAGTTTTCCTTGAAGAGCCGAGGGTCTTGAACAAACCTTAACATAAAAAATTTTAATTTTTCATCTTTATGTAATAAACAGAAAACTAGAATAACGTATTAACTAACATCACGCTTCGATGAGATTATTTTCAAAGGGCGGATTTGCACGATGCATTATGTGCCTAAAGGAATGCAAGAGGCCCGATGAGGGGTACGTGTTTTGTTTTGTACGTATCACAGTTATAAACACTTTAAATTGTACGAGAAATAGAATCTGTCACCTGTTTGTGACCGATACGTGTTGATCTCAGTCTCGGGTGATGTGATGTAACAAATCCCAATCTCGGCACAGCGGCCTCGATCAGGATATATGTTACATCACATCACCCTCGACCGAGATCATACGGTATCGGTCACAAACAGGTGACAGATTCTATTATCCTTACACATTTGCATCATAAAACATGATTAAATTTTGTAAACAAAAAATTGCAAATTTTGCAAAATTGCAAACGTTCAGTTTTCATGTCACCATCCGTGCCTACTGAAAATGACGTAGTCAAATTTTGTTGACGTTATCATGTAAAACGATTATGACATCTTCAATTAAGTGTGTGTAAGTGATTGTGACGTTGAGAAATAGTTGGTTGACTTCGGAACTTTTCTCACAACGAATAAACCCGGAGCAGGTATAACTAGGAAAGAAATTCAGCGTGTAGCCTTCTCAACCCTAGGGTGAGACTAATAGAATCTATCATGAGTATCCATGTAGGATAGGGAAATCTCACCCGAGGGGTTGAATATTTCAGTCGGAGACGAGGCTTGCCGAGTCTCTGACAGAAATATTCAACTCCGAGGGTGAGATTTTCTTATCCTACATGGATAAACTCATGATTGATTCTTTTTCTTCCATTTTGATGACAATTTTTGGCTTTAAGTATCAGTCACATCGACATCGACGCCATCTTTGTAAATCTCACTTTGTTATTTAACGTTTTACATAAAAATAAATATGACTATCGGACAGAATGTACCTGATTTTGGTTTATACAACGTGTATAAACTAGAAAACAAAACCATTTATTCTAATCTCCCAAAATAAAAATTTGAAACGCAGTGAAAATATCAAAATTTTGTAGACTGGGGTGTCATTTTTCCGCAAGAAGACGTCATGTCTCCACAATATGACGTCATTTAATTGTCCTTTGATTGTGACGTCACTGAAAGCCGCACGTGGAGGTGAAGATATATATAAGCACGTGGGGGTGAAGATAGAAATTTCTTCCATCGTTTCTTCAAGCGGAAATCTTCCAACATAGGAAGATGGAAGAAATGGAAATCCCACATGGGTAAAAGCAAGGGATTTCCATGTCACAGGTCATTTTCGAAACTTTTAGCATATGAGAGCATTAAGATGCGCTTAATAAGAAAAATTCGAATAAAACAGACCTTTGTAGGAGCTAAAATCTAAAATTCACATATATTACGTTATTTTGTTAATTTAAATACAAGAATATTAAGACTTTTTTTCAAAAACCAAAACTGTCCATTTGGAACAAAATCCTATCAAAACCGCCATAATAAAGTTTGTTACAATCATAACATAATCATGGTCCTATGACAGTCCATTGATCAGACGTACAAATACTGGGTAATTTGGTAAGTGCACATTTACGTTTTCAGCTTATGCGATAAGAAATGATACTAAGTACAAACTATTTTAGACTTAATTCAAGGGGGTTATATACATAATATTTTATATAACCCTTTTCTGGTATGTCAAAACTCATAAGAAGTTCATAAATTTGGGTGACATTTGTTGTTAAGTAAGCGAGAAGGCTACTAGACCTAGATAGCACTTCAAACAAACGACAGGATGTTATTATGTTCTTATATCCAATACCCGGCTTTAATACAATTCTTATGGCAGAAAAAAAATTATTTAATATTAAGTGGACTTTTTTCTTCCGAAGCTTAGGAACTTTCTTAAGGGTACTTCAGTTTCTTCTGTCAATCCAGAATTGACCACCTCGATATTTATTGGGAATATTGGCTGGGGAATTAAAACACAATTATTCCACTCCAAACCATCCTTTTCAGAGAAATCCACGGATTAAAGTTACCACTTTGCATGTATCTTAATCGCTGTTTTCATATAAAATCTCAAAATACCAAACAAAAGCTTAAAAAAAAACAGTTTTGTGTCTCTGGCTAGCTTTATCTTTGTATCTGTAAATAATTCTAACGTTTTGGTTAATTATAAGATCGCCTGAACTTGAAACGTGAAGAAAAAGAAACCTCAAGATTTGGGAAAAATGATATTGAATTCCGCTTGTAAATAGTTAAGTGCAAACATAAAATATATTTGAAACTGGCCAGAAATATTGACGTAAAATTAAGAAAAGCAGAAATAATTTTCCTTTGGAATAAAATACATAATAAGTTTACCATGCGATGTAAATAATGAAAAGCAGAAATAATTTTTCTTTTACTTTTAGCTATTTAAAGTAACGTCTTTCAGATAAAGAAATGAATTTTTGGTTACGACCACCTGAAGTGCGTAGAAATAGAAGGCGAACAAAAGATAAAGACCAGTTAAAACAGACAGACATCACCTGTTATGTTCACTCTGGTGGCGTTATTCAGCATTGTGTAATACATCAACATGTACCGCTATATTTGTCTTCTAGCTATTCTCTGTTTTCTACCATACAATAGTAAGAAATATTTTATTAATTTATTATGTTTTTTATTTATCTAACGTATTTGAGGGTTTTAATTCACTTAACTTCACTCCCTTGCAACTAACTTTTAATTGCACCTGGTTGCGTATCATGATTGTGATACTTCAAGAACCATTTCTATCGATAACATAATTTTTTCATGTGTTTCAAGGCTGCAAATAGAAAATACCAAAAACTACAAATTTTTGTTCATTTTGAGCTTTATATAATTCAAAAAACCAACATCGCTAAAGCGAAACTTCAAACTATTGCACCACGTGTTACCTGTAGTAACAACGCTCGATCATGATATATCCATAATTTCGTGTCCCTATATGGTCATATTATAAATAAACTGTCCAACTACTTGGATGCGCAGAATTTTGAAACATTATTGTATTCTATAAAAACACATTTCCGATTTTTTAGCTAATGGCATTGTGTGTACCGGTAAATCTGATGGCAATTACGAAATAAGCTGTCGCTCATACCTAACATGTGCTGGAGGGACACCGTCACTACACAATTGTGATCAAGACTTCGTATACAACAATAACACAAGAACGTGTGACGAGTAAGTAACCAAGACAACGTATACAACAATAACACAATAACATGTGACGAGTTAGTAACCAAGACTACGTATCAAAAACAAACATAGTAATCCATGTCCGATACATGGATACATATAATACACCAATTACACAAGAACGTGTGACGAGTAAGTAACCAAGACAACGTATACAACAATAACACAAGAACGTGTGACGAGTAAGTATCCAAGACAACGTATACAACAATAACACAAGAACGTGTGACGAGTAAGCAACCAAGACTACGTATAATACACCAATGTACACAAGAACGTGTGACGAATAAGTATCCAAGACTACGTATAATACACCAATGTACACAAGAACGTGTTACGGGTAAGTATCCAAGACAACGTATACAACAATAACACAAGAACGTGTGACGAGTAAGCAACCAAGACTACGTATAATACACCAATGTACACAAGAACGCGTGACGAGTAAGTAACCAAGACTACGTATATAACAAATACACAAGAACATGCGACGAGTAAGTAACCAAAACAGCGTATGCATCAATAACACAAGAACATGTGACATGTAAGTAACCATGACAACGTATGCATCAATAACACAAGAACATGTGACATGTAAGTAACCAAAACAGCGTATGCATCAATAACACAAGAACATGTGACAAGTAAGTAACCATGACAACGTATGCATCAATAACACAAGAACATGTGACGTGTAAGTAACCATGACAACGTATGCAACAATAACACAAGAGCATGTGACGTGTAGGTTACCAAGATGGCCTATAGAACGTCTGGCCAGTAAGTAACCAAGACGTATAGATTCAGTAATAGAGTGAATAAATTGGTATATGGTCTTTTGTAACCGAAAAAAAACCATAATCCTTCGTGTTTGGCAATAAATAGAACTACGAAAAATAAGAATCAGTTAGAACAAACACATTGCTTTTGGATTTCGCAAATTTTTAACGGTCATAGAAGTAACGAGAACATAGTTTAATATACGTTGGGTTTCTGAAACCTTTAATGACGTGTTTTTATGTGTATTTGACGTCTGTAATTATTGTTAAGTACATTGACTTTCTGTACTTTTGTTTTAGTCCAAAGAATGTTGCGCCACCTTGTGGATTGGTTAAAAACTGTGTCGGTGTAGCAGACGGGCGGTATGCTGATAAAAGTTTAGGTTGTCACTCCTATTACACATGTGAAAAAGATGTATATTTTGGTCATAACCTCTGTACAAACGGTGTGTATATACATAATGTTCTACTGAATGCTTTACTTAATTGTATGCAATTAATGCCATGTTGTACAAATTGTTATATTATAGACGCAAAGGAAACTGGTTAATATAAGAGTTTTTAATCTTGTTCTCTTTTTGTAAAAATTGTTTCGTTACGATATTCATTAATTTTGATTTTCAAATAATTTTTTAAAACACACACACACACACACACACACCACACACACACACACATATATATATATAATTTATGACGTCATAGTTAACTCCATAGTATCAAACTATGCACCTGTGTGATGGGCTAGAAAAAAAAGGAATTCTTTAGAATCTTTGAATTACATGTATTTGAAAGATTTTTGTTTTTTAAAAAGAAGTAATTGTGTATTTACATATTTAATAATACGTAATTAATACGGTATTATTGACAACAATCAACAAATGTTTTTATTTGTAATTGCGTATATTGCCATTTTTTCATACATAGTCTGACCAATATATTTTAATCATACAATGCCGATGGGTATCATTCATTAGAATCGAGTCGTTCCTGAAAATCACTGTATGTCATTTTGACTAGTATATATATATATATATATATATATATATATATATATATATATATACATAATAGTTAGTGACACTAGTATCGTGTTCCGTTAACACACAAGGAGGGTGTAGCTAGCTAAACAGAAGGAGCTTACCCTTCTGGAGCAACCGGCCTCACTACACGGGGCCTGGTGGAAGTTCACGTGGTTGGCCTGACTTGTCAGTTCTAAAGCTTTTACTTTGCTTCTAAATTGTGATTGATTCGGACATGGATAAAATGTTTATTTTTGGTTTAATTGTTATGTTAAATAGATTGTATTTACGCTCTTTGTAAAAAATCATGGCCGTGTGCGCAAAACAATCTTATGTTTGTCGATATATACCCATAACGGGATCGAGGATACAAAGTGATTTACGAGTGAGGTATGATCTATCAAACTTACACGATATATATATATATATGGGTGAATTATGTTTTAAACCATTTTTTTCCAGGATTGGTGTTTGATGAAGTTTTACAAACCTGTAATTGGCCCCAGAATGTGGTACCACCTTGCGGCACTAAGACTACTTAATACTTCCATTTTACATGAGATTTATTGATAATAAATATGTTACAACAGTGGATAAGGCTTTGTTTCAATCTAAAAACAAAATATGATGTTACAAAATCTGTTTTCAATGGTTTTCTTTATAACCCCCCCCCCCACCCCGATTTATCGCCAAAATATTATTAACGTCAGAATTTGACAGGTAGGGATGAATCGATATCTTTACTTGACTGATGTTGTCATCGCCTCCGCCATCAGCGCTTAACTCCTATCAAGCAACCAAACAAATATGTGAAGACAAGTTACGTTTGTAGTCCCATGGTCCTGTACCTAACTAAATATGAGGTGCTTACATGAACCTTTCCGAAGCACCCAGCCTCGCTTCCATGATGGTGTTAACATACTTGATTTGACAGACGCTATGAGTTGCGAATATAATCCCGCGCTGTATGCCGTTTACGCCCGCTGTAAAATATTATTTAAAGTACATTACATGTTGTTATATTGATGACATGTAATTTATTTGCGATGATATAAGGTATTGTCTTCAATATGCGTTTGCATACCGTTTTTGTTCATTGAATTGCTTAATTGTTTATCTACGACAACATATGAAAGCAAAGAAAACTGTGAATTTAAAACTCTCTCTCTCTCATTAGCCTTTAAATAAATTGTTATAAAAGCTCTCATTAGCCTTTAAATAATTCATGTTATAAAGCTTTAACAAGTATTAAACCCGATCAAATCAACAATTCTTTAAATCTAGATGGTATTTGTTCCTGGTTCCTGACCTCATTGATGGTTTTATATAGAAATTAAGGACAACATTGAGCTATTTAAAAGTCATTGTACAATGTAGCTAATTCTCCCGGCACTTACATGTTTGTAAAAGAATCAGAACTGTTTATGACAACCAGTAAAGTTATAATTATCATGCCTTTGTTAAATCACAAATATTAATGGAGGTACAATATCCAGTAATGTACAGTACAAGCCCATCGAAAGGTTAACACTGGGCTAACTAAAAGGTGTCGAAGTTTGGATGTCGTGTGACAGAGATATATCCTAGTGGCCGAACAACTACCAAGAGACAGAATACAGAGATCAAACTAACGAGAGACCGATATGAACGGCTGATTCGGCACTAATTCGTTAATTAGTGTTAAACTTCTGACAGGCTTGTACATGGTATCATATTGACATATAATTGATCCAGGACATCATAATGGAACAAAGTCAAACTGATGCGGGTAATGATGGAAACATGTCGGTTCCAGTAATGGAAGAAGGAGATTTAATCAAATTAAATTTACGGGGATCCGTATTCTTAATCAGCAGATCTTCTTTATCCAAAGATTGTTCGACACGATTGGCGTACTTGACTGAGACCGATATCGAATACAATCCAGGAACTAAGGAATATTATTTCGACAGAAATCCGGTGTACTTTCACTACATTTTGGATTATCACATCACCGGTGAACTACATTTTCCATCTTATTTTTGTCCAAACAGTATCATTAAGGAAATCCAATTTTGGGAAATAAAAACCTCAGAGTTATCGCAGTGTTGTTGGAAGACATTATTTCCACCCATTGATGACGACAAAATATATCAAAATCTTTCCGATTTAGAAACCAAGGAAGATAGAGACGAGAAGACACTGACATGGAGGATGAAACTATGGAGATTTTTAACGGATGTTAGTTCTTCTATATATGCTAAGGTAAAATGTTTCTGTTTAAATCTGAAATAGACTAATCCCAACAATAATATTGCATGGACTAAAATCATACAAATAATACTGTACGACAGCATTGAAGTGAACAAACATTTTTTTTCATATCACCTCTGTGGCGGTGCCGCCCGTCACATAACTCATTCAGATGGTTGTATTATATGTGTTCATGTTGATTACCCCGAACTCTCCAATATTAACATATCTGGTTACTTACGCCACTTTTTAAAACAGTCCCGGTTTAACTGTTATGCCGACAACTATCTGTTTATTTGACACTTAACAAAACCATATGATTATGCTTTAATGATTTTATTGTAATTATTTATTTTATTTTCAGATATGGTTTTATTTCATGATGTTCATCATTCTACTGGGACTCGTTGGTCTTACTTTATCGTCAATGGCGGTATTCAGACAAACAGCAGAGAATTCGGATATAAATTCAACCACAACAGCAACTAAATTTGAAAATTTAATACGTACCAAACCACACGATTCTTTATATTACATCTTGATTTTAACAAACGTATTCTATATAGTTGATATGATAATGAGGATTATTTCATGCCCAGGCTTGAAGTCATTTGTGAAAGACTTTCATAATGTTTCAGAAATATTTGCGATTATATCTACAATAATGTTTTCATTTATACATGAAGATTTGATAGACGGTGAGGATATTCGCTATTTGTATATGGCATTAGTATTCTTTGTTTCCCTTCGAGCGTTTAGATTACTCCGCTTGGCGGAGAACGCACACGAAATGAAAATCCTTGCGCTTGCAGTAAAGGCAAGCATTAAGGAACTATTTATTTTGCTTTTGGTGATTGGTACGTTTTCGTTTATCTTTGGTTCAATCATGTTTAACGTCGAGTTAACGGTAAATGACACATTTCCGGACTTGTTGACGTCTGTGTGGTGGGCGATAATAACAATGACGTCAGTGGGGTATGGTGACCATTATCCGACCTCACCACAAGGGTATCTAGTTGCAAGCTTCACGGCAGTTTTTGGTTTGATGTTATTAGCATTACCAATCGCAATAATAGCGTCCAACTTCAATGCATACTATTATTGCTACAAGATCAGACAAAATTATTTTAAAGGTAAGAGCTAGAGTCCTTTAAATGTAACTCTAGCAATCTAGGGTTAACCTTGACCTACATTCAAGGTGACCACAGGACTTAAGTTAATAAATAGGTTCTGTCTTTTTATAACAAGAGATTTATGGGACGATCTCGCATTAGAATAAAAATGTTGTCAATAAAGTTTCATGTTGTTTAAAGGTAGTCCCTTGTATTAAACAGTTTTGATATATCTATCTCTTCTTCACTTGTTTAGTCTGTTTCAATCGCATTAAGTCGTAAGCGTCATCTACAGAGGTACTTTAGCAAATGTACATGGTATAGCAATGATATAGCTTGAAAATGGAATTTTGGAAGTAAAGAGATCTACATAATTTTTACTTGAAAATTCGATTAACTACAAAGCACTTATACAGACAATCCTAAAAAACAAATCTAATAATCGCTTAAGGTTTCCCGGTTTAACCAAAAACACCCACCCTCCACCCGGCCGTCCGAGATCTGCGATCTTATAGATTTAAGGCATAAGCGGTCAAGTTTTATTTGGTTTAGATTGTCAAGTTACAGACCGAACATCAAATATGTGCCGATCATTCTTTTGCAATTAAAACTATTATTATTGAATATGTTAAAAAAGGACAATCAATTTTCGGTTTGTTGACTTTTCTAAAGCATTTGACCCAGTTATTACAAAACAAAAATTTGTATATTAAAACATCTGATGAATAAACAAAAGCTGCAGGAATACATGGTCATTTTTATGACACCATTGCCAGTCCACACACGTGGCGGGTGTAGCTAGCTAAACAGGAGGTGCTTTCCGGACTCGCACTTGTCAGTTTCATAGTTTTTACTTTGCTTCTGGATTGTGACTCGGACATGGATTAGTGTGTTTATTTTGATTCTAGTTCTTAATGTTGTTTCCGAAGAGATAACAATATTGGATAGAATACTTCCTCTAAGAAGAGTGTAAAGCAGGGAGATCTATTAAGTCCTCTTTATTTAATATAAATGTTAATAAATATTAATTATTATACAGAACTCATTGACATAGATGACACAGAGATTAATTATTAATTATATGCTGATGACTTATTATCGGTCAATCAATTGGGTATACATACTTATATAGGCTATATTTGATGCACTCAACGGTACTGCGAACAATAGGAACTAAAAGTCAACAGAAACAGGACCAAAGTAATGTTATTTAACAAAAAGGTCATTTTTATTTCAATAACACTAAAATTAAAAGTCAATACATGTAATAACAAACTATATTGTACTGTAGGAATCACTCTGTTTGTTACAGTGGAATACTCTTCATATCCATAGAAAATCAAATAAATTTGAATAAAGATTGTTATTTTTCACTTACTTGTACCTAGTCATAACAGGAAATCTGTATGCGCATCCGTGATTAGCCCAGAATATATCTGCACAAGGGTAAAACGTAGACGCTATGGGGATTTAACATGTTGAAAAAAACAGGCAAATGGCGGACTCTGTTGCGCATATGACGTAAAACGTCACTAAGGACATCACTTCCGGTTTAAACGTCACCATTTTTTCGCCATGTAAAATCCCCATAACGCCAACTTTTTTCTTTCGACAGACATACTTTATGACAATAGCGGATGCGCATACAGATTTCTTGTTACGACTAGGTACAAGTAAGTGAAAAATATCAATCTTTATTCAGTTTTATATAATTTTCTGTGGATATAAAGAATATTTCACTGTCACAAACAGAGTGGTTTCTACAGTATGAGTTATTTCAAATATACAGTGCTCGATGGATTTTTTCAGCAATGAAGGCATTCTTTATACTTTGAACTGCCCAAACTTTCAATTATTTGATACCATATGCTCATATGCGGATGGTATATGGATATCAGACTAAATCAATTCATATTGCTAACGAAATAAATACGTGAGCAAAACCATTGTATACCGTAAGTTTAACAAGGAATATATACTGAATGGTATGAGATACAATGTACAACCATGTACGCAACAAACAAAAGAAAGAAAAGGCATTAATGCATTCCTGATGTCAGGACACGTCCTGGATTCCCTACAGGTAGATCTGGAGCTCAGTAACACCATGAGGTCCAATTTGCACATAGAAGAGCATCTATAGAGTATTAGGATGTTTAAAGCGCGACAGAAAACACTCAAACCAAGGCCGGCGAAAGAATTCAAAGGAATCTAGATACTAGCGGTCAGACTAAAGTTGGAATATAGCTCTACCATCTGAAACCCGAACACAATTACCAAGTAAAAGGAATTGGAGCAGATGCAGAGAAATTCTAACAGCGTTGTATTTAATAAGAAGCTGGATTGCTTCCAACCAGAATCAGTAACATCTGTCCCTGTAACACTTAACAATTTAAAATTCTAAAAAGTTTCTAAAATTGGTCAAAAATCCAAAATTCTAAAAACTATCTATTTCGTAAATTTGATATTTTAGGTTTTTAGTTAAAATTTCAACTATCCAAATTTTTAAAACTTTTTAGAATTTTAAATTGTAATTAGTGTGTAGCATCGTATAACATGTAGGCCTACCGTGAACCGGAAATTGAGCTTTTGATAAATAGATCTATAAATTAAATTTCATTAAGGACATATTTAATTAAATTTAGCACATATAATGTAGGATATCATGATGGGTCAATAAATATCAATGGTTGTAAAAATTTTAATTAAAAAATTGTATTTTATATATAAAACTTAATAATGTATCGGCTTTACTCTTCCGAAGTAGCTGGAATAAAATGGGACGTGTAGTCTGTGCGTGGACACAAGTGAGACCCGACTACAGTTTTCTGATTTTGGTACCTTTTTACTATAGAAATAATCATAACTCTTAAATATTTTCAACTGTTTACTCTGAGTAAGAAATCTTCCGTACTCAATAATTTATGTAAATCATTTACATAAATTATTGAGTACGGAAGATTCTTACTCAGTGTTATAAAATGTATTAACAAGAGCATCAGTTCTGGGCTAATCTGGTCATTATATTATATTTACTGCTCACCGTTATGAAATGTATCTACTCTTGTACTGTTTAAATAATTGAAATTGAAAATCGGTTCTGCTATTCAGTGAGAACGTGACACAGGACACATATGTAAAAAAAAAACCTCTTGGCTACGGTTTTTCATATTAATATCTTAAAATATCTTGAAAACCGAGATTTTGAAAATAACCAGAGTATCATCGTGAAATTATTTGTGCCTATCGACTCATCATCTTGAACACATACTGAGTTAATTAGCGATGCCGAAGGTAATTTGATACCTCGGATCTTATTCAGTATGTAAATTAACAATCCGGTTTTGTTCCATTCCGTTTTCTTTTTCGTTTAGCTGTAAAAGACAACTTCCGTATCATTTTAGCAGCCACAGAGCAGAAAAATTATTGTGTGAATGAAGACGACATTTTAAGGTAAATAAGAAAATATGTAACTTCCGACCACATTGAGATTGGTAGTAAATATCAAATGAAATTATCACCAATCAGAATAAGTCTTCAGAATGAAGAATTTACTTTTCTCGTTGGATTCAAATTTATCTACACCGACTGTGGGCTACAGCAGTGTACAATCGGTATCTGGTCAACTCGTTCCAATTCCAACTCGTTCCAACTGATTTCCGCCAACTCGTCCAAAAAAAGTTGGAACGAGTTGGTAATTCAGTTGGAACAAGTTGGTAGTCAAAAGTGGAACGAGTCGGCGAAAATCAGTTGGAACGAGTTGGAATTGGAACGAGTTGACTAGTATTTCCTAAGTATCCTCGTGTCATGGGTTTTCGGCGTATTAAGACAGTATTGCTTCAAAAAAATTTAATAAGAGATAATTTGTGACGTTTGGCTTGTAAATCAAATAAAGACAATCTTGTTTATCGAATTCAACCATCGAATTTTTCATTTCATACCGCAATTTGTTCGGAGAGGTGATTTTGTCTGCATGTCTGTTTACAATGCTATTTTTGGAACGTCATATGTTTTCGGCGCATGTCATTGGTCATCAGAAGGAGTGACTCAAAAGCGGAACCCGATTATAAGGTGGCTCTATACTGCTCAAAATGTATACAGCTCTTGAATGCTAGTCAAAACTAAACCTTTTATATCGTAATATTTTGGTTAATCAACTTCGTTTTATTCTAGTATTATTTTTTTTTGGTGAAATAACGCAAGTAAAACTATATATAAACTATATATAAATTGCAAACAATATTTGTTAAGAAAAATATAAGAACAGGGCCACCTTATTCTTTCGATTTCATATTGTACAGACATGCTAACCATGTGACAGTCACATGATTATATTGATGGCGTCGGGAACGCTGCCAAATGTCAACATCAGTAGCAGTTGCATTGTTTTTTTTATTGTAACGTCGTTTAACAATGATACTTAATTCGGGCATAACAGAAACCACAGAAAATACCTTATGTAAGGAAGAACTTGCTATATTTTCGATATTAAGCTTCATTTTCCACATTTCGATTCAGAGACAAAATGTCCGGTTTTTACATTAAAAAAAGTTGTCCGAGGAAATGTTCTATAAATGCACGTGCATTTGATATCAAGAAAAATAAATATGCGCCGAAAACACATGTCCGCCGAAAACATATGACACGACGATACAGTCCCTTGTTCAGTAAACCGAACCACAGGGACTTGTAAAATTTTATGTCTAGCTATAAATATCCAGATCTTTAAAATCACAGGGGCCAGTTTCATAATAAAATTTAAAAAATACCGATAAGTATATAAAAAGAGTAAAGGGGAACAACGAATCGGATTATTCAAGTGTAGGTGCTCCGACAAAACTCTCATTACTTTTTAATTTGTGTCCGATCATCGTGATCTTGGTGTCATTTTGTTCCCAGATAAATATTCTTTAAGTTGGCATTCAATTTTGGACATAATTAAAATCTAAATAAAATGTTCGAACGGAAAACACAGAAAAACAGTGTAATTTTGTCCGATTTAGCTAAGCCCGTCCATGTAAAAGTAGCTTAAAATTCGCATTACGCTCATGTTTTTCACTACCAGCGTCCGTGTCAACTACAAATGCTGATGTGGATCGAAGAACCAAATAAAAAGCAATAAATTTCAAAGGTAACCGTTACTCACTTCTAAATATACAAGCTATTATAGCCTATTTTGTTCCAACACGGACCAACTTTCCTCTATCATGCTCCATTTTGAGCTCATACATAAAGCATGTACCGCGCATGTGTTATAGCTGTTATTCGATTGGTTAAAAATATTTCAATATACTGTATTTATGAAAATTTAAGAAAATGAAATTACATTAACTTATTTGATCTTTCTTTTTTAAGTATAAATCGTTATAAAATCATTTTGATAGAAAGTTTGATACATTGACAAAATTCTACAAATGCCAACGGAGGGGGTGAAGTATTTTTAACCAATCAACTCGCAGCTTAAAATAACTGCATATATAATAACAAGATGGAGGCATGATAGAGGAAAGTTGGTCTGCGTTGGAACAAAATAGGATATAATAGCTCGTAGATTTAGAAGTGAGTAACGGTTACCTTTGAAATTTATTGCTTTTTATTTGGTTCTTCGATCCACATCAGCATTTGTAGTTGACACGGACGCTGGTAGTGAAAAACATGAGCGTAATGCGAATTTTAAGCTACTTTTACATGGACGGGCTTAGCTACATCGGACAAAATTACACTGTTTTTCTGTGTTTTCCGTTTGAACATTTTATTTAGATTTTAAATTATGTCCAAAAATTGAATGCCAACTTAAAGAATATTTATCTGGGAACAAAATGACACCAAGATCACGATGATCGGACACAAATTAAAAAAGTAATGTTGAGTTTTGTCGGAGCACCTACACTTGAATGATCCGATTCGTTGTTCCCCTTTACTCTTTTTTATATACTTATCGGTATTTTTTAAATTTTATTATGAAACTGGCCCTGTGTTTAAAATATGAATAAATAAATTTAATATTTGAGTAAATGATTCGGTGATTTTTATTCACGAAATTGATGAAGTAACTAATTACAAGCCAAATACAATTTGGTCCAAATTGTGTATTATTTGACCCAGTATGACAAATTTCCTATATTTATACTTCATTATCACTAAACGGATGTATTTAAGCCATTCATAACGTTATATAGCTCATATATAAATTACTTATATACAAAGTAATAACACATGTGTTATTGCCACATAACGAGACAGCTTACCAAGTGAAAAAGAGTAATAACACATGTGGTGTTGCCACATAACGAGACAGTTTACCAAGTGAAAATTTCACACTCAGAGGATTATTTTGTAGCAATTTGTAACAATTTTACTTGGATGGACCACTTTGGCCAGTAGAATGTTTCAATGCAAATTTCTCAAATATTAACTGAACATCTCTCATGACATTGAAAGTAGGAAACTTGTTACATATAAAAAACACATGTACCATTAAAGACATATTTATCAGGTCTTGGATCCGCTAGAAACAGGGGATAAATCGAAATCTCCTGATCGGGGGATAAAGCGTCTAAGCGGTTTTATGACTATAACATTGCATATGCGTATTTCATTTGTTTGCCTAGAAACGACCTAAAATCGAGTAAAGTTGATGATCTTTTATAAAAAACGGCTGCAGGGATTCATTTCTAAGTAGAGGGACTTAAAATTTTGAACAGTTACAGTAAAGTGAGTTAACTTATATTTCTAAAGATCTGTCATGCCGGAAAAACATCTGTCTTGCGGAAAAAAGTTATAAGCTCTTAAAAATGCACTTTCGGTTATAAATGTTCCAGTTAAAAATAGATCGTAGGTACAGGTATAGAAATGCTAAAAGGATTGTTTCTTACCTGGTTCAAATGTGTGATAACCAACTCTTTGAAGATTTTTTTTTTTCATTTTCTGTCTGAATTTTGTCTCCCTCCCCCCATTATATACCAAAATGTTTTTAAAAATTTTTTACCAATCTACACATTCTTTCATGAAATAACTTGTAATTGTTCAGGATAAAATGTCCAGGTTGTGTCAGGACTTGTATTCTGTTGTAAAGTCAGGTGAAAAGCTTGTAAATATGTCGCTAATAATAGTATATGTTTCAATTCTCAATTCAATATACTAACTAAGCTTTTAGTGGCAATTTGATTTTTCAGTTTTTACCTGTGTATATGTAGCTATATATTGAAATGTCGGGAGTGTAGGGTAAATCTATCCTGCTTTTAGTTCCAACATTATTATTCTAAACTGAAGATGATTTGTCATTTAGCCTCCTGTTCTTTATTTCAAACAAAATAATCATATTTACTACTAATAAAAAATAATAATGATGAATAAAAGCGGTATTAACTATTGCGATTGATAATATCATCAAATTGGCTTTGTAGTGACTTGCCTAAAATTCCGAACTCAGTTTATACTATATACAAAAACTCTTCTAATTGGTTACAGACCTCAGTTGTAACTTGTCACTCAAAATTAGCCAATTTTGGCCTTAACACATTAAGTGTTATGCACCCATATTTCAATAATTTTGCTGAAACAACATGAATGTTGATACTTTTTCAATTCAGGAGAATTAAAACAATATTTCTATACTGCATTTATGACCCAAGTGCAAATTTTCACAATTTTGGAAAACATTTTGTTTCCATGGCAACCACACAAAAAAATGCAAAATATTACCCCCAAATAGGCCATATTCATAGAATCAGATGGTAAACAAACCTCGAACTACATACAATGGCACACATTTTTCCTGAATCCTTAAATATTCCACTTTTTCATTGTGAAGGAAAACCAGGGTCTTGTCTGATTCATTTTTTCAGAAATTTGGGAAATGTGCCAACCATGCTAAAAGCACATGGCAATGTTTATACCCAAAATGTGGTCTTGCCATAGGAAGTGTATGGTGCGGCGGAAGTCCTTACGTCAGAAATATAGTGCTATAGTCCATCAATTCAGGTTTAAATATTTGCAAACCTAAGAACCTCTCACCTTGGCAATATTGCAAAGTACTACCTATAAACAAATTTAAATGAGCATGGTCTAAGGAAAGGCATCTGGGTTTGTTTTATGCACTACTTTTGACCGTCCCACATCTGGCCTTATCACGACTGAGGTCTAATACCATAAGGCTCAGGCTAAATTTCAAAACTCAGAATTTTACTTATTTTACTTCATATTCTAAAAGAAGACAATATTCTGAATTAAATGATATATAACATGGTGCTGGTGTTTGCAAATTTTGCCAAAATAGGCTTCATTCAACTGATAGGGTAGCATTCCATAATATGGTCATTTTACAATTATTTAGACTGATTTTGACAATTTTGGCAAAATTGATCAAACTCATTGGAGTTTGGATGCTTTTTCCAAATGACTTAAAACCAAATAATAAACAGAGAATTACATTCATAGTTGTCTTATGCTGAATGTGCATATCAAAATTTTTACATTCAAACTCTAGTTTTTGCCAAATTGTTGCCAATTTTGCCAAATCAAAAGAAATGATTATCAAAACAAGTAAAAGTACAGCACAAGCTGAATTTAATCAATCAAGATTTGCAAATAATGCCAATAACTGGAATAGTACATGAAATTTTGAAATTTTTGTATCAATATCTATTAAAATTCACTTGTTTTCAGTTAAAAATCAAGAAATTTCATACTGCATAATAGAGATAAAGGGAGATAATTCTTGAATTCCATTACTCAAACACCTCCAAATGGTTTGATGACATCACAATTGCTAAATATGATGTCATTGGTTTTAGGGTACACTAAAATTTGAATTTTATGCAGATTCATATAGTTAAAGATGATGAATATTGGTTGCAAAGAATAAAATTGCTGCAATGTGCAAACTGTTTTGCCATGTTTAAGCTTTTAGGATAGCACACACTGCCAAATATAGGACAAATTGAAATCCATTCAGATGGAACAATTGGTACATTTGTTCTTGTTGACTCAGTTTCCATGGTGATTTCAATGTTTACACATATAAAACAACTGTTTTCCAATAGAATTTGCAAGAAAAGTAACTAAAATAATATAAAAATTGTCCAAAATAGCTCATAGTATCCTCTAAATACATAAAACAGACAATTTGACCTTTTTGCACTTAAACTGACCTTTGACCTTTTACACTGAAAACCATTGCAAATGAGTTCATTTCACATTTTTCCAAAGTGACTGATATTCAACAGTATAAAACAAGTAGAAATAAGATTTTCTTCATGAATTTATGACTTTTCATGATTTTGTATTTTTGCTTATGGTTACAGACCTCAGTTGTAACTTGTCACTCAAAATTAGCCAATTTTGGCCTTAACACATTAAGTGTTATGCACCCATATTTCAATAATTTTGCTGAAACAACATGAATGTTGATACTTTTTCAATTCAGGAGAATTAAAACAATATTTCTATACTGCATTTATGACCCAAGTGCAAATTTTCACAATTTTGGAAAACATTTTGTTTCCATGGCAACCACACAAAAAAATGCAAAATATTACCCCCAAATAGGCCATATTCATAGAATCAGATGGTAAACAAACCTCGAACTACATACAATGGCACACATTTTTCCTGAATCCTTAAATATTCCACTTTTTCATTGTGAAGGAAAACCAGGGTCTTGTCTGATTCATTTTTCAGAAATTTGGGAAATGTGCCAACCATGCTAAAAGCACATGGCAATGTTTATACCCAAAATGTGGTCTTGCCATAGGAAGTGTATGGTGCGGCGGAAGTCCTTACGTCAGAAATATAGTGCTATAGTCCATCAATTCAGGTTTAAATTTTTGCAAACCTAAGAACCTCTCACCTTGGCAATATTGCAAAGTACTACCTATAAACAAATTTAAATGAGCATGGTCTAAGGAAAGGCATCTGGGTTTGTTTTATGCACTACTTTTGACCGTCCCACATCTGGCCTTATCACGACTGAGGTCTAATACCATTATTCAGCATTTACACCAAAAAATAAAAGGAAGAAAACTGACAAAATGAATGTCGTCCTTTGATCGAAAAACAAGATAATATAGTGTATTAATTTTTTTAATTGAGTAAGTTTATAGATTTGAATTAGCAATAAATTTGTGTTTTATTAAAAATCTTCATTCAATTGTTCTTCTTTTATTGAATCTTTTATGCCATCATTGGAAAACACTGCTGATATGTCTGCCATTATTACCCAGATTTACAAAGCTTTATTGACAACCGCGAGTATCTATGTACGATCTACCGGATGTTTACATAAGGTAGTATTACTCACAATCATCGGAACTCTTCTGTGTACTCGCATGCATATCCACAAGAATTACTCCCCTTTAATTGTCCCCCGATCGGGCGATCCCCCGTTTCGGGCAGATCCCAGACCTGTTTATTGTATGATAAATCTGAGAGATGCATGGCTTTGATTTTGCAAATTCACTTCCAATTACCTAGTGTAAAAGTGTAATATTTCATCATAGTTGTCATACCATAGATATAGTTCCTAGTTTTAACCTTAGAAATAGAATGTAATCTAGTATAGGTGTCTCACAGTCAGTTATGTCTTCTTTCACTGTTCGACATGCATTCAATGTTGAAAGTTACATGATGGGTATACAATATTTTGGTGGTGTTTGATTTTGCAGAACAAAGAATAAATATTGTTGTAATCTGACTTTAGCAGTGGCTTACATGTGCAGAAGGCAAAACCTTTTTCAGCTTTAACACTGTTGTTGAAAATCTTGATTTTTACACCATCTTTCTACAATAAATCTGAGCTTTGTGTCATTACAGTAGCTGAGTACTAACTTCCCTCCTTGAAATTCCTACACTTGATTCCCTCTGAAAGTGTTATTGCAGTTTATAGGATTAATTAAGAAGCTCTGTTGCGTTAAGTGTTCTAGGTAAAGCATTTTAAAATTGAATACATTCCTTCAACTTTATATATTTACAGAAACAACCACAAGTGAAGTCTTCTGATCTGTGCTGTGCCATAAAGTGACCAGTATAAACCAAATATGTTGCCTAAAGATGGTGCAGAACATAAAATTGTAAGGAAACTATCATCATATATTCCAGCATTTACAGATGTTTTTGATGAGGAAAGCTTCTATATATTTGCATTTTGTTTTGTAATAGCAGTGATTATCGGAGCTGTTGTGGTTGCTCGTCGTGTTGAACTTGAAGATGCAGGGCATATAGATTAATACCATTCTTTCATATCAGTCAGCACAGTTGTAATTTTGCATTATTTTGAACTTGAAGATGTAACACCTGTAAATTGAGATCATTCTCTCATATCAGCATAGCTGTTATTTTTCTTATTATAAACATGAAGATGCAGTACTTATGGGTTGATGGTATGCTGAATGTTAACATGCTCCTAATGTCAACTAGCAGTGTTATTGCAAGGTGTTACAAAGCAAACTTTGTGAATATCATTCTTAATAATAAATACATTGCACCTCATTCCTGATATCTACTTGTGGTGTGGTGTCAGCACATCACGCCATGGCTTCTGTTTGATCCATGAAACTTTGACAGACTTTTGATGAAGATTGAACCTGACTCACTTTCAGATAGAGACAATCGTTACTGAGAAAATAAAGGAAAATTGCCCATCAGATGGATTTTTAATGAATATTGACACTGAGCAGCATGTTTAGCCCTTAAATAACTAAAGAGTAACAACACTACAATTCATTGATTCATTATATATTGTGTAAAGGAATCCTCTACTACTAGTATGTGTTGAATGTGTCATTGTGTCTGTCTTTAGAATCAGGAGGTGTTAACTTATGACCAAGTTAGATGTGTTGAGGGAGATTTTCATTGTTAACTGTAATATACGGTCAAACCTGTCTATAATGACTACCTGACAGAACCAGCAAAATTGGCCCTTAAAGGAAGTGGTCCTTTTGTACAGGTTCAAAGAACATGTATAAAAACAAATTGGAATAAAAGTTTACTGGCCTTTAGTAGCAGATATACAAACCCTTATATTAAGGGTTGGTCTTTAAGGCAGGTTTGACTGTGTGGATGTTTGTGTGCATGATTCCTGTAAGATGAATGTGCCCATGCAATTTGATTGTGTTTTATTGGATGTCAGATTTGACAAATTGTGATAAAATGGACTGGTAATGGGTTTAGATTTTTCCTCAATGTGTATGATAGATTCGTTTTCAGATACATCACACTGTATAAGTACAGAAAGACTTTTTTACACTACAACATATACTGACACTGGCACAGGAATTTTTCTTGCCACATCAGGAAAGAGATCTTGGGACGAAATTAGGAAAACTCAGTCAACAAAATTTATAAAATGGGGAAAAGAAAATATTCATTTTGCCATCTTTTAATGATAATCTTACGTTTTGTGTGTTTAGAAAGTTCAATGTTTATTGTAACACATGCATTATAATTTATTGTAAATGAGATCGGTTTACCTGTAACAATTATATGAATGTTCATCACTGTATATCTAAATTTGGGTTTTCATGAAGTTATACCAGCTATGCTGAGTGCTGAGAGGTGGTATTTTGGTAACTTTTTGTTGAGTTTCCCATTCAATATGAATGCAGTTCAATTAGAAATGTTTACCTACAAAATTGGGAAAAATATGCACTTTTTGGCATTGGGAACAGACCCTATGACTGGCTAGAAAAATCCCTGTGACATCAGATCCATTATCATAATTTATTCTAAATTTCTGCTGTAAATTTTCAAAATAATTTTCATACATTATAGCTTTACTTTTATGGCTTTGGAATAGCATACATATATTCAAAGTGTGGATTGAGGTGTTTACACTCATCATTTATATGAAATACATGTAAATGCATTCTTGAGAAATTGCACTAGGCAAGATTAGATCTGATGCCAATATGATTGGATAAGAAATTATGAGAGCACCAACAACATGGGTGATAAACAGTATGGCAAAGAAATCAAAAAGGGCATTATAACAAGGTTTTACTGTAAATTAATTCTTCTGGGATTGTGTAATATATTATCAGTGTCATCTATATTAATACTATTCTGTCTGTGCAATATTTGTTAGTTACCTGTCATTTTACATGATGATTATTGATGTAGCTTGGATATATCTGTTAACTCAAACCAAGTTATTTCTTCAGGAAGTTGCACATCTCTATGAAGCTTTATTCTCTTATAAAATGCACCATGGTTTTTGTGGGACTGTTATAATGTACATTGTGTGGGACTATTGTAATGTACATTGTATATGGACTACCATTATTTTAGGGTTTTCCAGTAAAAAATAATATCCTACCAAATATATTATAATTTTTTTTATTCCTAATGTTTATCATCCAGAAATGCTAGAGAGTTTTAATCACTTTGTTGTCTGGCAAATGACATATCGCTAACCATGTCTTTTATCTTCCACCACTAGCCCCTATCACTACTAAAGCAGCGTCAAGGCAACTAATGACATACTAGTGTCTGTGATGTTATTAAATGGCACAATTTAGGCAGAGTTTTCATTCTTTTTGTGTGTAATTCAAGCATGCTGGGCCTTTGTCGGTACATTGTGGGCGTGACTGGCAATCTGTCAGATGTTTTATTATCTGTTCAATTAAGAACTCACAAAGTTGTGTGTTGTGCTCAAGGGCTCAGATCTGTACATTTTAGACCCAATGAACAAATAGCTTTGCACCAAATATAGTGACTTAGAGAGAGAGAGAGGTCTGAAGATCAGAAATTTAATTGCATTGTGCTCAAGAGCTCAGATCTGTACATTTTAAACCCCATGAACTAATAGCTTTACACTAAATATAATGACTGACTCAGAGAGAGAGAGAGAGAGAGAGAGAGAGAGAGAGAGAGGTCTGAAGATCACAAATGTGTGTACTGTGTATTTATTTTGTATTTATTCATTCTATATTGATTTAACTTAGACTTTTTACTCAGAATCCTATTTACAAATTGAATTATCTTGTAGACATATTTTTTCTTTTTTATATTTAAACTTTTTAATTTTCGTGATAAATTGTTTATTATTTAATCAGAATTGAAGAATCTCATACTTGTAATATAAATCACAATTTTCCACAAGCACCTTGCTTTATTTGTTTGATATACAAGTTTAAGCTAATGTTTTCGTCCCTTTTGGGACTTTTTAAGCTATGTATATATACATATATATATATATACACGTACATACATACTTGTACCTACCATTTTGAAATGATGATTTAGTAAGAGTTAATTAAAAAAAAATATCAGAGGAATGTTGGGTATATTGGCTTTTAATTTGCCACATTTTTCAATCTTCTTGGACAATTAAAGTCTTTTCTATAAATTTATGCCTCAAATAGGACACCTAGACCTACAGGCCTGGTTTCACAATACTTCCCAACTACTCTTAACTTAAATCTTGCAAATTTGAAATCTAAATAACTTTTTTAATTGTTAAAAGATTTTAGGTGTCGTATTGAAGATCACTTTTAGCTTGTAGCATTTGCAATAAGTTCTGACAAAAATGTTCCTTCATAGTACCAAAAAAAAAAAAAAAAAAGAAAAAGAAAAAAGATTGCCAAAATTACTGAATTTAAGTTTAGAAAAATTTTAGTTAAGGAATGATTGTGAAACTGGAGTTACAAGGTCTGTCAAGAAAACAGTATGTTATAGACAGACATGTCTGAAAGATCAGCTACAGCAAATCTGAATGTTAATTATTTTCAGAATAGACTTTTGTTGAGTATATATACAGGTACAGTTTTGTATAACAAATCACAAAATGATATGTGTTAAAGTAAAATTGATGGTTAGTATCAGATCATTGCTTCAAAGATCACAGAGATTTGAATACCACATATATACTTACCGGTATATGCTTTATTCAAACAAATTTGTGAGAAGTTTGTGTTGTGTGCAGGATTAGAGTGATTTATAGTACATTATATATATAGTGTATACATTGTTGTGTTCATTATGGCAGAGTTGTATTGCAGGTTGTAATATTGATTTAGATGTGTCTCTGTTTGTTCAAAATACAATAAGAATGATTTGTATGTGATTGTTATGACTAAAGGTACTAGATTAAGTTGGTTATTCTGAAGTCTGTGTTTGAGGTACTTAGATAGTTGGTTATTCTGAAGTCTGTGTTTGAGGTACTTAGATAGTTGGTTATTCTGAAGTCTGTGTTTGAGGTACTTGAGTTGATAAACTAATTCACAAATATGTATGTTTTGAATTGGTTTTACAATTTTGGTTAAGGCACTGCTAATAAGGAATTGTATTTCGAAATGTCTGTCTAGTGATGTAAAATTAAACTGGTATATATAATTATTAATAAACCTAGGTTCAGAATTCTAATTACCATACTATCACATTAGAATTGGCCAAGTCTTAAAATACATGTAAAACTTATAAGATATTTTTAGAATCACACATCCTTAATTATGAAAGAAATTAATTTTTCAAGCTCTGCTATATAGCTATAGATTTTGGGATCTTTTTAAAACCAGTTAAAAATTTGATAACTGAACTGAATATCATTCAGGAATTTAATTGATGGAGTTATAGTTGATTCTTGGGTTTTTAGAATTAAAAATTTAGTTTAACAGGGTTAACTTTAGTTTTTATTCACTTGGTTAAAAATTTTCAAACAAGTAACTAAAAACATGTTTTAATGTTCTATATCAGTGTCCTTGTTTACATCCTAGTTTCATTGTGTTCTATTACTACCAGTTATACTGTGTTTGAGTATTAACAGACTGTTATTTCCTGTTTTACAGGTCTATGTACAGTCAGGCTGTCAGTAAACAGTGTAAACCAGTCACAGACTTCAGAATAACACTTATATACAGGTACTTATATATAGTAAAAACCTGTCTATAAAGACCACCCAGGGGACATGTTAATCTGTCTGGTCTGTATAGACAGGTGGTCCTTATATACAGTAAAAACCTGTCTATAAAGACCACCCAGGGGACATGCTAATCTGTCTGGTCTGTATAGACAGGTGGTCCTTATATACAGTAAAATCTGTCTATAAAGACCACCCAGGGGACGTTAATCTGTCTGGTCTGTATAGACAGGTGGTCCTTATATACAGTAAACCTGTCTATAAAGACCACCCAGGGGACATGTTAGTGTCTGGTCTGTATAGACAGGTGGTCCTTATATACAGTAAACCTGTCTATAAAGACCACCCAGGGGTCATGTTAACCAGTCTGGTCTGTATAGACAGGTGGTACTTATAAATAGTAAAACCTGACTATAAAGACCACCCAGGGGACATGTTAATCTGTCTGGTCTGTATAGACAGGTGGTACTTATAAATAGTAAAACCTGTCTATAAAGACCACCCAGGGGACATGTTAATCTGTCTGGTCTGTATAGACAGGTGGTCCTTATATACAGTAAAATCTGTCTATAAAGGCCACCCAGGGGACATGTTAATCTGTCTGGTCTGTATAGACAGGTGGTCCTCATATACAGTAAAATCTGTCTATAAAGGCCAGCCAGGGTATATATAAACCAGTCTGTATAGACAGGTGGTCGTTATATACAGGTACTTATATACAGCAAAACCTGTCTATAAAGACCACCTAGGGAACATGTTAACCAGTCTGTATAGGGAACATTTTAACCAGTCTGTACAGACAGGTAGTCTTTATATACAGTTACTTATATACATGAAAACCTGTCTATAAACACCACATAGGGCACATGTTAACCAGTCTGTATAGACAGGTAGTTGTTATATACAGTTACTTATATACATGAAAACCTGTGTATATAGACCACCTAGGGCACATGTTAACCAGTCTGTATAGACAGATAGTCTTTATACACAATTACTTATATACATGAAAACCTGTGTATATAGACCACCTAGGGCACATGTTAACCAGTCTGTATAGACAGATAGTCTTTATATACAGTTACTTATATACATGAAAACCTGTCTATAAAGACCACCTAGGGCACATGTTAACCAGTCTGTATAGACAGGTAGTCGTTATATACAGTTACTTATATACATGAAAACCTGTCTATAAAGACCACATAGGGCACATGTTAACCAGTCTGTATAGACAGGTAGTCTTTATATACAGTTACTTATATACATGAAAACCTGTCTATAAAGACCACCTATGGCACATGTTAACCAGTCTGTATAGACAGGTAGTCGTTATATACAGTTACTTATATACATGAAAACCTGTCTATAAAGACCACCTAGGGCACATGTTAACCAGTCTGTATAGACAGGTAGTCGTTATATACAGTTACTTATATACATGAAAACCTGTCTATAAAGACCACATAGGGAACATGTTAACCAGTCTGTATAGACAGGTAGTCTTTATATACAGTTACTTATATACATGAAAACCTGTCTATAAAGACCACCTATGGCACATGTTAACCAGTCTGTATAGACAGGTAGTCGCTATATACAGTTACTTATATACATGAAAACCTGTCTATAAAGACCACCTAGGGCACATGTTAACCAGTGTATAGACAGGTAGTCGTTATATACAGTTACTTATATACATGAAAACCTGTCTATAAAGACCACCTAGGGAACATGTTAACCAGTCTGTATAGGGAACATTTTAACCAGTCTGTACAGACAGGTAGTCTTTATATACAGTTACTTATATACATGAAAACCTGTGTATATAGACCACCTAGGGCACATGTTAACCAGTCTGTATAGACAGATGGTCTTTATATGCAGTTACTTATATACATGAAAACCTGTCTATAAAGACCACCTAGGGCACATGTTAACCAGTCTGTATAGACAGGTAGTCGTTATATACAGTTACTTATATACATGAAAACCTGTCTATAAAGACCACCTAGGGTACATGTTAACCAGTCTGTATAGACAGGCAGTCATTATATACAGTTAATAATATACATCAAATACTGTCTATAAAGACCACCAAGGGCACATGTTAACCAGTCTGTATAGACAGGTAGCCGTTATATACAGTTACTTATATACATCAAATCCTGTTCATAAAGAATACCCAGGGGACATGTTAATCTGTCTGGTCTGTATAGACAGGTGGTCCTTATATAAGTAAAACCTGTCTATAAAAACCACCTAAGGCACATGGTAACCAGTCTGTATAGACAGATGGTCCTTATATACAAGTACTTATATACAGCAACACCTGTCTATAAAGACCACCTAGGGAACATGTCAACCAGTCTGTATAGGGAACATGTTAACCAGTCTGTATAGACAGGTAGTCTTTATATACAGTTACTTATATACATGAAAACCTGTCTATAAAGACCACCTAAGGAACATGTCAACCAGTCTGTATAGGGAACATGTTAACCAGTCTGTATAGACAGGAAGTCTTTATATACAGTTACTTATATACATGAAAACCTGTCTATAAAGACCACCTAGGGACCTAGACCACCACCTGTCAGTAAACAGTGTAAACCATTCACAGACTTCAGAATAACATTATATACAGGTACTTATAAATAGTAAAACCTGTCTATAAAGACCACCCAGGGGACATGTTAATCTGTCTGGTCTGTATAGACAGATGGTCCTTATATACAGTAAAATCTGTCTATAAAGGCCACCCAGGGGACATGTTAATCTGTCTGGTCTGTATAGACAGGTGGTCCTCATATACAGTAAAATCTGTCTATAAAGGCCACCCAGGGTATATATAAACCAGTCTGTATAGACAGGTGGTCGTTATATACAGGTACTTATATACAGCAAAACCTGTCTATAAAGACCACCTAGGGAACATGTTAACCAGTCTGTATAGACAGGTGGTTTATCACCTAGGAAACATGTTAACCAGTCTGTATAGACAGGTGGTTTATCACCTAGGGAACATGTTAACCAGTCTGTATAGACAGGTAGTCTTTATATACAGTTACTTATATACATGAAAACCTGTGTATATAGACCACCTAGGGCACATGTTAACCAGTCTGTATAGACAGATAGTCTTTATATACAGTTACTTATATACATGAAAACCTGTCTATAAAGACCACCTAGGGAACATGTTAACCAGTCTGTATAGACAGGTAGTCGTTATATACAGTTACTTATATACATGAAAACCTGTGTATATAGACCACCTAGGGCACATGTTAACCAGTCTGTATAGACAGGTAGTCTTTATATACAGTTTATTATATACATGAAAACCTGTGTATATAGACCACCTAGGGCACATGTTAACCAGTCTGTATAGACAGGTAGTCTTTATATACAGTTACTTATATACATGAAAACCTGTGTATATAGACCACCTAGGGCACATGTTAACCAGTCTGTATAGACAGGTAGTCTTTATATACAGTTACTTATATACATGAAAACCTGTGTATATAGACCACCTAGGGCACATGTTAACCAGTCTGTATAGACAGGTAGTCTTTATATACAGTTACTTATATACATGAAAACCTGTGTATATAGACCACCTAGGGCACATGTTAACCAGTCTGTATAGACAGATAGTCTTTATATACAGTTACTTATATACATGAAAACCTGTGTATATAGACCACCTAGGGCACATGTTAACCAGTCTGTATAGACAGGTAGTCTTTATATACAGTTACTTATATACATGAAAACCTGTGTATATAGACCACCTAGGGCACATGTTAACCAGTCTGTATAGACAGATAGTCTTTATATGCAGTTACTTATATACATGAAAACCTGTGTATATAGACCACCTAGGGCACATGTTAACCAGTCTGTATAGACAGATAGTCTTTATATGCAGTTACTTATATACATGAAAACCTGTCTATAAAGACCACATAGGGCACATGTTAACCAGTCTGTATAGACAGGTAGTTTTTATATACAGTTACTTATATACATGAAAACCTGTGTATATAGACCACCTAGGGCACATGTTAACCAGTCTGTATAGACAGGTAGTCTTTATATACAGTTACTTATATACATGAAAACCTGTGTATATAGACCACCTAGGGCACATGTTAACCAGTCTGTATAGACAGATAGTCTTTATATGCAGTTACTTATATACATGAAAACCTGTCTATAAAGACCACATAGGGCACATGTTAACCAGTCTGTATAGACAGGTAGTCGTTATATACAGTTACTTATATACATGAAAACCTGTCTATAAAGACCACCTAGGTTACATGTTAACCAGTCTGTATAGACAGGCAGTCATTATATACAGTTAATAATATACATCAAATACTGTCTATAAAGACCACCAAGGGCACATGTTAACCAGTCTCTATAGACAGGTAGCCGTTATATACAGTTACTTATATACATCAAATCCTGTTCATAAAGAATACCCAGGGGACATGTTAATCTGTCTGGTCTGTATAGACAGGTGGTCCTTATATAAGTAAAACCTGTCTATAAAAACCACCTTAGGCACATGGTAACCAGTCTGTATAGACAGATGGTCCTTATATACAAGTACTTATATACAGCAACACCTGTCTATAAAGACCACCTAGGGAACATGTCAACCAGTCTGTATAGGGAACATGTTAACCAGTCTGTATAGACAGGTAGTCTTTATATACAGTTACTTATATACATGAAAACCTGTCTATAAAGACCACCTAAGGAACATGTCAACCAGTCTGTATAGGGAACATGTTAACCAGTCTGTATAGACAGGTAGTCTTTATATACATTTACTTATATACATGAAAATCTGTCTATAAAGACCACCTAGGGACCTAGACCACCACCTGTCAGTAAACAGTGTAAACCATTCACAGACTTCAGAATAACACTTATATACAGGTACTTATAAATAGTAAAAACCTGTCTATAAAGACCACCCAGGGGACATGCTAATATGTCTGGTCTGTATAGACAGGTGGTCCTTATATACAGTAAAATCTGTCTATAAAGGCCACCCAGGGGACATGCTAATCTGTCTGGTCTGTATAGATAGGTGGTCCTTATATACAGTAAAATCTGTCTATAAAGGCCACCCAGGGGACATGTTAATCTGTCTGGTCTGTATAGACAGGTGGTCCTCATATACAGTAAAATCTGTCTATAAAGGCCACCCAGGGTATATATAAACCAGTCTGTATAGACAGGTGGTCGTTATATACAGGTACTTATATACAGCAAAACCTGTCTATAAAGACCACCTAGGGAACATGTTAACCAGTCAGTATAGACAGGTGGTTTATCACCTAGGGAACATGTTAACCAGTCTGTATAGACAGGTGGTTTATCACCTAGGGAACATGTTAACAAGTCTGTATAGGGAACATGTTAACCAGTCTGTATAGACAGGTGGTTTATCACCTAGGGAACATGTTAACCAGTCTGTATAGACAGGTAGTCTTTATATACAGTTACTTATATACATGAAAACCTGTGTATATAGACCACCTAGGGCACATGTTAACCAGTCTGTATAGACAGATAGTCTTTATATACAGTTACTTATATACATGAAAACCTGTCTATAAAGACCACCTAGGGAACATGTTAACCAGTCTGTATAGACAGGTAGTCTTTATATACAGTTACTTATATACATGAAAACCTGTGTATATAGACCACCTAGGGCACATGTTAACCAGTCTGTATAGACAGGTAGTCTTTATATACAGTTACTTATATACATGAAAACCTGTCTATAAAGACCACATAGGGCACATGTTAACCAGTCTGTATAGACAGGTAGTCTTTATATACAGTTACTTATATACATGAAAACCTGTGTATATAGACCACCTAGGGCACATGTTAACCAGTCTGTATAGACAGATAGTCTTTATATACAGTTACTTATATACATGAAAACCTGTCTATAAAGACGACCTAGGGAACATGTTAACCAGTCTGTATAGACAGGTAGTCTTTATATACAGTTACTTATATACATGAAAACCTGTCTATAAAGACCACATAGGGCACATGTTAACCAGTCTGTATAGACAGGTAGTCTTTATATACAGTTACTTATATACATGAAAACCTGTGTATATAGACCACCTAGGGCACATGTTAACCAGTCTGTATAGACAGATAGTCTTTATATGCAGTTACTTATATACATGAAAACCTGTCTATAAAGACCACCTAGGTCACATGTTAACCAGTCTGTATAGACAGGTAGTCGTTATATACAGTTACTTATATACATGAAAACCTGTCTATAAAGACCACCTAGGGCACATGTTAACCAGTCTGTATAGACAGGTAGTCATTATATACAGTTAATAATATACATCAAATACTGTCTATAAAGACCACAAAGGGCACATGTTAACCAGTGTATAGACAGGTAGCCGTTATATACAGTTACTTATATACATCAAATCCTGTTCATAAAGAATAACCAGGGGACATGTTAATCTGTCTGGTCTGTATAGACAGGTGGTCCTTATATAAGTAAAACCTGTCTATAAAAACCACCTAAGGCACATGGTAACCAGTCTGTATAGACATGGTCCTTATATACAGGTACTTATATACAGCAACACCTGTCTATAAAGACCACCTAGGGAACATGTTAACAAGTCTGTATAGGGAACATGTTAACCAGTCTGTATAGATAGGTGGTTTTTCACCTAGGGAACATGTTAACCAGTCTGTATAGACAGGTGGTTTTTATATACAGGTAGTCTTTATTTACCTTTACTTATATAAAGCAACACCTGTCTAAAGATTACCCAGGGGACATTATAATCGGTCTGTATAGACAGGTGGTCTTTATTTACTGGTTTAGTTATAAGGAAGGGCATTGACTAATAAAGCTAAACTAAAAACTATTCAATATAGAATTCGGTGGTTGGGGATGTTAAGAATAAAAAAGATTTTCCCTAAAAAGTAGATTTCAAGTTTTCTGGCTACCCTTATCTGATTTATATGTCGTTTACATGTTATCAATTTCTGTCATCATGATTAACTTGTACATGTAAATAAATGGACCTTGCTTGGTATTGACATGTTAATTAGGTGGCCCTTATTTGGTATAGACATGTTATTTAAGATGGCCCTTATTTGGTATAAACATGTTAATTAGGTGGTCCTTATTTGGTATAAGCATGTTAATTAGGTTATGTAAGATGGCCCTTATTTGATATAATCATCTTAATTAGGTGACCCTTATTTGGCATAAACTTGTTATTTAAGGTGGCCCTTATTTGGTATAAACATGTTAATTAGGTGGCCCTTATTTGGTATAAATATGTTGTTTAAGGTGGCCCTTATGTGGTATAAACATGTTAATTAGGTGGCCCTTATTTGGTATAAATATGTTATGTAAGGTGGCCCTTATTTGGTATAAACATGTTATGTAAGGTGGCCCTTATTTGATATAAATATGTAATGTAAGGTGCCCCGTTATTTGGTATAAACATGTTATGCAAGGTGGCCCTTATTTGGTATACACATGTAAACCAGGTGACCTATACCTTGTAAATACTTGTATATGAAGAAATTTCTTGTGTTTTATTATTTAGGGACCTTTTCTTAAAGCTATTTTGATTGTATGTATGTTTGTACACTTTACTGTCACAGTCCCTTGCACATGTTATTTTATTTGGATTGTTATTAAAATAAAAAAAATCATTTTAAGATGCAGGTAGTCTGTCATGTTTTCCTTGTGAACAATATAAAGTATGAGTGATTTAAGTAAAACAGTGTCTTGGGGTTGAACTCTTATCAGAGACTTTCTCTACATACATGTTATAATATCAGAAGCTGTAACATGTGACAACATTAACAGTAACTATAATGTTTTCTATAGTGAGTGTGACCTTACATAACATTTCATGTAGCTGTCAGTACAGGTATTTTACACTCAACCTAAGATTTTTTCACCTAAATTGTACTAGTCATTTCTGGAATGATGGAGGAATCAGGAGTACCCAGATGAAAAACCTTCGATCTCCAGCAAGCCAATTAACATTGTTACAATATGATTTTCCAGATTCAGATTTGAACTTAAGGTACATTTACTAGTAGGCTACAAGGGTTTCAGTGATCTGTAAATCATCACATTACAAATGATGTCCTGGCAACCGTCTTGTAAGGATTCTTAGTAATAATGTGGTTCCTCAGCATACTACATAGTTATTTTTACGTAACATTTGTGTGGAATGTTTACCTTTATACCTTTCACATTCCTGAAATAATATAAATTTTTCCTGGAAAATGCCCTTTAATGCAACAGGGTATCCAATGGAAGTAATTGCATAAATGAAGAAGTTTGACATGTTACATTAGCAAACCCCATTGTATATCTTATGTTTTGACATTGTTAGAGGTAATGAGAATACAGCACAATACAACTTAAAAGATGGTAGTGTACCCCCGCAAACGAAGTTTAGGGGTATATAGGAATCGTCCTGTCTGTCTGTCTGTCCATCTGGTTGTCCTTCTAAATATCGTGTCCGCTTCATATCTTCCATGTCTATGTATGAATTTTGATCAAACTTGGAAGTTAAGGGGGTATATAGGAATTGCCCAGTCTGTCTGTCTGTACATCTGGTTGTCTGTCCCAATATGTCTGCTCAATATCTTCCATGTCTATGTATTGATTTTGATCTTGGCAAAAATGTAAACCAACATGAGACGATTTGTCGCATACCAATTTTATGTGCATAAGTCAAAGGTCAAGGTCAGGAGGTTAATGTGGGGGGAGGGGGGCGGTGGCCGTATTTGGCTTTTAAGAGACAGTTCTAGTTGGACATGGTTTGTAGACATATTAGTATTCTCACAGAAATTACTAATTCTTGCTTAAACAATTGTGAAACTTAAGACTTTTTAAGGCAGTTCACGGATAAATTAAGGTTAAATTAATGTTATTTTATTTCAGGCTCCTAAACATTAGAAGTTAAAGAATGAACGTGAAAAAGATTCCAACTGTGATATTGTTGTTCTTTTTCAACTTAGTGGATATAGCAGTATTAACCATATTGTTTTGCCATGGCAACCAGTTTCTGTACCATTTTACAGTAGATACATATAGGTTTAATTTTGACAAATCATTATTTGATGTTTGGATATTGGCCCTTTTAAGGGTTTGTATACTTTTGGTCTTTTGTTTTCAGTAATTAGAAATACTGATGTTTCTATAGATAGAATTTTGAAAATAAAATGGATTGCCTTTATCATTGCTGCTGGGACATGTATGTTTAGTCTAGTCAAACTATTAGCAGTAGCAGAATACAAGGCAGATCTGAGTGATAAATGGCTGTGGATGCAGTTAGCTTGGAGTTTTGTTTCCTCTTGTTATTTTTGTATATGTGTGCTGTTGTTAAGTAAAATAAAAATCCAGGACCCACGTATATTCAATATCAACTCAAATGACAAAGACTTGAAAGATGAAGATGAATGTAAGCCTCTACTTAACCAAGACAACCAAGATGGCCCCAGTGATACCTCAGGGGAAGATGGAGTCAAGAGGGGATCAATATTACGTTTACTGTCAATGTCAAAGCCTGATATTAAATTGATATTGTGTGCAGCATTCTTTTTAGTTGTTTCCTCTACAGGTAACTGTATTATTAATAATTTATCAGAAAAACCCTGTCTAAACTACCATACTTTTTTAGAAATACTTAAACAAAATTTCTTTTCTTGATTACTTTTGACTGTGATTTAAAATCTCATTTAATCAGTCAATCTTTTCTTTATTGTTCTTGACTGTGACATAAAACCTCATTCAATCAATCAAATTTTCTTTATTGTTCTTGACTGTGACATAAAACCTCATTCAATCAATCAATCTTTTCTTTATTGTTCTTGACTGTGACATAAAACCTCATTCAATCAGTCAATCTTTTCTTTATTGTTCTTGACTGTGACATAAAATCTGATTCAATCAGTCAATCTTTTCTTTATTGTTCTTGACTGACATAAAACCTCATTCAATCAATCAATCTTTTCTTTATTGTTCTTGACTGTGACATAAAACCTCATTCAATCAATCAATCTTTTCTTTATTGTTCTTGACTGTGACATAAAACCTCATTCAATCAATCAATCTTTTCTTTATTGTTCTTGACTGTGACATAAAATCTCATTCAATCAGTCAATCTTTTCTTTATTGTTCTTGACTGTGACATAAAACCTCATTCAATCAATCAATCTTTTCTTTATTGTTCTTGACTGTGACATAAAACCTCATTCAATCAGTCAATCTTTTCTTTATTGTTCTTGACTGTGACATAAAACCTCATTCAATAAGTCAATCCTTTCTTTATTGTTCTTGACTGTGACATAAAACTTCATTCAATCAGTCAATCTTTTCTTTATTGTTCTTGACTGACATAAAACCTCATTCAATCAATCAATCTTTTCTTTATTGTTCTTGACTGTGACATAAAACCTCATTCAATCAATCAATCTTTTCTTTATTGTTCTTGACTGTGACATAAAACCTCATTCAATCAATCAATCTTTTCTTTATTGTTCTTGACTGTGACATAAAATCTCATTCAATCAGTCAATCTTTTCTTTATTGTTCTTGACTGTGACATAAAACCTCATTCAATCAATCAATCTTTTCTTTATTGTTCTTGACTGTGACATACAACCTCATTCAATCAATAAATCTTTTCTTTATTGTTCTTGACTGTGACATAAAACCTCATTCAATCAGTCAATCTTTTCTTTATTGTTCTTGACTGTGACATAAAATCTGATTCAATCAATAAATCTTTTCTTTATTGTTCTTGACTGACATAAAACCTCATTCAATCAATCAATCTTTTCTTTATTGTTCTTGACTGTGACATAAAACCTCATTCAATCAATCAATCTTTTCTTTATTGTTCTTGACTGTGACATAAAACCTCATTCAATCAATCAATCTTTTCTTTATTGTTCTTGACTGTGACATAAAATCTCATTCAATCAGTCAATCTTTTCTTTATTGTTCTTGACTGTGACATAAAACCTCATTCAATCAATAAATCTTTTCTTTATTGTTCTTGACTGTGACATACAACCTCATTCAATCAATAAATCTTTTCTTTATTGTTCTTGACTTTGACATAAAACCTCATTCAATCAGTCAATCTTTTCTTTATTGTTATTGACTGTGACATAAAACCTCATTCAATCAATCAATCTTGTCTTTATTGTTCTTGACTGTGACATAAAACCTCATTCAATCAATCAATCTTTTCTTTATTGTTCTTGACTGTGACATAAAACTTCATTCAATCAATCAATCTTTTCTTCATTGTTCTTGACTGTGACATAAAACCTCATTCAATCAGTCAATCTTTTCTTTATTGTTCTTGACTGTGACATAAAACCTCATTCAATCAGTCAATCTTTTCTTTATTGTTCTTGACTGTGACATAAAACCTCATTCAATTAGTCAATCTTTTCTTTATTGTTCTTGACTGTGACATAAAATCTCATTCAATCAGTCAATCTTTTCTTTATTGTTCTTGACTGTGACATAAAATCTCATTCAATCAATCAATCTTTTCTTCATTGTTCTTGACTGTGACATAAAACCTCATTCAATCAATCAATCTTTTCTTCATTGTTCTTGACTGTGACATAAAACCTCATTCAATTAGTCAATCTTTTCTTTATTGTTCTTGACTGTGACATAAAATCTCATTCAATCAATCAATCTTTTCTTCATTGTTCTTGACTGTGACATAAAACCTCATTCAATCAGTCAATCTTTTCTTTATTGTTCTTGACTGTGACATAAAACCTCATTCAATCAGTCAATCTTTTCTTTATTGTTCTTGACTGTGACATAAAACCTCATTCAATTAGTCAATCTTTTCTTTATTGTTCTTGACTGTGACATAAAATCTCATTCAATCAGTCAATCTTTTCTTTATTGTTCTTGATTGTGACATAAAACCTCATTCAATCAATCAATAAATCTTTTCTTCATTGTTCTTGACTGTGACATAAAACCTCATTCAATAAGTCAATCTTTTCTTTATTATTTTTGACTGTGACATACAACCTTATTCAATCAATCAATCTTTTCTTTATTGTTCTTGACTGTGACATAAAACCTCATTCAATCAGTCAATCTTTTCTTTATTGTTCTTGACTGTGACATAAAACCTCATTCAATCAATAAATCTTTTCTTTATTGTTCTTCACTGTGACATAAAATCTCATTCAATCAGTCAATCTTTTCTTTATTGTTCTTGACTGTGACATAAAACCTCATTCAATCAGTCAATCTTTTCTTTATTGTTCTTGACTGTGACATAAAACCTCATTCAATCAGTCAATCTTTTCTTTATTGTTCTTGACTGTGACATAAAACCTCATTCAATAAGTCAATCTTTTCTTTATTGTTCTTGACTGTGACATAAAACTTCATTCAATCAGTCAATCTTTTCTTTATTGTTCTTGACTGTGACATAAAACTTCATTCAATCAGTCAATCTTTTCTTTATTGTTCTTGACTGTGACATAAAACCTCATTCAATCAGTTAATCTTTTCTTTATTGTTCTTGACTGTGACATAAAACCTCATTCAATCAGTCAATCTTTTCTTTATTGTTCTTGACTGTGACATAAAACCTCATTCAATCAATAAATCTTTTCTTCATTGTTCTTGACTGTGACATAAAACCTCATTCAATCAGTCAATCTTTTCTTTATTGTTCTTGACTGTGACATACAACCTCATTCAATCAGTCAATCTTTTCTTCATTGTTCTTGACTGTGACATAAAACCTCATTCAATCAGTTAATCTTTTCTTTATTGTTCTTGACTGTGACATAAAACCTCATTCAATCAATAAATCTTTTCTTCATTGTTCTTGACTGTGACATAAAACCTCATTCAATCAGTCAATCTTTTCTTTATTGTTCTTGACTGTGACATAAAACCTCATTCAATCAATAAATCTTTTCTTCATTGTTCTTGACTGTGACATAAAACTTCATTCAATCAGTCAATCTTTTCTTTATTGTTCTTGACTGTGACATAAAACCTCATTCAATAAGTCAATCTTTTCTTTATTGTTCTTGACTGTGACATAAAACTTCATTGAATCAGTCAATCTTTTCTTTATTGTTCTTGACTGTGACATAAAACTTCATTCAATCAGTCAATCTTTTCTTTATTGTTCTTGACTGTGACATAAAACCTCATTCAATCAGTTAATCTTTTCTTTATTGTTCTTGACTGTGACATAAAACCTCATTCAATCAGTCAATCTTTTCTTTATTGTTCTTGACTGTGACATAAAACCTCATTCAATCAATAAATCTTTTCTTCATTGTTCTTGACTGTGACATAAAACCTCATTCAATCAGTCAATCTTTTCTTTATTGTTCTTGACTGTGACATACAACCTCATTCAATCAGTCAATCTTTTCTTCATTGTTCTTGACTGTGACATAAAACCTCATTCAATCAGTTAATCTTTTCTTTATTGTTCTTGACTGTGACATAAAAATCTTTTCTTCATTGTTCTTGACTGTGACATACAACCTCATTCAATCAGTCAATCTTTTCTTCATTGTTCTTGACTGTGACATAAAACCTCATTCAATCAGTTAATCTTTTCTTTATTGTTCTTGACTGTGACATACAACCTCATTCAATCAATAAATCTTTTCTTCATTGTTCTTGACTGTGACATAAAACCTCATTCAATCAGTTAATCTTTTCTTTATTGTTCTTGACTGTGACATAAAACCTCATTCAATCAGTCAATCTTTTCTTTATTGTTCTTGACTGTGACATAAAACCTCATTCAATCAATCAATCTTTTCTTTATTGTTCTTGACTGTGACATAAAACCTCATTCAATCAGTCAATCTTTTCTTTATTGTTCTTGACTGTGACATAAAACCTCATTCAATCAGTCAATCTTTTCTTTATTGTTCTTGATTGTGACATAAAACCTCATTCAATCAATCAATCTTTTCTTTATTGTTCTTGACTGTGACATAAAACCTCATTCAATCAATAAATCTTTTCTTTATTGTTCTTGACTGTGATATAAAACCTCATTCAATCAATCAATCTTTTCTTTATTGTTCTTGACTGTGACATAAAACTTCATTCAATCAGTCAATCTTTTCTTTATTGTTCTTGACTGTGACATAAAACCTCATTCAATTAATCAATCTTTTCTTCATTGTTCTTGACTGTGACATAAAACTTCATTCAATCAGTCAATCTTTTCTTTATTGTTCTTGACTGTGACATAAAACTTCATTCAATCAGTCAATCTTTTCTTTATTGTTCTTGACTGTGACATAAAACTTCATTCAATCAGTCAATCTTTCTTTATTGTTCTTGACTGTGACATAAAACCTCATTCAATCAGTCAATCTTTTCTTCATTGTTCTTGACTGTGACATAAAACCTCATTCAATCAGTCAATCTTTTCTTTATTGTTCTTGACTGTGACATAAAACCTCATTCAATCAATCAATCTTTTCTTTATTGTTCTTGACTGTGACATAAAACCTCATTCAATCAATTAATCTTTTCTTTATTGTTCTTCACTGTGACATAAAACCTCATTCAATCAATCAATCTTTTCTTTATTGTTCTTGATTGTGACATAAAACCTCATTCAATCAATCAATCTTTTCTTTATTGTTCTTGACTGTGACATAAAACCTCATTCAATCAGTCAATCTTTTCTTTATTGTTCTTGACTGTGACATAAAACCTCATTCAATCAGTAATCTTTTCTTTATTGTTCTTCACTGTGACATAAAATCTCATTCAATCAGTCAATCTTTTCTTTATTGTTCTTGACTGTGACATAAAACTCATTCAATCAGTCAATCTTTTCTTTATTGTTTTGACTGTGACATAAAACCTCATTCAATCAGTCAATCTTTTCTTTATTGTTCTTGACTGTGACATAAAACCTCATTCAATAAGTCAATCTTTTCTTTATTGTTCTTGACTGTGACATAAAACTTCATTCAATCAGTCAATCTTTTCTTTATTGTTCTTGACTGTGACATAAAACTTCATTCAATCAGTCAATCTTTTCTTTATTGTTCTTGACTGTGACATAAAACCTCATTCAATCAGTTAATCTTTTCTTTATAGTTCTTGACTGTGACATAAAACCTCATTCAATCAGTCAATCTTTTCTTTATTGTTCTTGACTGTGACATAAAACCTCATTCAATCAATAATCTTTTCTTCATTGTTCTTGACTGTGACATAAAACCTCATTCAATCAGTCAATCTTTTCTTTATTGTTCTTGACTGTGACATAAAACCTCATTCAATCAGTCAATCTTTTCTTTATTGTTCTTGACTGTGACATAAAACCTCATTCAATCAATAAATCTTTTCTTTATTGTTCTTGACTGTGACATAAAACCTCATTCAATCAGTCAATCTTTTCTTTATTGTTCTTGACTGTGACATAAAACTTCATTCAATCAGTCAATCTTTTCTTTATTGTTCTTGACTGTGACATAAAACTTCATTCAATCAGTCAATCTTTTCTTTATTGTTCTTGACTGTGACATAAAACTTCATTCAATCAGTCAATCTTTTCTTTATTGTTCTTGACTGTGACATAAAACTTCATTCAATCAGTCAATCTTTTCTTTATTGTTCTTGACTGTGACATAAAACCTCATTCAATCAGTCAATCTTTTCTTTATTGTTCTTGACTGTGACATAAAACCTCATTCAATCAGTCAATCTTTTCTTTATTGTTCTTGACTGTGACATAAAACTTCATTCAATCAGTCAATCTTTTCTTTATTGTTCTTGACTGTGACATAAAACTTCATTCAATCAGTCAATCTTTTCTTTATTGTTCTTGACTGTGACATAAAATTTCATTCAATCAGTCAATCTTTTCTTTATTATTCTTGACTGTGACATACAACCTTATTCAATCAATAAATCTTTTCTTTATTGTTCTTGACTGTGACATAAAACCTCATTCAATCAATCAATCTTGTCTTTATTGTTCTTGACTGTGACATAAAACTTCATTCAATCAGTCAATCTTTTCTTCATTGTTCTTGACTGTGATATAAAACCTCATTCAATCAGTCAATCTTTTCTTTATTGTTCTTGACTGTGATGACTGTGACATAAAACCTCATTCAATCAATAAATCTTTTCTTTATTGTTCTTGACTGTGACATAAAACTTCATTCAATCAATAAATCTTTCTTTTTGTTCTTGACTGTGACATAAAACTCATTCAATCAGTCAATCTTTTCTTTATGTTCTTGACTGTGACATAAAATCTCATTCAATCAATAAATTTTTTTTTATTGTTCTTGACTGTGACATAAAACTTCATTCAATCAGTCAATCTTTTCTTTATTGTTCTTGACTGTGACATAAAACTTCATTCAATCAATAAATCTTTTCTTTATTGTTCTTGACTGTGACATAAAACTTCATTCAATCAGTCAATCTTTTCTTCATTGTTCTTGACTGTGACATAAAACCTCATTCAATCAATCAATCTTTTCTTTATTGTTCTTGACTGTGACATACAACCTCATTCAATCAGTCAATCTTTTCTTTATTGTTCTTGACTGTGACATAAAATCTCATTCAATCAGTCAATCTTTTCTTTATTGTTCTTGACTGTGACATAAAACCTCATTCAATCAGTCAATCTTTTCTTTGTTCTTGACTGTGACATAAAACCTCATTCAATCAGTCAATCTTTTCTTTATTGTTCTTGACTGTGACATACAACCTCATTCAATCAATAATCTTTTCTTTATTGTTCTTGACTGTGACATAAAACCTCATTCAATCAGTTAATCTTTTCTTTATTGTTCTTGACTGTGACATAAAACCTCATTCAATAAGTCAATCTTTTCTTCATTTTCTGACTGTGACATAAAAATTCATTCAATTAGTCAATCTTTTCTTTATTGTTCTTGACTGTGACATAAAACCTCATTCAATCAATCAATCTTTTCTTGATGTATTTAGGCAGTGTTAACCTATAAAACTTAAGTATTTATTTTCTTCAACCAAAGCTCATGCATTTCTGTTGGAAAACTTATATACAAGTATTTTATAAAAGGAAAATTGTGAGTTTTATCTTAAAGTTTTTGGCTATGTCATATCTGATAAAAACATGGTTGTTTTTTCAGTCAACACTTGAAATCATTCAGATTTGTAACCATTTCTGATGTTAACGTCATTTATTATGCTTACTTGAAACATGTTTGACATTTTTTTTGCAATCTAGATATGACTTTGGGAAGAATTTGTTTGTCATTGTTTGTAATATTTTTTTTTCCAAAGATATGAGCAGGGGTTCAAAATTATGTTTTGTAATGGAAGGTCCAGGACCTTTTGCCTTTATTTTTGGCAGGTCCCACATAAAGTTTTGAAAGTCCAATATCAACATTGAAAGATCCATGTGCAATTATGTAATTATATTGAAAAAGTAGAATTATTCTGGTAAAAATGGCAGGTTCAGCGGACTTTTACCATTTAAATATTAATGGTCCCAAGGTAAAATCAATAGGTCCCGGACCTCGGACCCAGGGAATTTTAAACCCCTGTATGAGTTAATAACAACATATTTATTGTTATACTTTGTATATCATTCATTTATTAAGTTATTTTTTATTGTCATTTATTTATTTATTTCTAGGACAGATATTTCTGCCATATTATACAGGGAAAGTTGTAGATGGAATAGTCATTGACAAATCACAGAAAGAATTTACATCAGCTATCATCATAATGGCTTGTATCAGTGCTGGAAGGTTTGTCTGATAATGTTATAATGATGAGTCAATCCTAAAGCTCTATGGAGTACTTACTTACTTATGCCTATATTTATTCCTTTCCGGAACATAGGCCACTGACAAATCTTCGCCATTCTATTCTGCCCTGTGCAGTTTTCTCCACTGTTTTCCAATTGTGCCCGGTCAGTTCTTTTTCCAGCTCTCTTCGCCAGGTGTTCTTAGGCCTACCACGTTTCCTTTTTCCTTGTGGATTCCATGAAATGGCTTGCCTAGTGATGGTTTGTGTGGGTTTCTGCAGGGTATGTCCGATCCATTTCCATTTTTTTTTTTTTTACTACTGTGTTTGGGTTGGAATTGTTTAAAACTGGTTTGTTAACTAGCTTGGTCGAGTGGTCTAAAGTGTGATTTATGGATAATGTTATAATGATGGGCCAATCCTAAAGCTCTATGGAGTATGTTGTGTCGTAATAACTACCACTACTGTGTTTGGGTTGGAATTGTTTAAAACTGGTTTGTTAACTAGCTTGGTCGAGTGGTCTAAAGCGTGATTTATGGATAATGTTATAATGATGGGCCAATCCTAAAGCTCTATGGAGTAGGTTGTGTCGTATTAACCAATTCTGTGTTTGGGTTGGAATTGTTCAAAACTGGTTTGTTAACTAGCTTGGTCCAGTGGTCAAAAGTGTGATTTATGGATAATGTTATAATGATGGGCCAATCCTAAAGCTCTATGGAGTAGGTTGTGTCGTAATAACCAATTCTGTGTTTGGGTTGGAATTGTTTAAAACTGGTTTGTTAACTAGCTTGGTCGAGTGGTCTAAGTGTGATTTATGGATAATGTTATAATGATGGGCCAATCCTAAAGCTCTATGGAGTAGGTTGTGTTGTAATAACCACTACTGTGTTTGGGTTGGAATTGTCAAACTGGTTTGTTAACTAGCTTGGTCGAGTGGTTAAAGTGTGATTTATGGATAATGTTATAATATGGGCAATCCTAAAGCTCTATGGAGTAGGTTGTGTTGTAATAACTACCACTACTGTGTTTGGGTTGGAATTGTTCAAAACTGGTTTGTTAACTAGCTTGGTCGAGTGGTCTAAAGTGTGATTTATGGATAATGTTATAATGATGGGTCAATCCTAAAGCTCTATGGAGTAGGTTGTGTCGTAATAACTAATTGTGTTTGGGTTGGAAATTGTTCAAAACTGGTTTGTTAACTAGCTTGGTCGAGTGGTCTAAAGTGTGATTTAATGGATAATGTTATAATGATGGGCCAATCCTAAAGCTCTATGGAGTAGGTTGTGTCGTAATAACTACCACTACTGTGTTTGGGTTGGAATTGTTCAAACCTGGTTTGTTAACTAGCTTGGTCGAGTGGTCTAAGTGTGATTTAATGGATAATGTTATAATGATGGGCCAATCCTAAAGCTCTATGGAGTAGGTTGTGTCGTAATAACCAATTCTGTGTTTGGGTTGGAATTGTTCAAAACTGGTTTGTTAACTAGCTTGGTCGAGTGGTCTAAAGTGTGATTTATGGATAATGTTATAATATGGGCAATCCTAAAGCTCTATGGAGTAGGTTGTGTCGTAATAACTACCACTACTGTGTTTGGGTTGGAATATTCAAAACTGGTTTGTTAACTATCTTGGTCGAGTGGTCTAAAGTGTGATTTATGGATAATGTTATAATGAATGGGCAATCCTAAAGCTCTATGGAGTAGGTTGTGTCGTAATAACTACCACTACTGTGTTTGGGTTGGAATTATTCAAAACTGGTTTGTTAACTAGCTTGGTCGAGTGGTCTAAAGTGTGATTTATGGATAATGTTATAATGATGGGCCAATCCTAAAGCTCTATGGAGTAGGTTGTGTCGTAATAACTACCACTTCTGTGTTTGGGTTGGAATTGTTCAAACTGGTTTGTTAACTAGCTTGGTCGAGTGGTCTAAAGCGTGATTTAATGGATAATGTTATAATGATGGGCCAATCCTAAAGCTCTATGGAGTAGGTTGTGTCGTAATAACTACCACTACTGTGTTTGGGTTGGAATTGTTCAAACCTGGTTTGTTAACTAGCTTGGTCGAGTGGTTACAGCGTGATTTAATGGATAATGTTATAATGATGGGCCAATCCTAAAGCTCTATGGAGTAGGTTGTGTCGTAATAACTACCACTACTGTGTTTGGGTTGGAATTGTTCAAACCTGGTTTGTTAACTAGCTTGGTCGAGTGGTCTACAGCGTGATTTAATGGATCACAGCACCTTGGTTCAAATTTCACACTAAACAGATACTAGTGTGAGAAAGTTTGACAGTTTTCTTACCAAAGATCTATGTTTCCTTTGGGCACTCCAGTTTCTCCATCATCCATGAATTGGTCACCTTGATATAAGTATAAGTGAAAGAATCTTGACTGAGGCATAAAACACTGTTGCTCTACAAAGCTTTTAACTAGCTTCCTTGAAGTAGTGAATAATCTATCATTACACATAACATCAGGTCTTTGTTATAACTTCCCAGTCTAGGACAACCTCAGCAACACTGAGGTTTGAACCAACAACCCTTGACTTCCAGAGACAGTACCATTGACCCCATGTTTGTCCATAATTAAATTCTTAGACCGTTTGCAAGTTGAAAATGGTTGAAATTCATTTTGTTTTATTTTTAAATCATCTGAACTTTGTTTGGTGACTTATTAAGATACTAGTAGTTGTTTTGTCTGTCATGTGTCAATCATGGTAAACTGTTCACATTTTCTCACAAAAAAAAAAAAAAAAAAAAAAAAAAAAAAAAAAAAAAAAAAGGGCAAAATTCAACCAAATTTGGTCAGTAGCCTAAGCATGTTGGGGACATCAAAATTATAAATTTCATGCCCCCCACCCCCATTCTGGGGTCACAGGGGTGGGACCAAAACCAACAAATTTAGATCATTTTAAAAAAACCTTCTTCTCTACTATGGGATCATAAAGAGACATATGTGGTTGTGATGCACTAAGTCTAAGTGTGTTCTTAGTAAATTGTAAAACTCATGGATCCTGGATGTACTGTTCAGCCTCCAGGTTTTTGTACGGCGTTTCACGATAGTCTTTGCTATCGCTTTCTTCCAAGATATCGGGCTTCTTTGCTATGAAATTATAAGATATGAGTACCCATGGAAATAGTGCGCCTGGTAAATGAGCGTGAAAGAAATATATCTGTTTTATCGTGAGATATGTATTTTGAGACGGGTAATGCATTTGGTTACATATGCACATTTGGAATAAATTTTTGGAATACATTTCGGAATCTAGTAAAATATTGCGACGGGATCCATACAATAATTTCTGCAATTTGGCGAACTGATCTCGTGTTTACAATAAAAAGTAGTCCGAGAAGTTTGCGTCCTACGATGTAAAATCATAACTTTTTATGAAATAAACAGCAACATTTGGCAGGTTGATTTAATTAATTCTTCATGAAATCTACGGTAATTTAAATTTATTTTGAAGGTTATGATAACGTATTTTGATGTTGAGGCAATTGTGTCATAGTTTAAAACTGTTTATCAATTAGATTTCACTTTCGTGAAAGGAGATAATTCGTACAGTGTTGTGTGCAAATGACCACATGTGGATTTTACATACTTCACCATTAACATGAAACGGGAATATTGTGAGTGATAATCAGCAGTTTATTAAAACCCAGATTTAACAACAAATGATCCAGTTACATACAACCGCTAGAATGTACCCCCTCATAGCGACGGTAGGCCGGTCTGCAAAAAACTACTTTCTCTCTATCCGAGATGACAAAACGATCGGGGAAGTACGACTTTATTAAATTTTAATTACTGATTGTCTTTTTCATATATTTATGAAATTATTATTTTCTACCATTTAATTTAGCAATACATGGTTTGGTATATTGTTTCTTTTTCCAAAAAACATCCGTCGGACTATGCATAGATTGAACTCCTGTTTTTTTTTGCTGTTTCTAAAAATACTGTAGCTACCTTATATATTTTGGTGAAGCATTCTTAGGACAAAAAACATTAAATTTTAAATTTTTAAATATCTTGGCATTGGGTTTAGGGTTAAGGGACCTTTTGTTGGAATCTGTAGTTAATGGAATCAACTATTGAACTTCTGTAGGAGATTTTTCACACATCCTCAAGGGAGGAGAGATAAGGTCTATATGGGCCTTTTGTTGTATAGTCATATGTATTTGAAAGTTGTAGGGACTGCATGAAGAAAAGATTTTTTAGAATTGGAAATTTGTTGGTACCCACCCCTGGGTCCCATTGTTAGGTAAAAAAAAACTAAAGAAAAGCAGTTATATCAATAATACCAATTTCCAAAAAAACTGTTGACTTTTTATATCAACATTTGGAAGATGTAGGGATTTAAGCAAAAATTATATTGGACTTTTTGGAAATTTGGTGGTGATCACCACCTGGGCAGGGTCAAAATAGAAAAGCAATATAATGCCAATTTAGCTTTCTTCCAATCAACCTTTTCAGTTAAACATTTCTCTCTTCTGTTTATTTTATTTTATTTTATTTTATTTTATTTTATTTTATTTTATTTTATTTTATTTTATTTTATTTTATTTTATTTATTTTACAGCTCTATAGCTGCGGGGATCAGAGGAGGATGTTTTGTGGTTGTTAATTCAAGGTTAAATATCAGGATAAGAAATATGCTGTTTGGTTCCATCATGGATCAGGAAATAGGATTTTTTGATTCAATTAAAACAGGTTGGTGTTTTTCAGTGTTTTACAGAGGTTTTCTGTTAGTTAGATGAGCAAGGTATCTGTTTTTGCGATTTTTGGGATTCAGTGGCCAAGTGGTCTAAAGCATGCACTTATAGATCACGATTCCTCTCAGTGCCTAGGTTTGAATCCCACTCTAGCAAATCTTAATTTGAGAAAGTTTGTCAGTTTAGTTGCCGAAGTTTGGTGGTTTTTCTATAGGCACTCTGGTTTCCTCCACCATCCCAGAAATGACCATCTTTATATAAGTGAAAGTATCTTGACTGGAGTGTAAAACTACATTACCTACTCCATATTTACTACTGAGTATCATTTTTTAATTTTTTTTTTAAATCCAGTGTTAAAGAACCTTTCCTTCACATTGCCCTGAACACAGTGCAAAGCTAAATATTTCTGCCAGTTCACCTATAGCTGATGATGTCTTGATAAAAGTGAAATATTCTTGTACTTATTTAATTAATTTGGACTACATTTATTTGAAATACCCTATATAATATACTTGCATTTAGAAGAGAATAAGTGATGGAGTTTTCTATTTTTATACTATTAAGCAATGAATTTGCATTTCGCAAGCTCTCTTGAAAGGTGACTGGGATCAAGGCCCTTGCAATTTGTGAAAATAAGCATCATAATGTTCAAACTTGTGAAAAAAAACTCCAAATGTACTGGTTTTACAGCTTAAATTTCATAAATGGTAAAAATTGGCACAGTGATGATTAAAAAAACCATAAGATCTTGAATTGTGAATGGGGCAAAATATCGGTCCCCAAAATGACCAAGCCAGAGCCCTGTGTACAAATAACTAATACAACTTGATTTACTGTCAGATACTGTATATAAGACATGGTTTTGATTTTACCACTGTGGGTTACTTACTGTCATTATATGAGAGATATCACTTATATTGCATTGTCAAGTATTAAATACAGTTCAACCTGCCTTAAAGGTCACCTCTATATAAGGGCCACCTGCCTATTAAGGCCAATAAAATTGTATACAAATTGTTTTTGTTCATATTGTTTGAACCTGTACCGGTATATAAAGGTCACATGCCCATAAAGACCACTTTTACTGAATCCCTTGGCTGGCTTTTATAGACAGGTATGACTATATCAAAACCTTGGCCAGGGTATAATCAATCCCTCAGTCCACATGAGATACATGTACTATTATAGTACAGGAATTATATATTAAATTCAGGGATGGCAACCGTTAACCGATTAAGCAAGCAACTTTCTTTTCAATTAATTGACTCTTGTTTTAAGTATCAGTATTTCAAGTATTTATTTTGCTCAGTCTGTTTCAATTGCTTTTAATTTTAAGCATCATCTGTAGCCACCACAGATTGTTAATAGTTAATTCCTTTTAGAGTACCCCCATGTCCTGGATATACAAATGTACTTAACAGTCAGTTCATACAAGATCATGATACGGTACTCTGTGTATCCGACCTTGAACAGGATTGTGATATGTTTTCATCATGACATGGTTGATTAAACACTACCAAGTTGTTTATGTATTAATTATAACCCAGCACTATCTACAGTTTCACAAAATCCATTAACTAAAATTTTCCTTAACTAAATCTGGTCAGGCTCAGGTTTCACAATATCATCCATTAACTAATATGTTCCTTAATTAAATCTGTCCAGGTCCCGGTTTCACAATGGTTACTTAACTAAAATTTTCCCCAACTAAATCTAGTTTCGACAATATTAAAATTTAATGGTACTACATATAAAGAAGTTCAACACTGTTATAATATAGATGTAATAAGCCAAGAATGATTTTCAAAATGACACCTTAATTTCATGAATATCTTGAAAACCAACAAAACTATTCAGATTTCAAGTTTGCAGTTAATCAATGAGTGATTTATAATAGACCTAAATCCCTAATTCATATACCTATATTACAGGTGACATAACCTCTCGGCTGACATCAGATACCACAGCAATGAGTGACACACTAGGGCTGAATTCTAACATATTTCTTCGAAACCTGATTAAAACTATTGGTGTAGTATTCTTCATGTTTAAGTTGTCATGGCGACTCAGTCTAGTCACTGTTATTGGATTACCTATTGTGTTTGCTGTATCAAATTTCTATGGGAAGTACTATGAGGTAATGTTTTACTTTATTCTGTTAGTCTTCTGTTACTTAGTCGGTGATGTCTCAATATAAGTGAAATATTCTTGACTGGAACATAACACCTCATTCCTTAAATCAATTATATTTGTAATATTATTATACATGACCTTATTTCCCTGGTGGAAGTTTATGTGTTTTACTTAAGGTGACAGTTTTCAAAGTTTTACTAAATGGAGTTGTGATTTGTACATGGATTGGTATGATTGTTTTTGATTGCTACTATTATATATGGCTTTAGGCAGCTAGTTTGTACTAAATTCATGCATCAAAATGGGAAGATTGAACTCTTCTGTTTCAGATGTCAATTTCATTTAGAATAAATTAGAGATCCCTGGAAATAATTTTTATAAATACATTCAAATACTTCTTCCGAATTTGAGATATTTCTAAAACATTTAGCAATATCTCTGAATCTTAAAAATTTCTCTGAATTTATATGCTAAAAATGAAAACAAATTTACAAAATTCATTCATTCATTTATTTTTTTGTATGTTCGTTTGTTTGTTTGTTCATTCATTCATTCATTCATTCATTCATTCATTCATTCATTGGGTAATTTGTTCGTTCATTCATTCATTCATTTCTTTGTTTTATTTTGTTAGGAGTTATCAACTAAAGTACAGGAAAGTCTTGCTAAAGCTAATGATGTAGCTGAAGAAGCCTGTTCATCTGTAAGAACTGTAAGAAGTTTCGCTAATGAAGATGGAGAGAAGCGTAGATATAACAAAGCGTTACAAAATACATATAAACTGAACAAAAAAGAAGCAGTTGTATATGCTGGATATGTCTGGTGTATTCAGGTAAAGAAGTCATACTGTATCAAAGCTTGTAGTAATCAACAATAACCTTAAAAAAGACTTGCTTGTTTCACTTAGCACTCAACATTTAGAAGTGAAGATTAATTTAAAAATGCAAACCTCAATGGCCCAAGTTAGCAAATTTGGTGTGGAAGGTCTGTAGGTGGAGTAGATCGAAGTTTGTATTAGGCAACCCTGTAAGACATCCAAGATGGCAGCCATTACTATAAATAGCAAAATCACTAAAATGGCCATTGTGCTTTCAATTTATTAGTGATTTTCTTCAAATTTGAAATATAGTAAGTAGGTACCTACTCATTTAACATATGTAAAAGGTTTTTCACTGACCCAGTTTTAGCAAATTAAGCAAATGAGGTCAAATTTTTAGCCAATTTTTTTAAAATCTTCTCAGAAACCACTGGGCAAATTGAAACTAAATTTGGTATGGAAGGTCCCTAGGTGGAGTAAATCACAGTTTGTACAAGGTGACACTGTACAAAATACAAATTGTCCGCAATTACTATAAATAGCAAAATCACTAATATTTCCATTGTGCTTTCAATTTTCCACTAAATTTCTTCAAATTTAAAAGATAGAAAGTTTCTGATGCAAAAATCATAAAATAGCTTCAAATTAATATAACTCAAATATTTAATCAGATATTGACATGGGAAGTTTCAGTTTTGACATGTTCTTGTAATTACCTTCAAAATGGGATCAAGATCAATTGATCAATTGTGAAGGTCATGACCTAATTTTTTACCTTTATGATTTTATTTATTATCTGGAAAATTATAAACTTTTTGTATAGGCATGTATATTAGAATATTGTAGGTATTGACACAATGATGATTTTGGTGTATAGATGAAGGTATTAAAGAGTATTGAAATTGTTAATTACCTGGTAAAGCTTTAAATTTTTACTATTTATGAAGATTTTGATATGGGTATTCAGTTTTGTATTTTTAAAATTAATTTGCCATTATTTGTCAGGTGAGCATATCAGGCCCAATGGGCCTCTTGTTTCAGAGTTTAATAATGATGAAAGGCTTTTGTCTTGATTAGTTTCTTAAATCATTAAGGCCAAGTTAATTTAAAATTAATCCATTCTTGAACATAAAAAGTCAACTTTCATCGTTATTGCATCACATAAAATACCCTACCATTTTTGTTGAAATGTTTACCATTGTACACACACCCAAAATTGCATTTTGTTTCATAAAATGATATATATAAAGCAAGGATCGAGGAAAAACTAGGATTTTCAAGGAAATTTTAAGTGAAGAATTATAAATTTTGTACACAGGTATTGAAAATCTGTAAAATTTTTGCGTTCTTGGTTTTGCTAAGTTTATAAACAAACAGTAGTCAGATAAAGTTTGGTGATCACATTGTCGACCAGGAAAAACATATGATGAATAGTTTATAATATGACCATTTTGATATCACATCTCTCATTAGCCAGAGTCCAGATATCAGCCAGAGGGCTGGAGGCATTAATAATCTCTAGATATATTGTAGATATTTGAACTGGGTCTGACAGTGGCTGTTCTTTATTATGGTGGACATCTTGTTATAACAAACAGACTTAGTGGAGGAACTCTAGTCTCATTTATCCTGTATCAGTTAGAATTAGGTGCATGTATAGAGGTGAGTCTATTAAATCAATCATAGTTTTATTTGTAATTGATACACAAACACACACCTTGGCTACACTACACTGTATATGCTATGGAAGATACATATTTCATGTTTTCCCACCTCAGATAAAAATCCTTATTCCCATTGGTCAATTAGTAACCTAATAAGGGGTTATATTAGGTCACGAGTGATTATCTCCCTTGTCCCCAAAAAATATTAGGTCAGCAGCGATTATGTCCCCTGTAACCTATATAAACAGTCTGCAGCTGGTGTTGTCAAAGTGGTTTGCTGTTTCTGCACATGTACTAATATTTCCAGATCTTGACAATCAAGATCTTCGGAGGGATAAATTTGTTACACAGTGATGTAGTGACCTAATACGGAAATATATGGAGTCCAATATGAATTTTAATGGCTCCATACATTTCTGCATTAGGTCACTAAATCACTGTGTAACGAATAATATCTGTAATGTATACTGTATTAAAGCTTTACTTTATACATGCATAACAAAGATGGGCACCTTCTATTTTAGGAATATTTTGCCAAGTTGAGAAATGTGACAGTTATAATTACATTGATGTTAATGTATTAATTATAGGAAATAGGTGATGTATACACAGGATTGATGCAGGCCTCTGGTGCATCGAAAAAAGTATTTGAATACATTGACAGAATTCCAAAAGTTCAAAATTTAGGACAGAATATTCCCAGGATTCTGAAAGGTTATTTACAGTTTGATAACGTGTCATTTGCCTATCCAACAAGACCAGACAATAAAGTATTGAAGGTATTATGACTTTTTACTGTGTTTTTCTTATTATTCAGTGTCTCAATTTATTTTCTCATTCATGAAATTTTAAATAGCTGCTATTTCACCATCACAACAGTTTTAAGCATGTGTTGCTGCCATCTTTGTCCATTAATTTGAGACTTGGAAAATAAGTGGTAATTTAGAATTTAATGTGATGCTGTTTTTAAGGCCATGTCACAACTGTGTTTCTGTGGTCCTGTGTACCACTTTGATCAACACCTCTTAACGGTTTGTGTGGAGGCATTTTGGAAAATGTTAAAGCTGCGAATTATGGGAACATTGTCATTTTTATGAGGGAAAAGTAAACTGATCTGATTCCATATCCAATAAACAGTTCCACAAACACCTTAAATGGTATCACATGATATAGCTGCGAATCTTATTTGAAGTCTGCCCTCTGGATCCAAAGTCTTATATTCTACCACTCTTCATGAGCTGCATGCTGGCATGAAGTTCTTACTGTACAGTAGATTTGCAATATAAATGATCACCACTTTTGAATTTCACCTGTTTATCCTACTCAATGATGTATTGATTATACACAAAGTTCTAAAACATTTCAGTTATCAGTACTAGACTACTGGTATACATGTCATTTAGGATGGATCAATATCAGTATACAATGATATCTTTGTTCTTGTAAATTCAACCCCCCCCCAACCCCCCCCCCCCAAAAAAAAAAAAAAAAAAAAAAAAAAAAACAAACAATAAAAAACAAACAACATTGGGAAATCTTTGAAGGGGTTTTGTTTTCTATTTTGCGTAAAACCAAGGCAAGATGGTTGACAGACATATTTTCTTCTGTATAAAATCTTTAGTGGTTTATGTATATTAACACACTGAGACTCATACTCGTTTGATTTCTTACAATAAAGATGACCAGAAATATCATTCTCAGTAAAGTAAAGAGATGCAACCCATTCTCATTAAATTTTATTATTATAGGACATATTGTTCTCAGTTAAGTCAAGAGAGTTAACTCATTCTCATTAAATTTTATTATTACAGGACATATCATTCTCTGTTAAGTCAAGAGAAGTAACTCATTTTTATTAAATTTTGTTATTACAGGATATATCATTCTCAGTAAATCCAGGTGAAGTTGTTGCCTTAGTTGGACCCAGCGGTGGAGGTAAATCGTCTTGTATTAACTTACTTGAACATTTTTATGAACCTACAAGTGGAAATATACTGTTAGATTCCATACCAATACAGGAATATGACCACAAATATCTTCATAAAAAGGTATGTCATATAAGATTTTATTTTATATTTTATACTGGGAAGCTTGAATGTTAGTGTTGCTTTGAGTGGTTTAAGGCAACACTTCAAACTTTTGGTTAGTGACTTTCTGCTGGTACTCTGGTTTCCCCCACTATCTTAGAACTGACATGTAACTGAATGAATTTTATAATGATAATAAGTGGAACAAGTCTATGTAATTTACTGTAAGTATGGTAGAAAAGCTACTTTTCTTGCACCCCATAATAAAAAAATCCATAAAAGTAAAAGATATCACAATCTTGCAAATGTGTGCAAGATAGCCTATAGAATTTAATCTTGCCAAGATTTATCAATGTAATCAGAGGTGTATTGATGGTTGAAAACATGCTGAAATGAATTTTTAATTGAAGTGATGCAAAAAAATCAAATCTGTCACTAGTGATTTTCATGCCAGATAGGGAAATATTAACCCTCACTCTAAATTTAAGTCTAGAACTTGGTAAGCCTATTCTGGACCAAATATATTAGAATTGTGTTGAAATTTTCCTATCTGGTACCACAATGTGCTTGCCATACACACAATTAATGTCACTAAATGTTTTTTTATTGTTACATGTCCATCATTATTGTGACATCATTTGTTGACATTCAACTCTGTGCATATTTTCTTCTTTTTTTTTTTTTTGATTAAAAATGAATCATTTGCACACTTAGTTTGAGAGAAATAATCACTATCTCTTGTGTGTCGAGACAGAGAGATCTTGCCTTTCTAAATTCTTAGTTTAAAATATATGAAGTTAACATAATTTCAAACAACACCCTCATGAAACAGAAATTTCTGAATTTTGTCCAATTATTTCTGAAAATATCAAAATTAAGTATTTTGTTTAATTATTTCTAAAAATATCATTTGATTCTGAATTTGTCTTACACTTACACCAAGATTTGTGTTTGAATTTTTCAGAGCACTTTTAACAGTATACTGAATAATGTGTGAAAATTCTGAATTTATTCCAAAATGTAAATTAAAAACATTTAATGCATAATGACATTCAAAGAAGATTCAGAAAAATTAAAAATAAATTTATAACTTTTTCAGACAAAATTCAGACAATTTTTTTCATGAGAGCAGGTTAAGGACTTGTCTAGTAAATCTAGTAAAAGACAGATTGTATTTTTTTAGATCAGTTTAGTAGGACAGGAGCCAGTCTTGTATGCTAGAACAGTGACAGAGAACATATCATATGGTCTAGCTGAGGATGATTATGATTTTGACAGTGTACAGAGGGCTGCTGAAATGGCAAATGCACATCAGTTCATCTCAGAAATGAAAGACAAATATGAAACACAAACTGGTGAAAAAGGTGTTCAGATGTCAGGTATAAATACAATCATTATATTTTCTGTTTTTGTTTCAATAAAGCATTATCAGTATCAACATGATATTGTCCATGCTCTCAGATGACAGCACATTGTCAATTTTGTCAATTTTAAGAGGGTGTAATAGCAGTAATATTTTTTTGTTAACACTCTGATTGCAGAATATTTATAATTAAGAAATAACATTTTATGAATGTATTTTGAGTGTATTCATTCAGTATTATGAATGAGTCAGAAATAGCATATTAAATGAAATGCAAAGCAGTTCATGTTAAATATGCTTTTTCTAACTCTCATTCATAATACTGAATGAATACACTCAAATAGAATGTTATTTCTTATATTTACAATCATAAAAATATTGTTAGCATGACAGAATTGTAAAAAATAAGGCTACAATGATTTATTTCATCCAAGATTTTATCAAAGATACATGTATGGGGATGATGGAACAGCCCTTTTCCAAATAAGGATTGACAGTCAGAACTAGGTTAGTATTCTGACCAATCAAACAATATGTGACATAATGATATTCTGTGATGTAATCAGATAGTTTAACATGAGGTCATCAGAGGGCATGACCCACACCATATTCATCAGCAATTGAATGCTAGCAAAAAGAAATAGGTTCGTCTAAAGAAGGCTAATTCCTATTGTAAATATTCTGGAGTGAATCTAAACTACATGAAAAAGTAAGCGTTTGGATACATTCATGACTTCTGACACTTTATTTGTTGCAAAAAACCCCAATTTTAAAATAGACTGATTGTTAACACTGTCATTAGATTGTGAACAACCTATAACTGAAAGCACTTGATTTTCTTTTACAGGAGGACAGAAACAAAGAATAGCAATAGCAAGGGCCTTAATTCGTAACCCTTCCTTGCTATTATTGGATGAAGCTACTAGTGCATTAGACTCAGAATCAGAACATATTGTAAGTGCAATAAAAATATGTAGCCCACCTGTATAAATTACAAGCCTCTTGACATGGAATGAAATGTTGTGTACAATATTAAAAGGTTTTTGTTTAAGTTTTTGATTTTTTGATTTTACAGTATTTTTAGCTAAAACTGTTGGGAATATTCACACTAATGATAGCACAAATTTATCCAGGTGTAATGTTTAAATTGTTGTTGCAAAATAAATAAGAAGTGTTGGTTTCAAGCGTAATATGGCATAACATGATACAATATGTTTTAGTGATAAATGTTACGAATGTGTCTGAAATATAATACATGTATAATAAAGTGCTATAAGCTATTGTCAAATAATTATTGTACTAAAACATTACAAATGAATCCTTCTGCTACTGTATAAGAAGAAATTTTAGCAGATGGGCCGTTTTGATCTTTTAAACTACAAAAGTCAACATGAAAATCACGAAAATATTTTCCTTGCAAACATAGGGTTTATGAAGTATATTATCTCAGCATTCATGTTGTCTACTAGTTCCATAACCTTATAATTCTTTTTCAACACTATGGTAGCACAGTGGTCTAGCTCTACATGTTTGAGGTCAGTTTAGAGCCCAGGTGGGCTCTGACCAAGACTAGAAAATAGGTAGTAAGTGTTTTCATCAAGTACTTGGCCTTTAGAAATGAAAGTATTAGGATCCTTTCAAAATGAACCTAAAACTGATGCCTGTGTGGGGGGTAGGCAAAGTTTACTAAAGCACCCTCTTTACAAATTGCCCTGAGCATACTTTTAAGGAAATAATTTTGCCATATAGATATTGATGTCTTGATAAAAGTGAAATATCCTGACTGGGACATATACCTTATTTAATTAATCAATCATCTTTTTTTCACACTTTTTATAACTTGTGTTATGTTGCCTATATAAATGCAGCTACATTTATTGTAACAGGTCACCTACTATTGTTCCAGGTTACTTGTCGATTTGTCTTTAATATAAAATCAAGTATTGTAATATTAGAACTTATTTTGATATTCCTGTAAATAAAATCATATCACCTATCGAACCTGTGAAGTTTGTCGACTTGAATTTGAATTAGAAAACAGGTATTTACCCAATTTTTTGTCTGTTTTCATAACAGAGAAAAATCAAGGTGTTGTACATACCTCAGATAGGTGTACATCGCACCTGGTTGACCTGCATACTCATTACTATCACACAGGTAACGGATAAAAACAAGGTTGTCCTTCAGGTGTGCAGTTCGGGTTTTACTCATACTTGCGTATATGTATAATAATTACCCTCCATGCAATGCTCTGAGTTTGCATACAAAACACAGATAATAAGAGGGCATATATGCAGTATGTGAATGTCTATTTTTTGGTATGTAGAGCAAACCCAGAGGGCTGCAGAACACTTATTTTTTTAACATTTAATTGGGGTTTTATGTTTTAGATTCAATATGTATAACATTAAATGTAAATCATTAAACATAAAAGCTTAATTGACAAAAAAGTGACTATCTAAGTTCCGTGGATTAATAGTAGTATGAACATGATGAATGAGGCCAGTGTATTTGTTTGTAATAATGTTGATTGTAATAGTGTGGACATGGTTATATAGCTACAAATTATTATTATTTTTGCAATTTTTTTTTTTTGGTATTTTTTATTGACATTAACATATATGATACATACACCGATGGCAACAATTTATCTAATATATGTAGCAATATAACAGTTCTTATATTATGAATTAGGATAATGATGATTAATTATTCTAAAAATGGACGTCTAATGCTGCAAAATTAAAACAGATTTTATAATAATTGAAACTACTGGGCAGGTGTATCTGCTGGTGGCCTAAGCATCCCCGAGAATATCGTTAAACCATGAGGCTATTGTACACAATTTTGCCAGAAAAACATTGATTATTAAAATATTCGCTTCTTTTTGAAATTCCTTAAAATATTAACTTATGCATATTGTTCAAGGTATTGTTTTTGGGTTTGGTACTTCTGATTTTATTGTCTTAAAATATTTGATTTCCACAATTTTGTTCAAAGCACTGTTTATAAGAAATTCTAAACCAGCAATTAATATCACAAAATTAAACCAGGTTCTATAATGGCAATTCATGTATTTCAGGTTCAACAAGCAATGTACCAGAACTTAAAAGGCAGAACTGTTGTAATTATAGCACATAGATTAAGTACTGTAGAGAGAGCAGATAGAATAATTGTCATAGATAAAGGATCTATAGCAGAGCAAGGAAGTCACAAGGAACTTTTACAAAATGAAGGGTTATATGCAAAACTAGTCCAACGACAATTACTTGGGTTTGAAGATTCTGATATGGTTAAAAAACAAAATGTCAAAGATGGTATTCAGCAAGGGGCTGAGGGAAAATCAGAAGGGCATATAAACATTAATACCAATAGAAAAATGTCACCAGAATTATGTGAAGAAAATTTATCTGGAGGGTTTACTTTTGGTGTTAGACCTAAATTTCATGTTGGATCCAGTAAATAATCTTAGTGGAAAAAACGTTGACAAATACATATGGATTTCTTAATGGTTTTTATTGATGTATGATATGAGAACTTTTTTGTGGAAATTGCTTATTTCATTAGATATATAATGACATTATGTGATGCCCAGTCAATCAAACACAAACATAAAAAATGAAAACAATTCTAGGTTTTCATAACCATATCATGTCAATGAAATTAAAGTTCCATACAAATCTTATACTATGACCATAGTTTTTAAACCACTTTAACATTTTTTTTTTCGATATTGTTTTTTTTTTAAGTTTTAAGACCCTTGACACTTATCACTTAATTCATCTTCTGATGTATAAATATTTACTTTCAAATCTAGGTCCAAAAGTAAAGATATCAGCGACAATATACAGACCTTTTTGTCTAGTCAATATTTAAGTATCTTTAATTGTTGTGGCTAGTCTTATATCATTATTTTTTTTTTGAAACTGCTGGAGTAGATGATACAGATCAAGATCACAGGTTTTTATACAGTAATATAATTGGATTATGTTTTATAATTTTTGCATTTTCAGACAAGTAATATATACATTTATATTTATATTCATAAATTTTTTGGCCATTTATTTTTAATAATAACATTATCTGAATTTTAACAGGGTCTGATTTTATTTTGTTATTTTATTTTATGAATTTTGAGATACATATTTGAGATATGAAATGAATAAGTTTTATATGTTACTTTTACATATTATACCAGTGTTAATTTTACCAGAATACAATTCCCCATTAGTAGTACTTAGACAAAAATTTTAAAAACAAATTTTTTCAAGTGATTGAAAAAACATTCAAAGTATCAAATTATATTTGAATTAGAACTTTGATAGGGGGCATTCTTTATTGTTTGAAGTTTTTGGTTCCTTTTTCGAATTTGAAAATTTGAACTTTAGGATAATTTGATATAAAATCAATGTTCCTTGCTATTCCTTATCAAAGTTTTACTGATACAGTTTTTGTACAGCGTGAACAAAGTGAACCTGTACTTTGTCATCGCTTTCTTCCAAGATATCGAGCTTCTTTGCTATGAAATTATAAGATATGAGTACACCTGGAAATAGTGCGCCTGATAAATGAGCGTGAAAGAAGTATATCTGTTTTATCGTGAGATATGTATTCTGAGAAAGGTAATGCATTTGGTTACATATGCACATTTGGAATAAATTTTCGGAATACATTTCAGAATCTAGTAAAATATTGCGACGGGATGCATCTAATAATTTCTGCAATTTGGCGAACTGATCTCATGTTTACAATAAAAAGTAGTTCGAGAAGTTTGCGTCCTACGATGTAAAATCATAACTTTTTAAGAAATGAACAGCAACGGCAGGTTGTTTAATTAATTCTTCGTGAAATCTACGGAAATTTAAATTTATTTTGAAGGTTATGATAACGTATTTTAATGTTGAGGCAATTGTGTCATATTTTAAAATGTTTATCGATTAGATTTTACTTTCGTGAAAGGGAGATAATTCGTACAGTGTTGTATGCAAATTTTATATACAGTTCCGAACAGGGTTTCATATAAGCGCTGCTGCAGATGTCATCCACAAGCAGAGGAAATAAAATTTATGTGGTGTAATAATACAAATGTTTACTGATTCCAAAATATCGACACCTGTCCTCAAAAACACGTGGTAGTATGTTTTCTTGAAAAAAGCATTTCCGTGATCACGATTTGTTTACATCGTTAAACTAGGTCACCAACAATCTGTCGTACATTTAGGAAGCGGTTGAAGAAACAGCAAATTGAGAAAGTTATTTTGCGATTCCTTTAATTGAACGGGATTGAAATTTTAGATTATTCGGTAGTAAAAATTCGGAACTGGTAAAACAACTAAATGATCCAGTTATGCATACAACCGCTAGAATGTACCCCCTCATAGCGACGGTAGAATCTGCAAAACTCTACTTTCTCTCTATCCGAAATGACAAAACGATCGGGTACAACTTTTTTAAATTTTAATTACCGATTGTCTTTTTCATATATTTATGAAATTAATTTTTTCTACCATTTAATTCAGCAATACATGGTTTGGTACATAAAAATTTGTTTCTTTTTCCAAAAAAAACCCCATCCGTCGGACTATATGCATAGATCAACGACACCCCCCCCCCCCCCCCCGAATTTTCGGTTATATTCTGTCTTGCCACAACACAATTTTCCCAACTACGCTGTACAGCAGCACGACAGTGCTATGTTTATCAATATGAATGAATAAAAGACAATTTTTGTCTAGGTGTGTGTGGATGCGCGTGGTGTGTTAATTTTGTTAATCATTTTGTCATAAATATTTGTATGATGCTTTTATATTGTAGCTGCTTAATCACATTAAATAAACTTTTGAAAGTGTTGGCAGTTTAGTGTACATCCTATTTTTGAAATGAAAACAATGAAACAATCATATAATTTATGTCTTTATCACAATCCTAAAAAGCGATGTAAAAACGTTAAAAACCTGCAAATTGTGTCAAACACACGAACTTCCACATGGGAAATGAGGCCAGGTGCAACAGGAGGGTAAGTTGTCTACCTTGTTTCCAAATTGCTATGCACTAGTGCGTTCATCGTCACATAGATTGATAGAATGTTTAACATTCCAGTCAAGAGTATTACGCTGATATCAAGACGTTATCAGCTTTAGGTGAAGTGGCAGAAATGTTTACCTGTAGAGTGTGCTCAGGGCAATGTGCATAGAGAGTGCTTTAACATGCAACACCTGCCTTGACACTGGACATGTGTTTTTAAGGACCCTTTACTTTCATACCGAGCGAGCATGCTACCAAATGAGGTACCGTAGTAATTTATTGTCACAAGGAACTTCACAAGTCAAGTTAAATGTTGTACAAGGTTAATAGGCTGGTCACATAACCAATCAGAGAGAGAAAAAATATGACCCATTTTTAATTATTTCCTTATGACCAAACCTGTATGTAGGTATAAATACAAATACAAATCATATACATGTATTGCTCATATTCATTTTAGCTGTGATATAGTGTTTTTTGTTTAAAAGAATGCCATTGCAACTAGTTTCTACTTTTGGAATGCATTTTGCACAATAGACAGGATTTAAAAGAAGGATACCAATCCAGGTTCAAATCACAGTTCCCAAATTGAAGTGTGTTAGGCCGGCTACTTCAAAAGAGTAAACACCTTTTAAATTGATTGAAATATAATTTTCATACTGGCTGTGTATGGCTGTCACTGACATTTCAAATAAAATATGAATAGTCGATTGTCTTTAAACGAATTAAAAAATAATGCACCATACCTGATAACCATGTAAAAACCAAGGGCAAGAAAGAAATGCTGATTTGTTTCTTTATTCATATGAAACATAATTTATACAGAATCTTTTCAGATAAAAGCCTGTCACCAAATCATTCATCTATAGATGACGTTTTATCTCTTAATAATGCTGCAAAGGTTTTACTTTGATATAGGATATTTATTTTGGACATGGATCTTTGTCATCTTACCATAGTGAATCTGGCAAAATAAAACACATGAACTTGCACCCACCATGAAAGTTAGATCGGATGCTCCGGAAGGGTAGCCACCTCCTGTTTAGATAGACTCGCCCGCCATACGTTTAACTGTCGTTGAGAATGAAATTAACATTGGCGTATGGGAATTCCAATATATCCAGGTTAATTTTGGATACACAACATCATACTTATCAACAAAATTATGATGATGACCATAAAACCTTGACGGCCTCGATAAGCCTAAGACTGCAATACCTTTGCGTCAACAATTTATATGTAAGCAGCTTATTTCGTCTTACAAAGTTCCCGTAGTGGGAACAAGCTGTACCATAGCGTATTAATTGTGAAACAAATACACCATAAGCAGGAGAATCGGGTATATCGCTGCATAGAAAAGAAATGTTGACGATAGAAAAATTGAAATCAACACGTATGTCATAGTTTCATATGTAGCTTTTAGTGGGCGTCATAATTTAGGTATAAGTCTAAATATGAAGCAGAACTTAAAGAATTAATTTCAAGCTCACTGGGATATATGACATCCACATAATATACAAAAATCCAATTCACTTAATCCATCCTCTAACATTGGGATATTTACATGTAATTTAAATGTCACAAAAACATTATTCATCAGTGTTCTTAAATTATGTTATGAAGAATGTAACAATTGGTAACTTGTTCTTGATTTTTATAATTAAAAACAAACATACTAATCCATGTCCAAAATAAAATACAGAAGCAAAGTTAAAACTTTAATACTGACAAGTTAAACATAAATCAATCTAATGTTTGATGAACCAAAAGCACAATTTAGAATTGAGCCATGATATTAAGAAAAATATATATTGTAAAGATAGGACATTAAACGGATTTTGCAGTTATTGTTTTTCAAATATATACAATTAAATGCTTCGTATACGTAAATTGTAATAAGATAAATTATAAAAAAGAAATTGTTAAGATATCTGGGGAGTTCAAAGGTTACGTCGGTGCATTATTCAACCCGTTTAATTTTGCAGTATTAGGCGGCCGTTTTGGTTTGAAATTCCCATTAGTAGTGTTCAGACCAAAGTTGTGGAAATGGAAATACAATATACAGGTCCAACAAGAAAGTTTGGGCACCCCATGAAAGTGATGCATAGCTAGCCACAAATTTGTTCGTTATAACAATTTTGACATGCTTTATCAATAATTTGTTTAATAGTTTGCTCCATGCGATATACCACTAGATGTAATCGATGTAACTTGGACACAATAAAATTGCAAACGTCTCTGTTATCTCCCTTTATATATTCCAGACACAAAAACGGGTGTCCTTTGGCAAAAATGATTTTAAACAATGAGAACAAAGCATCTGTTCCACAACATAAGTAAAATGTTTTTTCTAAGTCAAATAATACTATAAAACATCTTTTTGCAGCAGGAAATGGACGTTATACGAAAAATGAATGATCGTTTAATACACTAACCAAAAATCCAATTTTACCTTATTTCTAAATATTTTAGTATTTTCAATACAAAAGGAATTTAAACAGATAAAATGACATATTTTACTTAAAAAGTGCTTAATAATCACTTTAAACTAAGGGTTTAAAGTCGTTTTTCGGTATTTCTATTTATTAAGTCCATATTTGAAGAAATATGATTTTTCCCAAATGTTTTCATTTTTTTATCACTCACTGTTCATTATAAACTAAAATTGAAACTTTTATCAAACATGTCATTTAAATAACATCCTAGGTAGTATATAAAAATAGTCTTTTAACAAATATAAGTTAACAAAACACCAAGTACTAAGACCATACACATTGCTTTTTTTACAAAGGTTATAAAAGGGGTGTCCAAACTTTCTTCTTGGACCTGTAAGTTATTGAAATGAGAAAAACAGAAGGACCAAAATGTATTTTACCAAACACACTTAAGGCATTACTTAGAAGGATAAAACAAAACTTCGTTTTTTTGAGGAATCTCAAAATTTACAATGCAGGTAATTTTGATGAACAATGTATAGTTTATCATGGTTTTAACTTTATAACACGTTGGTATACCAATGTAAATTGTTTTATGGTATTCCAGCTCTATGCCTGATATTTTGATAAAAAAATCTTGCCATCATCGCTATTATCGGTTTAATGAAATCCTGAAAAGTCATTGCCTTACGCCTTACAAGTTTAGCAGCATTATAATCAAAGGCTCGCATGTACATGTACAGCCTGAGGACACTTTCAATGGAAATATTCTGATGGTATAGCTAGTTCTCAAATTGATAAAAACAATGTCTAGTTTTAATTAACGTTTTTAATTGCCTATCCAATTGTCAATTCTACATAAATACATATGTAGTGAATTAAAAAATTATAAAGTTAAGACAACCATCTTTATGTTGAATAACAAAAAATTGAAATCTGAAAATATCTCATATCTTGAACGATGTAATATTTTCGTTTGTCCACAATTGTATATAGCATGGTAAATTAGCGAATTCTTGCACGCATTTGTCCAGCTTGAGTTTGAATTCTATTAAAATCTCCTGTGCGTTGAAGAACATCCTTGAATGGATTAGCTGGATCTCGGATATATGGTGTGTCCCTGTAAGCAAAAAAGTGATTTATTGCATTTTTAGAACAGCATGAGATGGCATTGTAGGCACAGACTAGATAATTAATGACAATCTTCAGACAATAGGGCAAAATAAAATGATTTGATTCTTATTTAACTTAAAGGTATAATACAAACTTTGAAACAATAGTACCATACAACTTTTTGAGGGTCTTTGTACACGTTATAAGATCAGGCTTGCAATGTCCCCGAGTGAAAATTTTAGTGAACATTTGTGTTTTGTCTTTGATACATGCATTAAACCTGATTACAATATCACGGCAATTAACTGTATAAATCTGATATGATAAGGGATGCGAGGATTCATTGATTCAGTTATTTGGTCATTTTAGTAGTAGTTTATATAAAAACAAACATACCAGCCGATTTTTGAATGACAGTTTAAAAATTTATTTATAAACTTTAAAAACTGGCAATTTTAGTTAAACACGTGGACTTCCACCGGTGGAGTGAGACCGGATGCTTTAGAAGAGTAGCTAGCTCGGCAAGTGTGAATTTAAAATTGGGAATGAAAATAGCATATTTAATAGTCCATGACAAATGGGCGTTAGTTTGTCTTAATATGATCTAGTTTAAACCATGTTCAACATAATTTGGTAGTGAAATGACTCAAAAATGCCCATTTGAGTTAATATGGCTTTTAAAGACAACAGGGTTAAAAATTTTAGCGTCTTTCAGATAAAGCGGTTCCCAATTATTTGTATCTTACATTCGCTCATTGAAACTGTAGTTATAATTCTCATTCCATGACAAAGCAAGACTTCGAAAATGTATCAATTTGGTAAAGACGGCTTTTATAAGATTCTCTAGACTCTTTGTTGATTCTTCCTCCCAAACTTTTATCGCTATCAGTTCAATGCCATACGAAGGGATATCAATCTAAAATATATACAGGATCAGGTGAATTCGTACAATAAAATTAAATATTTACATAAATAGTTAATATAATAATTGTGTAATCAAAATTGTGATAAAAGTAACATGGAACGTCAAATATACAGTTCGTTCTACAACAAAACATCACCCCCTACTTTTCATAAAGAAAAGTCATCGCTAGTACAATTAAAGTAGGAACAAAATACTAACGCAACATAATGCATTGCATGTAGGAGTGATTTACTTAGAATAATTAGGACGGCTTGGTATCAACACAAGCTAATTTACAGCTAGAATTTTGCAGAAGCACCTTAATCTTAAATGACAGTCGTAACACGATGAAAAAGTGTGCAATAAAATTTTGACATCTGATTTCTTGATTTGATTCCAATGGTTTTAACAGACTGCCGAAGTTTTGATGACGATTTTTGACTATCTTTGGCTTCTCTCTGTTTAAGGGAATCAAACAAAATTTTCAATTGAGAATTTCCGGGCAGGTCATTTCATTGTTTCTTGTACTCATTTCAAGTAAAAAATCCTGCTCAATTTCATGTTCCTGGAATTATGCCAAATAAAAATGTAGGTTTACTAAAGAAGGGTACCGATACCTTAAATAGTCAATACTACCAAACATATACAATAAATGATTTTCGAATTCATTGTAAATATTTTCCTCCGAAAAAATCCATCTTTCAGCACGACCTAACTCCTTCTTATGCACTTAAATTCTTAAATTGATAAAGCAGTTTATTTGAACAATCAACATTTCTATCCTTGACTGGACCGGAAAGTTTCCTGATATGCCTTCTCTTGAATATTTGCGTGACTCACTTAAAAAGAAAGTAGCCAAAAATAGTCCTAAATCGTCTACAGAGCTTTGATAGTCTGTTAAAAATCACTGGTATCAGATCAAGAAATCAGAATGACAAAATTTGTATCGTATACCATGTCATGACGTAAGAGCTGTTTCAGCAAAATACTAGCTGCAAATAGTTTGTGATGATTTCTAACAATGCCAATTATTCTAAGTAGATCTAGTCTCAATGAAATGCATTTTGTTGTATTTGTATTTTTGTCCCTACTATAATTGTAACAGGGGTGACGTTTCTTTGGGATGACCGGTATACAGGGCAATTTTGATACAGACATCGTCATTATCAACAATATTATGATAACAGCCATAAAACTTTATGAGCGGTACATAGGAGTGAGATTAACAAATGCATGTTATATTATTAGAATCACACACACTTTAATGTAATTTAAAATAGATTTGAGATGTTTGTTGACGTTCGGCTAAGTAATTTTGCTGCTAAAACAATATACGTTTTGCCTTATGATCAATTTAGAATTCTTAAATGATGAAGTTATAATTAAATTTAATAGACTATACAAAAAATTCTATTTGAGAACCTGCTTTTCTTTTTTCCAGTATTTACAGAATCTGATTACATCCTTCAGCTTTGAATTCCTGTCTTTCAGAAACTCTATTTGTAGTCTACACAAGCTTGCGGAATAAAACTCTCTTTCAAATGGCGATTTGCTTTTCATTTCTGCGTAGATTCTGTGTTTACCTGATATTGAATAAAGTTACAAATTAAACAAACCAGTCCGTTATCAAATTACAAAAATGAAACAAAATTAAACATTGAAAACTGGCAAATTTAGAAAAACACGTCAATTTTAGGCAGAAAAGTGAGACCAGTTGTTTCGAAAGGGTAATTATCTCCTGGTAAGTTGGTTAAATGCGCAATATGTTCATTTAAAACCTAAACCAAACATACGAACAATCGCAAAGCAACGTAAAAACTTTGAAACTGGCAAATTTAATTAAATTCATAAACATTCAGTTGAAAAGACTGGGTGCCCCGGAATGGTAAGAAACCCTGTTTAGCTCACTAAATCTTCCACACGTGTATTTAAAATGAAACAAATTAACCATTGAATTATTGGACGTCAAATATATCCGGAGTAATTTTTGAATACAGAACTATCATAGGCAGCGCAAAGCAAAGCTTTTACCATAGATAACATAAGAACATAATTCTTAAATCAATCAAACTACAATAGATCTATTATTTTATCACAGCAATCCATATACTGGAGAACTGAAACAATTATGTAAAATTCACGTGAATTTCCCCGCAATACGTCGCCATTTTTAAACGGAAACAAAACAGTATCTCGCAAGATCTCGAGAATTTTTTAAAAATAGACAAATTATTAGAAGCCGAATTATGTACTTTTTGTGTTTAAGTAAAAGAAACAATTTCACATACATGTATGTTTTATGAATGTCAGTTTATTAAGAATGTCTGGAATCAATTAATACCTATTATTAATTTCACATTGAATGGAAATGTTGAAAAACCTGTTGAGATTGTTCTCTTTGGTACAACTTTAGAGACACCTAATTCAAAATGAATCAATATTTGTTTCGTTGTAACTAAATATTTTATTCATATCTATAGAATTACAAACCTAGATTCCATCATTTAAAGCAACTATCGATGCTATGAAATAATATAGAAATGTTAAAATGTATTCTTTTTATTTATATCCCCCAGACAAGGCAAATCCTATCAGAACAATGTGATGAGATATTAAAAAAAGTTTGGTTTGAGTTCCAAATAAGTTCATATTCTATTATGTACATGCTTTAGCATTAGCATATTGTATGTTTGTTCCAAATGTTTTGTCACTTATCTGTTACAAATGAAACACACACACACACACACACACACACACACACACACACACACACACACATATATATTATGAAAATTGAATGAAAAACTTAAAAAAGAAAAAAGATATAAGCGTCTTGACGGTGTCTGCAAACTATAGTATAAATATTTATCAAAACGTGCTATAAATACTTAACTATTTTTTATATCTATATCAGCAATTGGTAAAATATCAACATCATGCCAGTCTCCATTATGCTCGGTCTTTAATTCAAATTGAACTGAATATTGTGTTTTTCTGGTGAATTTGCATTGTGCACCGCCTATTTTCACTGCGTATTCAAACTTTTTCCCTATCTCTGTAAGGAGTCTTCCGTGAGTTATTGCCCTTTGCAGATCGCCAACGTTGTGATCGTTCATTACCACCAGTAAATCGATATCGGATTTACCCTTTATAGCGGTTCCTTTTCCTAAAGACCCGCCCTATAATCGTAAAGAAAATATAAATATTAAAAAACTATTATTTAAATGTTTAATTGATTCACGGTCACCTTGAAATGTGTTGAATTCCATATTATACCAGTTTTAATTTTTACAGCACTAGACGGCCGTTTCGGAATACAATTCCTCATCAGTAGTGCTTGGACCAAAATTATGAAGCCAAAATTTTTTTTTGAAGATGTTGAAAACTTACCCAAAGGACCAAAATATATTTTACTAAATTAAGCTAAGGAAATACTTTGCATGATGGAGTATACCTTAGTTTTTGAGAAATTTCAAATTTTAACTTACAGGAAATTTAGACAATTATAGTATATTTCTGACAATAATACAAAATTATTGCCTACTGAGTTGGTGATATCCTCGGGGCACCAGCCACCAGCAGAGATATCGACTCAGGGGTTTAAATTCCATATTATACCAGTTTTAATTTTTACAGCAATTAAACAATTGAAATTGAAACAATTAAAATCTTAATTGCAATATCATTAAGAAAGTTTTGAATATAAAATTAATTTCCAGCATGTTTTCTTACAAATTTTATTATCATATAATCACAATTTAGGTAAAACTTTATCAAAAATCTAAAGCATTATTGTCTTATGGTGGAATCACTATCTGATCATTATAAAGTTTATAAAAACAGGGGTTTTTATGTAAAAGAAAAAAGCCCAGATACTGAAATTTACAAAAAAATGTGGATACCCCTAAAAACAAATAATAATATTTTGTGTATGAATATCAGAAAAATATTTTGATCTGTCTACAAAAAATGAAATATAACACTTCCAAATAGCTAGTTTTTCAACTCGGAAATTTCTTTTCAACAAAGAACACCACTAACATTTAAATCTAAATCAAATTTAAGTGTGTAAAATGATGCCATATCACGCGTATTATGTAATGCCTACAAGGTTGCGCAGGCATATGTAAAGCAAGTGTTGTTCTGATTTACTATCACGTATTATTCATACCGTGTTTGAGGACTTGTAAATTAACCTGACAGATAAATCTTATAAACCTAAATGTTAATTCTGGTTACTGGTTCGCAGAAATAAACGTAAATACTAAATGATAAATATATAATTGAGTATGACCTCTGGCTCGATGAGGATAGCTGTAGTATTTAGTCGCGTAGTGCGTCAGACTATAACGAAATCCCAAAGCTGCGTTTGCTCAGGGCACATAGGCAATGTTTCGCTATAAGGTTATGATAGTTACTGTACCACGTTATTACATAAACTATCAGGTAGACCATATAAATGGTAAGGTAATTATTTAAACTCATTTGCCAAAACAACTTCTTAAAATATTAGCAACAAGACACTGATAATTAATTTTCGACTTAATGTCTCTTCATTATTGTACTGAAGAATTGTAGGTCCAATTAAAAGTTTTTGTACGTAATTAACTGCCTTACCTTGATTATTTCTTTAATACCAATGTCTCCACTTTGCTGTTGTAGTGCACGAACAATGGTATTGATCACTTTTCCTGTGTTTTCGAGACATGCTGTATCTGGTTTAACTACGCGTTCTATAAAACAACCAACACTCTCATCGCTTCTCATTCCTATGTCTGCCATTACTTAATCTAGCCCTTACTTGTCTATACCTTATAAACAAATGAAAAATATAAATTTTATGTTACCGCCATATACAATACTTTTGGTACATGTCAAACAAAAGAATATTAGCCATAGCGATGAGTGAGAAAAACATGGTTTTATGTTTTTTTTAAATATTTTTGTTGTTATTCAAGCGGCTAAAATAAAAAAGTAAAAGAAACAAAAGTACTTGTGAAATAACGTAATCTTAAAGGGGATATAAAGATTAAAAAGACTAGGTATTTTAATATTGACGTAATAAAACACGAGAAAATACTTATATTGACCGAATTTAAGTTCTCCCTGAAAATTAATTAGTCCAAATAGGTATGATACGTGTATTTATCTATTTACTTTAATAGAACATTATTTTTGTCAGATGCATTTTTAAGTTTTATTTAATCAAATTGAGAATCAAAGGAACATTAAACTATAGGATGTCAAATTTACCCAGGGTAGTTTTGGATACACCATACTTATTACCAAAATTCTGATGGTCAATGTTAATAAATCTAAGTTTGCATTATTCCTCCAAATAAACAGTTTACTAAATAAAATGAATTAATATTGACTTTAATGTTTGATTTAAAAACCAAATTTAGCTAAGGAAAAACTTTACATGAGGATATATACCATGAGAAATTTAAAATTTAAACTCGCAGCGAATTTAGACAATAATATAGTTCTGACAATAATACACAATTATTGCCTACTGGGAAAAACATCCACCAGTAAAAATACCGACTCATTGGTTTCAATTATATATTATACCAGTTTAATTTTAAGCACTAGACGGCCGTTTTGGAATACAATTCCTCATCAGTAGTGCTTCCTCAAAATTGTGAAACCAAACTTTTCTGATGATGAAAAGATACCCAAAGGACTAAACAAATTTAACTGAAGACAATTTGGTGGCCTGGGTGTAAAAAGAAATGGATGAATAAAACGTATTTTACAAATTAATGAACAGTTTTACGCTACTGTTTGTCTTTTTTGTAAAGAAGAAAAATGCATATTTTCTTAACAAAACATTTCAGTTAAAACAACTAAAATGTAATTTTAGTTTTAAAATGTATTTAACCCGACACGCCTACATTCACTTACCTAAGAGACTCCTTTACTTTTGTAACTGCGCATATTTACATACATATCGTAATCAGAATGACCTAGTTACAGTTTATTCATGTCAGGAAAACATATTTTTCCAGATATAATTTTCGGTAAACGCTTTATTGATTAAATCAAGCTATTTATCGTATGTTGCATACAAAGTTTTCATATAAACCTAACACACCAAACAATGTCCAAATCACATTCCAAAACAAATCAAAACATTGAAAACTTGCAAATTAAGTTAAACACGTAAATCATTAACAGGGAAGAGAAGTCGGGTGTTTCTTAAGGTAAAGCACCTCTTGCTATCTGCACGCTCTACACTTGTAATCAAAATTAAGAATGAAAAGGAACATGAGATTATGGGTCGTTAAAACATCCAGGGTAATTTCAGCTTGTTGGTATTAATAATGACGAAATTTCACGTAGCTGAAACGAGATTTTTTTAAACTCACATAAAATATTATATCGAATACTTACGTTAGAGTCTTATAAAATCCAAATTTGATTATTTTTAAAAAAAATCATTGTAAAAATTTGACTTTCAGGGGGTAGAAACAGACCCGTGTCTGTGAATCAACATTGAATAATTGTTTTTGGTTTTGTGATTTCATTATGTGTTTTAAAGTTTTAAAAAAATAAAAAACATGAGAATTAATACTATCAATAAATATGTCTTGAATACCAACAGAATATATGTTAAGTTATTGGTGTTGACATTAAAGCTAATATGCAATTAAATTGATTTAAAACTTTATTGGAACATTTATGCCCTTTTAAAAGTTACAAAGATTCCTTATAAAGCCAGATTTGTAAATAAAAACGTGAAATGAGGAATGTAGTGCTTTGTTTGTGATAAACTTGATAATAGAATGCTGGGGTTGCAAAAAAGTACATGTCAGTTTTTTGTAAAGAATACTTAGAAGGTAGTATTTTTCTTAAATTAAAAAAAACAAACATAACAATCCATAAAATAAGAAATCTTGTCAGCCATTATTTGATTAACTTTGATATTACATTTTTTTATGTGGAAATGACTGTTAAAGTTATTAATGCGAATATCTGCGTTACATGGTTTGAATGCATAATCCTTGATATTTTCACGTTAACACCTATTTCAAAATATTGAACTAAAAATGAATCAACTATGATCACAATTATAAGATTAATTTGAATTATTCTAAATAGTTTTTCCAAATTGACACCTGCTTGGAAATTATCTTTGCACGTTTCCCCATTCTACTTAAAATAAAGAAATTATTACCAATTTACAAATTTTGATAGATGCAGTGACCTTTTACAGAATAGAAAATATAAAAGAATGAAAGTCGCACAAAACTGGATTTGTATTTCTTCAAATCCGATTAACGACTTCTTTTACAGTCAACTGATATATGCATTTAGTTTTAAAAAATTTGTTATGCATGCAAAGGAACATATACACACCAAGTCTACCTCTTGACATCCTGGGTCTTTTTATTAAAGTTCAATCTTTCTAAAGAATAAAACATTTTCTGAAGAAAAAAAAATGCTATATTTCCGCATGTATTATTCTAAAACTGTTGATATCGGTTTCAAATTGCTCATTTAATTTTTCTTACCTAGGATACTTGTTGACTTTATGTTAACTGCGCATAATATTGATAATATCGTCTATAAATAAACTACAAGTCACAATTGCGTGTCACATAAAATTATATATTATTTTGGAATTTCCAGATTTAAAATTTCAATACGTGTTTTATTGATCGATAGGCAATGCAATATATGATTGACATGTACTACAGGTCGTTCATGTAAAAAATTAATTCCATGTACCATAAATATTTTATTGTTTATATTCACATGTTATATCAATTACTAACGTTAGAGCCTTACATAGTTCACGCAAATCCAAAAATTGATATTTTATTTTTTTTTATATCAAAGAATTCTAGCTACGCGAGGCTAGAAACAGATTTCTGTCTGCAAAATCACAATTAAATAAGTGTATTTCAAGATGTGTTTGCAAGTTAAAAAGGAATCCAAAAACCATAGGAATTAATATTGATAACTTTTATCTTAAAAATCAACAGAATAGTAGTTAACTAATTGGTGTAGACTGTTATACATTAACGTTAATATGAAATTTAATTGATGGAAGAGGATATATATGTATAAATATGTTACTGGGGCTGCCTACAAAGCGAGATTTGTAAACAAAATCCTAATAATATTGAATCTGGCGTTACAAAAGTAGTAAAAACGGGTAGATATTAGTGTCTTGTCAAAGACACTCAGCAGATTTTTTTCAAATAAAAACAAACATAACAATATCAAAAAAGAAATCTTAATCTCGATATTTCAGCATTTTTATATGATATGAGATAATTGTTCAAGTTATTAACAGGAATATCAGCGTACCATGGTTACAGTCAATTGTTATATATATGGTTATGAAATTTGTGATGCATGAAAAGAAAATATATAACGACCTAGTCCACCCAACAGTCTGTGATTTTTATACTTTATTTGATTTAAATTAAATTTGTCTGAAGGAAAAAAGATAATTAAATTCCGTACGAATTTATCTTAAACAGATTAAATCTACATATTTATTTTTTACTTACCTTTGCTTCTTGTAAACTTTATTTTAACTGCGCATAATATTGATAAAGTCGTCTATAAATAAACTACAAGTCACAATTGCGTGCGATCTAAATATACATATTAAAACTAACTCTGGAAATCCGAAATTTAAAACTGCAACACCCGTTCTATTGATCTAGGTATAAATTTACATATTATACCACTGTTAATTTTATAGCACTAGGAGACCGTTTCGGAATACGATTTCTCATCAGTATTGCTTGCACCAAAATTGTAAAACCAAATTATATTTAACCAAATATAGCTAAATAAATATTTTGCATGAGGGAGTATACCTTAGTTTTTGAGATTTTGAGAATTTCAAGATTTTAACTAGCAGAGAATACCGTATAACTGGTATTTTTTGCGGGAAGCTAATTTTTGTGTTTGTTTTGCGGATAGAATTTTCCGCAAAAATTAAAATCGCAAATTTTTATTGTTACAAAACATATTTTAATCGCAATAGTATTCCCCATTGCGTACATCTGTATCGATCGATAACTTACATGACATACCTATTTATCTATTTATAGACATACTCTCAACTTTTTGTTACCTGTAATACCGGTAATATCACACGATGTAACCAGGCGAATTGTTCTCTAATTAATGCTTTAATTTAGTTAAAGCCATATTTGAGAAAGGATGGCTTTACTGAAATATTTAGTGAAAAAAAATCACGGCGATCTTCCCGATCCTTCTGGACCTTTAAGTAAAAGTTTGTCACCATTGGAATTCCCCAAAAACACCGAAAGATAAACAGGATGTCTTTACCCTTACCTATCTGTTGGAAGGTCACGTGTTCATGTTTAATTGCAAATTTCGTTTTTACTTCCCTTTTGGATTGTCATTTGTACATACATTAGTATGTTTCTTTTTTACCGATGCAGATATACAACCGTACTTTCGATTGTATGCATAATCATCGACAATATATTCTATGTAACCGAAGGATAGTATTTTTGTTGATTTTTTAAATTTTTTATTAAATATCGGGAACAAATTTGAAAATTTGAAAGGATTTTTCACAACCCGACCTACATTGTATATATTGACACAATAGCAAACTAAACCTAACTAAACAGCCTAAATGATTACGAAAATTGTATATTTTGTACTTTTGTATTCTTGCCTCAAATATCTACAAACAGCAGAGCTAATTGCAAGCACATTCCAGTTTTTTATGACGTTTTTTCGTTTTTTGTGTCCAGGAAAGGTTTTTTTTATCAATTTTACCTTTTCCTTTTAAAAATAACCTATGTGCTATTCTTCTTTAAATAGCACGATGTTAGAAGAAAGTAACATAATACTAAGTTAGTAAACCGTTCTGTACCAAGAAGAACCAAGGTCATGACAAATAATAACTCGAATTTACACTGGTAATTGTTGAAATCACGACTTTTGACAGGCTCTGGATATGAAGGCAAAATGGGATCCAGTCATGAAATTCAAAAAACATTTTAGTATTCTATTACTTGGCAACTGCGAAAAACCGAGCAGGTAAACCAATACTGTAAACCAATTTTTATTCGCGGCTATTAACTCTCGGAATTATCGTACCAAAACCATTTTGCTATTATTAATGTTCGTGATATAGACCATGACTGAATATTTGGTAAAACCAGTAACTTTTGAAATCAAGTTCACAAACATTTGCTTTCATGATTATTATGTGCTCGTGAAACACAAAAAAGTAATTGCACGCGAATACATAATGGTTTACAGTTCAATATGAATCACATTACAATACGTACATCACACCTAAAATATTCAATTGAAACCAGCACTTGTCAGTACATTCTATAAACAAAATTATTTTGCCAAACGAGAGGTGTTCACAATTCCTGAACACCCAACTTTACTTTCCTGGAGAAAATTCACCTAATTCGTTTAATTCGTTTAACCTAATTCGCCAGCTAAAAGTTTGACTTTGCTTTAGGATTGTTGTTGTTGTTATTTGGGCATGAATTGTTAAGGGTTTGCTTTATATTTTATTTATTAAATATTGCTATTACTCAAATGCATCTTAATGGATCAAAGCATAATCATTGAAATATAAAACAGATAGATGTTACAAAATAGTATAATATATATATATATATATATATATATATATTATATATATATATATATATATATATCACAAACTCTCCAAAATAATTTTGGTTTCGTAATTTTGGTCCAAGCACTGCCGATAAGGAATTGTATTCCGAAACGGCCGTCTAATTCTGTAAAATCAAAACTGGTATTAAATGTAATTTAAACCCCTGAGCCAATGTTTAAACACCTGAGCCGATATATCTGCTGGTGGCTGGTGCCCCGAGGATATCACAAACTAAGTAGGCAATAATTTCGTATTATTGTCAGAAATATACTATAATTTTCTAAATTTCTAATGGTCAATGTTGCCAAATCTATGTTTGCATTATTCTTCCCTATAAACAGTTTGCTAAATGAAATGAATTTCTATTGACTTTTATGTTTGGTTTAAAAACCAAAATATATAAGGAAAAACAATGAGGAAATATACCATAGTTTTTGAGGAATTCAAATTTAAACTCGGAGCACATTTAGGCAATAATATAGTTCTGACAATAATACACAATTATTGCCTACTTGGTTTGTGATGTCCTCGGAGAAACATCCACCGGTAGAAATACCGACTCATTGGTTTCAATTATATATTATACAAGTTTATTTTGAAGCACTAGACGGCCGTTTTGGAATACAATTCCTCATCAATAGTGCTTCCTCAAAATCATGAAACCAATCTTTTCTGATGATGCAAAGATACCCAAAGGACTAAACAAATTTATCTGAAGACAATTTGGTGGCCTTAGTGTAAAAGGAAATGGACAAATAATACGTATTTTACAAATTAATGAACAGTTAAACGCTACTGTTTGTCTATTTTGTAAGTAAGAAAAATGCATATTTTCTTAAAAAACATTTCAGTTAAAACTACTAAAATGTATTTTTTGTTTTAAAATGTATTTAACCTGACACGCCTACATTCTCTTACCTAAGAGACTCATTTACTTTTGTAACTGCGCATATTTACATGCATGTCGTAATCAGAATGACCTAGTTACAGTTTATTCATGTCAGGAAAACAGGAAAACATATTTTTCCAGATATAATTTTAGGTAAACGCTTTATTGATTAAATCAAGCTATTTATCGTATGTTGTATAGAAAGTTTTCAAATAAACCTAACACACCAAACAATGTCCAAATCACAACCCCAAAACAAATTAAAACTTTGAAAACTTGCAAATTAAGTTAAACACGTAAATCATAAACAGGGAAGAGAAATCGGGTGTTTCTTGAGGTAAAGCACCTCTTGCTATCTGCACGCTCGACACGTGTAATCAAAAGTAAGAAGAAAAAGAAACATGAGGTTATGGGTCGTTAAAAAAATCCAGGGTAATTTCAGCTTGTTCGTATTAATAATGAAGAAATTTCAAGTAGCTGAAAGGAGATTCTTTTAAACTCACATAAAATATTATATCGATTACTAATGTTATAATCTTACAAAATTCGCTGTAGTCCAAAAATTGATTATTTGTTTAGAAGTCATTTTCAGAGGTTAGAAAAAGAACTGTGTCTGCGAATCAACATTAAAAACTGTTTTTCGTCTTCGTGATTTTACTGTGTGTTTAAAGGTTTTAGAAAAAAACACGGAAATTAATACTATTAATAAATATGTTTTAAATATCAAGAGAATATATGTAACGTTATTGGTGTTGACTGTCATACATTAAAATTAATATGCAAATAAATTGATTTAAGAGAACATTAATGCCCTTTTAAAAGTTACAAGGAATGCTGATAAAGACAGATTTTAAATAAAAACTTAAAATGAGGAATCTAGTACTTGGTTTGTGATTATATTTATAATAGAAAACTGGGGTTGTAAAAAAGTAGACGTCAGTCTTTTGTAAAGACCATTCAGCAGGTAGTATTTTTCTAAAATTAAAAACAAACATAACAATCCATAAAATAAGAAATCTTGTCAGCCATTATTTAATTAAAATTTTATGTAACAGCTTTTTATGTGGAAGTGACTGTTCAAGTTATCAAGAAGAATATCAGAGGTCCATAGTTTGAATGCCTAATCTTGATATTTTCACGTCAACGCCAATTTCAAAACATTGAACTGAAGTTAATCAAATATAATCACAATTTTAAAATTAATTTGAATTATTTTTTCCTTATTGATACCTGCTTGAAAATTAGCTGTGCACGTTTACTTATTCTTCTTAAAATTAAAAAATAATTACCAATTTACAGTTTTGATAGATGCAGTGACTTTTTACAGAATAGAAAATATAAAAGAATGAAAATCGCAAAAAACTGAATATGTATTTCTTCAAATCCGATTAACGACTTCTTTTACAGTCAACTGATATATGTATTTAGTTTTAAAAAATTTGTGATGCATGCAAAGGAACATATAACCACCAAGTCTACCTCTTGAAAGCCTGAGTCTTTTTATTAAAGTTTATACTTTCTAAAAAATTAAACATTTTCTGAAGAAAAAGAATGCTATGTTTTCGCATCTATTAATCTAAAACTGTTCACAACGGTTACAATTTGTTCATTTAATTTTACTTACCTAGTATACTTGTTGACTTTAAGTTTACTGCGCATAATATTGATAATATCGTCTATAAATATAATACTAGCCACAATTGCGTGTGACATAAAATTATACATTATTTTGGAATTTCCAGATTTAAAATTTCAATACGTGTTTCATTGATCTTTGTATAAAACCGATACAAAAACCGATAGGCAATGCAATATATGATTGACATATACTACAGGTCGTTCATATAAAGAATTAATTCCATGTACCATAAATATTGTATTGTTTACATTCACATATCAATTACTAACGTTAGAGTTTTACTTAATTCACGCAAATCCAAAAATTGATATTTTAAATTTTTTATATTAAAAAATTCTCACTACGAGAGGCTAGAAAAAGAGCTCTGTCTGCAAAATCACAATTTAATAAGTGTATTTTAAAATGTGTTTACACTTTTAAAAGGAATCCAAAAACCATAGGAATTAATATTGATAACTTTTATCTTAAAAATCAACAGAATAGTAGTTAACGTATTGGTGTAGAATATTATACATTAACTTTAATATGAAATTTAATTGATGGAAGAGGATATACATTTTGTATATGTATTAATATGTTACTGGAATTGCCTATAAAGCGAGATTTATAAACAAAATCCTAAAAATATTGAATCTAGTATTTTGTTGGTGATAAACCCAATATTAGGATGCTGGTGTTGCAAAAGTAGTAAGAACTGGTAGATATTAGATTTTTGTCAAAAAACCTCAGCTCTTTTATCAGGAGATAATTGTTCAAGTTATTAACAGGAATATCAGCGTACCATCGTTGCAGTCAACTGTTATATATATATGGTTATGAAATTTGTGATGCATGAAAAGTAAACATATAACGACCTAGTTTACCTGAGTATTTTTATACTTGATTTTATTCAAAATTTGTGTGGAAAAAAAGATAATTTAATTCCGTCCGAATTTATCTTAAACGAATTAAATCTACAAATTTATTTTTTACTTACCTTCGCTTCTTGTTGACTTTATTTTAACTGCGCATAATATTGATAATGTAGTCTATAAACAAACTACAAGTCACAATTGCGTGCGATCTAAATATATATATCAAAACTAACTCTGGAATTCCGAAATCTAAAATTGCAACATCCGTTCTATTGATCTAGGTATAAATTTACATATTATACCACTGTTAATTTTATAGAACTAGACGACCGTTTCGGAATACGATTTCTCATCAGTATTGCTTGTACCGAAATTGTAAAACCAAATTATATTTAACCAAATATAGCTAATATATATATATACTATAGCATGTTTATGAGGACAGAGAATATATAAAATAGTAAAACTGTTACAAACACAGGGAATATATATATATATATATATATATATATATATATATATATATATATATATATATATATATTTATATATATATATATACTACAGCATGTTTATAAGGACGTTTCATGTAGCCTAAAGGTGATTATTTGTTATTGAATGTCAATATATTGTTGTTAAAATAACGTCTCGGTTTTGTTACAATAAAACACCTTCGTATTTTGAACTTGAAATTTGATCATAATGCACATGTGAGGGATGTAGCAAGATAAACAGGATGTCCTTACCTTTACCTATCTGGTGGAAGGTCACGTGTTTATGTTTAATTGCAACTTTTTAACTTTCCTTTTGGATTGTCATTAGTATAAACATTAGTAGGTTTCTTTTTTACCAATGCAGATACACAACTGTACTTTCGATTGTATTCATAATCATTGACTATATATAGTCTATGTAATCATAGGATAGTATTTTTGTTGATTTAAAAAAAAATTAAATATTGGGAACAAATTTAAAAATTTGGTAAGATTTTTCACAACCCAACCTAAATATTGACGCAATAGAAAACTAAACCAAACTAAACAACTTAAATAATTACGAAAATTGTATATTTCGTACTTTTCTTTCCTCAAATATCGACAAACTTCAGAGCTAATTGCAAGCACATGCCATTTTTATCACGTTTTTTAGTTTTTGTATCTAGAAAAGTGATTTTTTTTCAATTTGACCTTTGCGTTTTAATAATAACCTATAGGCAATTTTTCTTTAAATAAGCACGGTGTTAGAAAAAACAACATAATAAGTTGGTAAATCGTTCTGTACCAAAAAGAACCAAGGTCACGACAAATAATAACTCGAATTTACACTGGTAATTTTTGAAATCACGACTTGTGACAGGCTCTGGATATGAAGGCAAAATGGGATCCAGTCGTGAAATTCATAAACCCTTTTAGCATCATGTGACTTAGCAACTGCAGAAAACCGAGCAGGTAAATCAATACTGCAAACCAATTTTTATTCGCGGCTATTAACTCTCGCAATTATCGTACCAAAACCATTTTGCTATTATACATTTTTGCGATATAGACCATGACTGAATATTTGGTAAAACCAGTAACTTTTGAAATCAAGTTTACGACTATTTACTTTCATTATTATTTTGTGCCCGTGAAACACAAAAAAGTAACTGCACGCGAATACATTATCGTTTTACAGTCCAATATTCGTCACGAAGCATGTTCTGGACTGGAATCCACAGGGAAAGAAAAAGAGAGGGCGACCAGTAACAACATGGCGGAGAACATTAGACAACGATTTGAGGTTGATCCAGGTGTCATGGGGAAAGGCCAAACGAGCTGCACATGACCGGGACAGATGGGGAACTATTGTCGAGACCCGATAACACTCCAGGAGTGCAGAGGATTAAGTCAAGTAAGTCATGCGTCACAATACAATACATTATGCTTGAAATATTCAGGTAAAATCGGCACTTGTCAGTACATTCTACAGACAAAATCATTTTGCTAAACGAGAGGTGTGCACCATTCCTGAACATCCGGCTTGATTTTCCTGGTGAAAATTCACATGTTTAACCTAAGTCTCTAGCTACAAAGTCTTTCTTTGCTTTGGAATTGTTGTTTTGGCATGGATTGTGATGTTTGTTTAGGGTTTGCTTTATATTTTGTTTATTAAACATTGCTATTACTCAAATGCATCTTAATGGATTAGAACATAATCAACGAAATATAAATATATAAAGATATATATATATTCCAAATATGTCTATAAAGTTTATCCTTTGTGAAGTAAATTTATATATTAAAAACTTAAAAATAAGTTAAAATGTTTTCTAAATCATAACTGAATTTATTATTTGTAAAACATGTTTCACCGTTGTATACGGTTCTTATTACATATAAACGAATAATATAAAATATTATTATTTAAAACTTATTATTATTTATAATTTATTATTTTATACCATTAATTTATATGTAACAAGAAGAACTGTACACAACGGTAAAACACGTTTTACAAATAATAAATTCAGTTATATTTTAGAAAACATTTTATTTTAATATTTAATTTAATTTATAAAAAGCACGTAGCATTTCCAACCCTTAAATTAGATAATTATATAAATAACCCAGCACATTTGATAAAGAGTAATTTTATTAAAGTATAGCAAATAAGCTTTTACAAATTAAAAGATCTACTATTCAATTTATATTGTGTTGTGTTTCAATGACAGAAGAATCGTCTATAAAATCAAACAAAAATATCATAACTATACTCAAGAAAATAAATAAGCACATCAAAACAATTACATGTATTAAACTTTGCAGAACGTAAATCATATTATTTCATCTTAACACTTCTCTTAATTTCATCCACAAAAAATAACTTCATTATAGCATTTGAAACAAGAAGATAATGCAGATGGATTTTATATGTTTCAATTTTTATTTAACAATTAACATCGATCTCTACTTATTTGTTGAGCATATATCAGGGTTTTAATAAATTGATTTGAGTTATTATTTTCATAAATTTTCTTCACAAATTAAATGGTCCCCTTATATGTTCAATATTGTAATACAGTATTCCTAATATTGATTTAAAATTTTCAACATAATGTCTTTGCAATTTTTCTATAGCTTACATGTGCAGTTAAAAACTATGGAAAACAATCAAAGAGGATCCATCCTACAACTAAATCACTATTTTTCTGTAATGACAGTAACTTCCCTTTGTTTTAGCGCTTTCGGTTGTCTAAAAGCTTTCTTGCAAATTTAGTCAAACAATTTTTTGACAATGGGATACTTGAACTGTATGTAATAGCTTTAAAAATTATCCAATCTCTAATGTATGCATTATTGTCCGGAATATCAAGAACGGTATTGAAATTCAATATAAGAAAGTATCTAGTTAACCTTAAAACTGACCATACTTAGCCTGCTGATAGGAGACTTAGTTATATGGCAAGTAAAAACTTTATCCCGAGGTAGAAAACTAAAGCTGGGTGGAATAAGATGTAAAATGAATTTGTTTGTCAAAAATTTTATTGATTGATTTTTCAGAAGGATCATTTCATGAACAGCAGTTCTAAGGGGGGATATTGAGGCCAAAAGTGGGATTTTTTTTTAGTAAAAATCTAAACATCATTAAGAATGTCTAAAACAGTTTATATGGCAAATGTATCTATTTAATCAAGGATAAAAATTTAGATTGTATAATTTTACTGTCAATTTAATTCGACTTTACAGATGGTATAACACTTAAATTTTTATGACAGTTTTAAGACACTGTATCATGTCAGACTGATGTTATTCTCAGACACGGTAGGGAAAGTAAATTTTTTGGTGTTTCAATAATCAAAATAGCGGTTTTTTTATTAAAATATAATTGTCTTGGAAATGTTGATATAATTAATTTTTTTCATAATATAAAAAATTCAACAATTATGAGGAATTTCAGAAATTAATAATTAAGGATGAATATATCAACAGTAAGAAATTTACAATATGCTTAAACGGATAGAATTCAAATCATTAAATACATACATTAATTGAAAAATCTAATGTAATTTAGGATAAACATACTAAAAGTGAGTAAATTAAAATTTGGTTGAAAGGATAGAATACAAGTCATTAAATACAGAATTTAAAACATCTGATGTAATGATACAAAACTACAGTAAACTAAGCGGCATCAGTACATCAATATTAAGTATGAATGTTAGTACTCTTTTGAATATGCTGGTTTATGTATTTCATAATTATATTATTGCAAGTGTTGTTCACTCCACGCTTGACAAGCATTATAGCAATCCAATTGTTGTTTTGCGTTGGCTCCACATTCAACATTCAACCACTCCCTAAACCTTGCTGGATCTTGTTTCCAAACCAGGAACTGACCAAAAACATTCTCTGCCTGAAAAGCAAAAAATAACATATTTTGTTTTACTAACTGTCTCCGTATCCATCATTATCTTGAACATATTTGACATGCAATAGTTTCATGTCTCTTCCATTCTCAGTTTTGATTCCAGATATGGCGTATGTAGCTAGATAGAAGGAGGTGCTAAAACTTTCCGGTACATTCATCATCCCATGTCTGCTTATTTGTAAGCATTGTGTAAAGTTTCTGTAGTGGGAACAACTATCATAGCATTTTATTTGTGGAACAAATACACCATATGCAGGTAAAGCATATATATATTGGTTCAGGGGAAAAGAAAATATACAATAGAAAATTGAAGCGATCATGTGACATAGCTTTCAATCTAGATTGTCGTTGGTGTCAAAATTGAGGTATAAGTCCAAATATGTAGCAAAACTAGAAGAATCAGTAGCATCTTTTATTGCGAGCTCACTGGATAGATGTCATTTACATATATATATTCTCAGAAATTGGGATTATCAAGAGATAGCACGATATCTTAGTATTAGTATGTAGAGTTGAATAACAAAACAATAAACAAAACAAAGGATAACAAAACAGCAAACAGATGTGCACAGTTTATCCCAATTGTAATACCATTGAAAATTTATATTTATCACAAAAAAAAAATAAATAAATAAAAACACACAAATGTGCTATCACAATTTTAGAACGGGACAGAAAAACCGACCTTAAGAAAAAGATATACATATTTTACACACAACATGTATGTGCAACCCTTCGTATCAGATTGAGCAACTTTTTAACAGTATCACTACGAGTCGTGCTTTCGTTGTACATACACACTGTGTATATGGTTTTTTCATATTTCCAACTAGGTTATTTAAAATAAAAAACAAAACTTCATGAATAAAGAATTATATTTATTTTATTACTTGATCTATGGCATGACATATGTATTGCAGTTTGTGATGTCATTATTCTGTAATGTTTACATTTGCCAAATAGGAGATTCCTCAATACGTCACAAAGAGTTGTCAGAAAACAAAAAATGCTCATACACTTTACCGCCATGGTGTAAGATTTTTTATCATACGTGTTCGATAAAACTTGTATTTCGTAAATCAGGCAGTAAAACCAGTCTAATGTGAGATTTCAAGTTGCTTGATTCAATAATTATGCCAGTTTTACTTTTATTTTTTGAATTGTAATTTGAGCATGGATCGGTATGTTTTATTATACTTGACAAAAGACAGTGCATAAGAAACAAACAAAAACAACTTTCTTAAACGTTTATCAAATCACATATTTATGTTTAAAAAGTGTATACGTGTCCACAAACGTGTTTAATAATATATAATGCATCCTCTGTTCAAAACACTTGAAGAAGCAGAGAGTATCTGCTGTTTATATCTACTAATATTCAGCTATGTACAGTACGAGCATTGTATCCATGTAGGAAAAGTTCTTACCTTACAATCGAGCTCCAACATCCTACATCATATTAATAAAGGCCTCTTTTGTTTTTGTTTACAGTCATTGTGTTAACTGTTTATCATTTATAACTGCTTTTATTGTAAAACTTCGAAAGAGTGTTCGAAATTTAGTTTGTTATAAAAAAAAAATGAATACGCTGTATAAAGGAACATTACATTAAGCATGTAAATTTTCTAATCTGTGTGGAAAACTTGTTTCATTAATATACATTCATGTGCAAATGACAATTTTTATAAACACTTGATATAAATTATCTAATTTATCAGTGATTAATAAAAATATTTATTATTCTACTTACATTTGGATATCCGTTATTATTCAATCTTCCACCTAAAACCGGTCCAATTCCAGGGAGTGCCGTATTAGGTTTATTACCCATACCTTCATTACAGAAACGTCTGTGTTTTTGTGACGTATTTTCGGCCATGACTGGCTAATATTAGATCTGAAAAGTGAAGTTGACTAAAATAAAACAATTTGATTGAGAAGATTTCCCTAGTCTGTGCTAAATGGAACAAATGTGCTTGAAGGCGAAACCACAAAACTTATTGTTTTATTTGTTTTATGAATTAATTTTATTCTTCTTTTATTTTCCCAGGATTATTCGTTTTTAACAGATGTACAGGTGTTCAGAAATGAGTATATTGTCACTCCTCAAAATATAGTGTTTCTATTACCTGATTACCTATAGTCTGGGATGAAACATAAATAGACTATGGTAGAACAGATAAAGTATTGAAACAAGAGGCACATGTAAATTACTCATCATATTTACAGTTTATCCTTTATAGTTCAGTTCAATAAGTCATTCAAAAACGAAGATAAAGAGAAAATGTCTGTTTTTTCACTATATATTGCTATTTTTACGAACAGAGAGTAATCTCTGGGAGTATTGTCATGGGAGCCGTTTAAAATGCGGACAGGCTGAACAACCGCTAAATGACAAACCTTGCGCAAACTATAATAAGGTAGTGCGGATATGTGAGCGTCATTTATCAGTGTACAAATAATCGATGTATACACTATGTTGTATGGAATATGAAAATGAATGAGCATCATTGTTTAAACTATTTGGAACAAAGTTCGATGCAATGGCTACATTAAAGTAGTTCTTACATTACTAGCGTATGAATTCTGAAAATACATCGTAACCGATTTATGAATGAGGTATTCATTCATAAACTCTTGATAATTAAACATACAGCGAGTACCCGACACGTGTTATAAGCCGTTATTTGATTGGTTAAATATTTCGTTTTATTCTGCTGTAGTTTCCACCACTATGGGCGAGCCGCCGTCACGAGGCGAACAAAATGAATTTTCTATGGATAGCGTTAAAACTTAAAATAAAGTTACTAATTTAAAATCGCAACTAAAACTGGCTGAAATATATTGTGTTTCACGTGGTGATAGCGTACAGGGCGAAGCAATGTTAGTTTTAAGTTCAAGATTATCAGACGTAGGAATATCGTTGTTTTTTCATCAGTGCTCGTTTTCAGCCTTTTCATATGAAAATAGGCCCTGAAAAAAGACTATTCAGGCGGCTTTAATCGTGCACCTGTACATAGACTTCATTCTGGCATATACGCCAAAGTGCGAGAATACTTAGTGGTATTTCACTGTACAGTACAACTTAAGTGGATACGTGAATTTCCACCCGCCGCGGTGTTTTTTAATCCGTGACAGCAAAATTTCCGGTGGGAATTATCTGACCACCGCGATTTGCGGTGGACGATTTTGCCGGTGGTAAAATATTGAAAGGACTTGTCCACCGCGGTCATCAGTTTTAAGGATTAAATAAGTGTATTGTAATAGTTTGTGTTTTCCGTTACCCTTACAGTAAAAGATTCACAACACACACACACACACACACACACACACACACACACACACACACACACACATGAACAAGGTATTACTGCTGGCAAACAGTGACAAAACGCAAGTTTCGCAATGATTCCTTCTTAAATTGGACATTTTCCCCAATAGCTGGATGTGTACAGTAAATTAGTCAGATTTCATTTAAGGAAAATCTGAGCCAACAGCAAGTAAACTGACAAACTTCCCGTCGATTCGAACCTTGGCGGCGAAAGGTAGAGGATCACTTTGAAAAACTCGGCCTCTGAGGCCCAACAAGCAGAGTTGAGTTGTGTAACGGTGTTTAACGTCCCAGTCAAGAATATTTCACTTATATCGAGACGTCGCCAGCTATAGGCGAAGGTGCAGAAATTTTGCCTGTGCGTTGCGCTGATGGCATTATACAGCAGGGTTCTTTAGCGTGCCTAGCCCACCGTGACACGGGACCTCGTTTATTTAAAGTTCCCATCCGAAAGAACCGATATTTTCATCTCATTAATAATAATAATAACTTTATTAGCATAAAGCAAATTACATGCTTGTACCCTAACTATTTACAATATTGGACTGATGGCGACAGAATACAAATATGAAGACTATGAAGGTGGAAAACTAAATATAAATATTTGTAATAAATGACATATATATAAAAACAAAAATAAGTATCACAGAGTAGAGTTATACTTATAATAAATATAGATAATAAGTATTTAATAATAATAATAATAATTATTATTATTACCATCACTATAAAAAAGGTAAACAACATTGACCTGTCCGTTTGACCCTTGATTTAGATATTCATTATGGACAGGTAAATTTAAGTAATAGGGATCACGCGTGTATAGTCGTCTATATGATGTAAACACTAATCATGGGCAATGTTAACTGTGAATCCTAACGCTACCTATGTATTGGGTGGACCTTCCTATATGAATATTCCTAATGAAAGGTCAATGTTGTTTGACTATACCATTGTCATTATCATTACAATTATTATTATAACGTAATAATAATAGTAACAACAACAACAACAATAATAACAACAACAAATAAACAACATAATATTAAGTGGAGGATAGGATATTGGTTCTAATGTTCCAGGCTGCAATAAGATATGTCGATTGCAATAAGATATGTCGAGTGCTTGGCGAAAGAACAGTCACTACCCACTTTCAAGTCTTGGGTCAGACCCAGCCGGGGATCGAACCCACGGTCTTCCACTTACGGAGCCAGCAATCTACCAACTGAGCTACCGCAGTGGTCTCAACAAGCAGAGGTGATTGGTTGATTGAATGGGGTTTTACGTTCAGTAAAGAATCTATCACATTTATCGAGACAAAACCAGCTATAGGTGAAATGGCAGAAATTTTTCTTTGCAATGCGCTCGGTAATTACTGGGGTGGTTTTTTAGAGCGCTGCGCTTACCACGACACGGAGCATCAGTTTTTAATGTCGCTTTCAATGCAATTTCCAAATAGCGAGTGTTTAATTATGTGACATTTTGAAAAAAAACGAGATGTCTTTTATACAGTTCATAGGGGTAAGAAAGTACGTGTGTACTCATGATATGTAATATCAAGGACGCTTTAAATTAGATCAGATTATGATGGACCTGTTGCGGGGGTGGCTAATTGAAAGTATCTTTATTGTCCGTGCAACCGTCTACTCGTCTTTGTCGGCAAGCTTTGAACAAAAGTTTGAAGAGCTAATACACGTCACTTTGTTGGAATACCGCAGGATCGGTGTGCACGTGCTTAGGTTTCAGATTGTGATGGACAAGTTGCGGGGGTGGTTAATTGAAAATGGTATTGTGCGTTCAATCGTCTAATCGTCTTTGTCGGCAAGCTTTGGAAAAAAAGTTTTAAAAGAGCTTGGAAAGGCTAGTACATGCCACTCTGTGTGAAATTACTGTCCGTTACGCTTGTTTAATGAGGTGATGAAAACATACAGGCCGGTAAAACGTGCACACTGGAATTTTTAAAACTTAATATTGGTGAAAAAAATCGATTTTTTATTGGGGTGGGTAGTTAAGTATCATTAACAAATATTTGGGTCTAGAATTCGGGTTCGAATAATCTGCGGTGTTCGATTTTTAAAAGAATGACGGGAACTTCGAATAACCGTAGGCATTTGTAAAATCTAAGTTAGACTGTGCATGTACCTAGATAACGTGATAATCCATCAATGGTATGTAATTCATTTTCAATAATCATCGCGGTGGAGATTTTTCCTGCCGGCGGACGATTTTACTGTCCACCGCGGCAGAAATATTTTTAATCTGTTATTTAAGGTGAATGTCTATGAAAATTAATCGCTTCATATCGGCAACTTTTGACACCGCGACGGGTGGAAATTCACGTATCCACTTGAGCTGTACATGTAGTTGGTTTGTTTGGTTTTTTTATATAAAAAATAAACCGTCAGTGATCGATCGTTGTTTGATTTTCTTCAGTTAGAGAATGATTGGAATTTTGAAGAAATCTTTATAAATTGCTAGACTTTCACATTTGGTATCATCGACATGATACTTGTCAGATGCGTTTGATTGCTACCTTTTTAGTTAACGAATTGTAAATAATGAAAACTATCGTAATTGCCAAGAGTGACCTCAAAGGTGATTTTCTAAATTTGAACTTTTAATTGGATATTTGCAAGCTCATAATAGATAAAATTTGCTTTTTAAGCAGCAACAACCATAAAAGCAAGTTTCTTTGCAACTTTTCTCTTTGTGTGAGCCGCGGTGTTGAATTGTTGCTTGCCTTGAAGGCCGCTCGTTATCCATAAATCAGAATGGTACCATAGTAGAAGGCTTCGTGCTTATGTATATCGGTGTAAAACATTCATGTTAGGCTTTCTATTCCAGTCTCCGTTTTCCCCAAATTTCATTTTGGTCTAATAGTGAATGTTTGGCTTGAGAGAGTGATTTGGGCCGTAATACGTTACTCTCACGCACAATACCGAAATCTTTGACAGCAGCCACATGTCATGATAAAATGTATTCGTGGCAAACCTTTTCTTGCGATGAATTTCTCTGCAGGATAAAAAGAATAAACTCAACCCAACTGAAAAATTAATAATCTAACCAGTTCGTATGTCACTGAGTAGGAGTGCCACTGTATTCCAATAAAATGATCGAAGCTGAAAGAAAGATGAGCAAATCTTTTCTGATTTGGCAGTGAATCGCCCCAATTAAGCGACTCATCATTTTGGGTCTTGGTCGTGGTAGCGAACTCATTTAGTGGTAAATCGCCAGACATTCTACTTTGCGATTTTCCACGGAATTTTTCGGGTCCGGCTTGTCATTTTATTGCCGTTTTGTATAGTACTATCACTGTCGGCATTCCCGATAATGAAAAAAGGTGCCGATTTCTCACTTGTACAGGTGACAAGTGGTATATCTTTATGAAACTCGATTAAAGATCAGGGAACTATACTGCACACTTCTGAGAATAATCTTATTGGGTTTTCACTAAGAAAAACGACCTAGTGTTGTATGATCAAGGTATAAAAATATAAAGTGTTTGAATGTTGAAAAAAGCGAAAAAAAAACGTATTTTGAAAAAAAATTGTTGATCCTGTATTCTTGTTTAAGTGTTTTGTTGATCAAGTGTCTATCAACTGAACAAATTCAAAAGGAGTTAAATAATATTGATAATAAAATATTTATATGTCACTAAGGTCAATTTAAGACGATTTTGATTTAAATCGGGAAAAACAAGGTGGGGGATGTCGTCGAGGCCCCTGTTTATATCGTGAGAGTTAGCATGTTTGCAGTGGTAACATTCATAAGTATTCTTACCTTACTTTTTGAACAAATGGTCTTAATTAGCTCACCTGGCCATAGGCCATGTGAGCTTTTATCATGACTTTGTATGCGCCTGTCGCTACAAAGATTCCTCATTTTGGAGTGATCCTACAAGAACAAGGCCGTTTTTTGAATGTCGGTGAATGTCGGGCGGGCGGGGAAAATAGGGTACCAACTTTGTGAACTCAACACCATATCCAATTTTCAACCAAAAACCTTGAAACTTCACAGAATGTTTTTTACATATTGAGGTTGTGCACTTGACTTTATGGAAATATTTCAAGATTTTTTCCCCATTTTTCCAGACTTTGAAACTTAGTCACTTTTTAGCAAGTATTTGAACTGGGGTACCTATTTTGTAAACTCAACTCCTACAGTTTTCAATCAAGAACCTTTAAACTTCACAGAATGTTTCTATAAATATTGAAGATATGCACCTGACTTTTTGGAAATATTTCAGGATTTTCCCCCATTTTTCCAGACTTTGAAACTTAGTTACTTTGTATTGTATATATCAAAAGATTATCAAAGATGTGCATCTGACTTAATGGCAACCCGGCCCATTGAGTCTTTGACCCATTTTTAGCAACCATTTTTAGTTTGTGAGAAACATGGTATGCCGAGATCAATGGGATGACGAAAAAATGAACGGTCATTTTCTGCAAGCCCCCTTTCTCCACAAATTTTCAAGTTGCTCAAAATTCAAGAGTATTTGGTTTACATGAATAAAATGGTATGCATAGTTAAGTGGCGCAGACACAAATTGTTTCCGATTGGCCATTTGTGATATGGTTACCATTTCCCTGCGAAATTTATAAGTTGTTTCGATTTCAATGTTATATACATGGGAATATACAGGTTTTAATGTCGATGGCAAAATATTGTTCTGATTGATTGCGGCCATTTTCCTGTCAATCGTGCCAGGTGAGCAATTCCGGCCCCTTTGGGCCCCCTTCTTATAAGACAACAGTGTTTACAATTGTATATTGGAATTTGAAGTTTTCAATTAAGCTTCCCTATATTTGACAATGTTTCCTCAGGATTTGAAATTTGTTACATTGGAAACAACAGCATTTTAGAATCAAGAGCCTGTGAAAAAACCAGTCTTCTCAAAAATGGAAAGTATTTATAATAGTTTGCAGCTGAACAAAATGTATATGTACTTTGTAAAATCTTACGCAAGGCATATATTGTAAATATTGAATAAATTACAAGATGCACACCACATACACTAAAGACAACCACTGAACAAAAATTGTAGAACGCTTATGCCAATTTCAAAATAGAGCACTGAAGTTTTCAATTGAATAAAACTTGTCTTGCCACAACCAAAGATAGAACAAAATACAGATGTATTATGCAACATCTAATTCTTAAGTTTTCAGCAGTGCAGAATATATGCCTACTTTGAAACACTTCTGTGAAAAAAACATGTGAAGAATAATACATATTCAAAAAATGAGACTCAGTGCAATCTTGACTTGTACTTAAAAACTGACACAGTTATAACATCCTTCATGATGATAGGTAATTAGCAATTGTAAAAGATGTTTGCATTTTGTTCCCGCTCTCTGTTCGCTGGGCACCTTCGGTGCTTTGATTTATATTGGCAGGTGTAAAATAAATGATATCAAAGAAACTATTAAATACATTTGAATACGAAAGCTGGTTTCACAATTTCTATGTTTTCACCAAAATATGAATTTTAAATTCCATAGTATTTTCGATCAATTATTTAATAAAAACATGCAAAAGCTTTTCATTTTGTTTTATTTATGAAAAGTTGAGGCGATAAATTTGACAAAGCTCCAGATATCAGTGGTCGGACAAATAATAGACTGTGTTTTTAAAGAGACTCATGTTCTTCTTTCAATAAATTTGTATTTCAAACAAAAATCCGTTACCATGGCAACCAAAAGTGCAAAAACTGCGTTACACAAGAGATAAATTGTGTAATTTGACTTTATTCTAAATATTTCTTGAGCTTTAGCTTGGATTGATGTAAAACTTAAATTTTGTTATTTCACATGACTTGATTATTAGAAGAAGATGAAAAAATTGATAATTTGCGTGTTTCACCCAAAATAGAAACTCTCAAAATAATAGATTTTCAGTAAATTATTAGAAAAATTATGCAAATGCTTTTATTTTTGATATATCTCTTTAAAAGGTGAGATTGTTTTGACTCCAAAACTTAAAAAATACAAATGGACTGATCAAAGGTAAACAACGTAGTGGGAACAACCTTCAACATATAATTGTGAACAACAGACCATATTCAAGAGGATATTTTTTTACTGCAAAGAAAAAAAAAGTTGAAACATAATAAGTAATTCCTTAGACTTTTTCCAACAAAAATCATCATGTTTGTCATATAGCTTCAAATATAACATTTCGTTTATGTCAAATTTAATGTTTTAACCCGAATACAAGACAGCAGACAGAAGTTGAAGAATCCAAGTCGTATTTTTTTTGTTATAAGTTAACTAAGATAGATGGGTTTTATACAGTCTCTGGGATAATTAAATCGTAGTCGTGAATATATGTGTAACTAATACAACTTGACTGATAATGTACATTCAAATCATTGACATTTTAAAATAAAAAATGTCCAATAAAACTAAAAACAAATAACCAGTAAGTTAAGTCTTGTTGAGCTTAAATCATTCAGTTTAAAGTTGATAAATTAACAGCATAATTATATAACTACATGTACTTTTCAACCGAAAAGATTAATGAAATTACATACCTGTCTTTAACTGCGCTAGCAACTTGTAAAAATGAACAGGTAATATAACTGCGCACTGAATAAAATCACATATCAAATATCAAAGTACTGATATTATCTATACAAGATACAAGATACAAGATACAAGATATTTTATTAAACCAATTAAGGGCCCACAGAGGGGCAATACAATTACTGAGAGGCAACTCCTCTCTAAACTAAAACTAATTAAGACTGATTAGCAAATAAGGAAGTGCAATTATATATACATACATGCAAGTATTGAATATTGCCTTAATATGTGTAAGGGCCCACAGAGGGGCAATACAATAAATGAGAGGCAACTCCTCTCTTAACTTAAACAACATCATATATACATACATGCAAGTATTGAATTACCTTAATATGTGTATACATACATTGTGATATAGGTATATTATTTGGACCGCAGGGGGTGGGGGTGGTTTCAGAGCCTCAGCGAAGATGCTTACAGAGGAAATTACCTAGTTCAAGTAAGATTTCTGTAGTTTCACAGTTTAAAATCCATAATAATTTATCGAATGAAGACAACAGGCTGAAATGCTGGTTGGTTTTGTCTATAATATTAAAAAATTTAATTCTATCATTAGTGTAAGCACTGCAATCTATTAAGAAATGAGTTTCGTCTTCTATACAGTTACTTTCACACATCTTGCAGATTCTTTTATTCCTTTCTAATCTGTTGGCAGAATATCTGCCAGTTTCAATTTTCAGTCTATGAGCTGAAATTCTCAACCTACATATATGTCGTCTATACTGTGGATTACTAAGAATTGTCAAATATTTTTCACATCTAAAGCTTGTTTTAATTTTACAATATGTATCCAATTTACCAACAGAATTATTATTTCGATCTTTATACCATGCATTTATGTATGCATCTTCACAGAGACTCTTTACATATCTTTTAAAGCTAGTTTCAGACAATAGAAGTGCATGATTCTTATCAATGTCTAATATAGAACATAACTGATCAATACTACTATACCATGTATTTTTGTTTGCAAAATGTGCATCTTTAGATTCTTTAAGAGCATTAAAAAGCAAAGAATCATTTGGCAATTGTTCTAGACGATGCCAATATGTAAGCATAGACACAATAATGTTAACATAATAGGGAATTTTTCCAAGTTCAGAGAAAACTGCGAAATTGGTACTTTTCTTATGTACTCCTAGCAATCTCTTGCAAAACTTACTATGAAGATTTTCTTGTTCAAGTTTATCATATATCTTTTCTAGTAAAATACCATTTCTAAATTTTGAACTTGAGGTGTTAAATGCACCCCATACTTCACTGGCATATAACATAATTGGTTTTACAGTGTGATCAAAAATATGCATACTGGTCTTTGTATGTGGATGAAATGAAAAGATCATTTTGCAGAGTTTAAAATAAGCTTTTAAACTTTTATTGTACAAGTCTTTTCTAGCATTAGAAAAAGATCCTGAAGCTGAGAAGAGTATTCCTAAATACTTGTAGTTATTTACACAATCTAATAGTTCTCCTCCTAAATAGAAATTGTGTTTAATTAGTTTACCACTTTTATTAAAGGTCAATATTTTTGTTTTATTAATATTTACATTTAGACACCAGTCATTACAATACTTCTCAAGACAGTCTAATTTTGACTGCAAACCTTCTGGAGATGTTGATAAGAGTACTAAATCGTCTGCATATAGAAGACAATGTAATTTTAAGTTATTTAGTAAAACAGGGTCTTTTGTAGACTCTAAGTAGTTGGGCAGGTCATTCATGAAAATGTTAAAGAGATTGGGACTAAGATTATCACCTTGACGAACTCCAAGACTCAGACTGAATTCAGATGAAAGACGCTTACCAAGTTTTATGCTGGATCTACTCTTAATGTACATATCAACAATAGTTTTGTAGAAGTTTGATCCTAAATTGATGGAAAGCAGTTTAAACTTGAGACCAGAGTGAATAACAGAGTCGAAAGCTTTACGCATATCAATAAAGCAAGTATATAATCTGCCGGCTTTTTTATTGCAGTATTTATTAATCAGCGAGTTGAGGACAAATATGTGATCAGAGGTTCTAGCTTTTTTTGTAAATCCAATTTGGGAAGGGTGTATAACTGAATTCTTTATAAGATATTTATCCAATCTTTCGTTCAAAATAGTATTAAAAAGTTTTCCTACTGTACTCGTAATTGTAATACCTCTATAATTTGATGGATCATTTGGGTCACCAGATTTATGAATGGGTACAATATATCCTTCAGACCAGCACTTAGGATAGAAACTATTAATTAAACAAGAGTTAAATAGTTTACTTAAACAGTGAATCATTGCATGTTGACTGGATTTAATCATTTCATTACTAATAAGATCTAAACAAGGAGATTTATTATTTTTTAATTTAGATATAGCTGCTAAAATTTCTTGTTGTGTAATAGAATTATCTAGCTCATTGAAAACTTTTTCTTTTTCAAGGTTTTTGACACAATCTTGTAAAAACTGGTCTCTGTTAGAAAATTTGTTCTCTAGGGAATTCAGAGACTGAAAATGCTTCAACCATGAATCTAGGGATATATTGTTGTTGGTGTCAGAGCAGCTATCCTCATCCCTTAATTTTGATATTAATTTCCAATATGATTTTGGGTTAGTATCATGTAAATTTTGTAATTCCTGTAAAATGGACTGTTTGTACTGTCTCTTAGTTTGTTTTCGACATTTATTATATTCTCTGTAAAGTCTGAAATATCTATTACGAATTGCGAGGTCAAATGGCGAAGATGATAGTTTTCTTCCAAAACAGATAACTCTCTTTCTCATTTGATGTAGATCCCTGTTAAACCATTTTTTATTTTTACTTTTAGGCTTAGTTTTAGAAGAGTGACAGTCTTTCAATGCAGGTTTATATAAAGATTTTTTAGCAGCTTCTATATAAATTTTATTTAATTCATCAGTTGCTGTGTCAATATTAGTGTTGGTAATAGATGTATCCAAATAATTCTTAACCATATTTTGTATGTCTGCCGAAAGAAATGCTGCTTGATATAATTGTGATGAATTACCACACCATTTAAATGTAGAAGGAACACATTTTACATTTTTCTCATCTTGAATTTGGCAGTTAAAATATGATATAATGTTCCAAGAAATTTTACAATGTTTATCACTACATGTTGACATAAATGGAGATACCTTAAAAAATAATACCTGATCAATAAACTTTTCTGACACCATGCAATAGTCTACTACACTCTGTCCATTGTGTGAAAAACATGTGTACTGACCTGAGTTATCACCAAATAACCTACCATTTAACAATCTCATTTGAGTACCGATACATAGATCAACAAGATCTTTCCCCCTGCGGTCAACTACACTATCTTTACTATATCTATGTTTGATAACTGTATCTGGGCGATAATCATAAATCGGAAGATGATTTGCTCCATCGTTACTAATAAAGTCATCTAAATTACCTGTTCGTGCATTGAAATCACCACATATAATGAGGTCTCCCTTCTGTTTATAATTTTCAATGTCAGATTCGAGTAAGTGTAGAATATCTTCATTCAGAGTTTGTGAATACCCAGTCTGACCTGGTGATATATAGGTAACACAAATATATAAATCATTTTTTAGATGAAAGAAATTTTTATCAAGTACTATCCATTGGATTTCTGTATGTTTGTTGGGCAGGATGGAAATGTGTGGTTTTATATCTAATTTTGAGATCACTGCTAATCCTCCATATACATTGCCATTACTGGAAATCTCTCTACAAACAGGGAAATAATGATAACCAGTTAAAGAAGCAGTGTGGTTTTTACTTACATGGGTCTCCGCTAGAAATATTATATCATGTTGGGTTAACTGCTTTAGGAACAAATCATCATCCAACTTATAATCACCATGTGAATAAAGGCCACCTATATTCCAAAAGCACATGCTCAAATCTGTGCGTTTTCTAGTTGAATTTAACTTCATTACTGTACAATAACTGTCATTAATAAAGAGAAATGGAACAGTCAAACCATTACCAACAATGAAAATATTATGCTAAATTCAAAATTGTTCAATTATAAAGTAAACTTAATCAACAACATTAATCAACAACATAAAAAACAATGTGTCAAATTTACAATGTGTATCAACCTTTTGTATGTTTATTGTTCAAAGAGAGGTAACTCTTACCACATTTCTTTACTTACTGGGAGATATCTAGATAAAATAGAGGAATGTGATTAGTACTTGGAGTACAATAATTATCAATATGTGGTATTCACTATTAAGCAATGACAGAAACTCAAGATAGTACTCAAAGTATAATAATTATCAAAATGTGGTATTCACTATAAAGCAATGACATACTCAAAATATTACTCGGTGTATAATATTTATCATTGTTTGGTATTCTCTACAAACAGGGGAAACGCCAACCCGGCCTACGCATTGATTCATTAAACAAGTTTGCACGCGCAGAAGGGGTGAAAAAAATGGCCAAAAACGGCATACACGTGAGGCGTGGAAATAATGAAATATTTGTCTTACCGACTGTTATTACTGAAACACATGGCATTTTATTAAAATTTCTGGATAATTGTAATTGATTGAAGGGAGGTTTGCTCAAATTTGGTGGCAATTTTACCATTTAAATACCGATTGAATGTGAGACACTGGCCTAAAATCGAAAATTATTTTTTTGAAAAATGTGATCTCTTTCAATCATTTGCTCATGCACCAAAGATGTTTTAATATGAATGGAAAGAACTTTTTCCCGTGTTTATTTTGATGTATAATTCGACTGTTAAATTTTCTGGTACAAAAAACGTACAAGTTTTAAAGTCGAAAAAATCGATGAAAATGTCGGATATGTGATCATGGGTCGGTCCCTTTTCCGGCTCATTTGACCCATAAATAATGCAACGACAGCTTCCTCATGGTACACCATGTGTAAATTTGATAATACAGAGACGCTGCTTGGATTTATTTGCTGAAATAAAGTAAGTTTTACCATTTATATAGGGATTTTCTTCACACTTCAAGTCGATTTTGCCGGAATTTTGGGTCTACTTTCAGGCAGCCATCTTAGAAAAGTGCCGTCACCGCCTCAAAGTTATTTTTTGCATTCCCGAACGATCCTTTTGTATTGTGTACATGGCAGTCATGGTTTTTACACCATATAACATGCAGGATTGATTTGTGGTACCACTGAATATATGAAGTTTGCATGGATACCAATACACTGGCCTGCATGTACTCAGGACACATTGGCCTGTAGGCTTTGTAGGCCTTCAAATTATTTGGCTGCTAAATAACAATCAACTGTCTTATTTTATTTTATTTTATATTAAATACATGAGGGATGGGTTTACTCAAATATTTACCATTAACATTTGACCAGGAGTGTGGATTTCTACATGAAATATTCCTTAGATGAGGGACTTAAATTTAGCTCAATTCATGTACATTTTGAATTTCATCACAAGATTGGCACTACTGTAGTCTTAATTGTAAATTTTTTTCAAATTCTAATGTAATAAAAACCCCGGCTTCCTTACTTTGGTACAAAGCATGAATTCATGGTTATTATACAGTCCCATTTAATTGTTTAATCAAATTTTAACAGAAAAAAATTAATTTGAAATCCTATACAAATTGAAAATTTGCATATAAACTGGACTCATAGTGATCTAAGCTACCCTGTAAACATAGAATGACACATGTGGTCCCATTATTGTTATTTTTATTGTTATTAGCTCTAGCATGTGCTACTATTGAATTTTAATAAAATTGTCATGTGCTGATTAAAGTGATTTTGAATTTTTATTAAAATAATGCATTCAAAGTCAGTACATTTGAATTATATTATTTTAGTAGCACATGACAGCTCTATTTTTTTGCTCTGAAACTTTAGAAGAGACAGCATCTTTTTGCTAATGTAATAATTGAAATTGCTAGATAATGAAATGACACTATAATTTATTTTAAACCATAAACAGATAGGTCTAAAATATTGCAAATTGTCCATTATAATCTTGATTCAACACCCACATTAAAGTCACTTTGACAGATTTGTTTAGATGCCAGTTACAGTCACATAGTCATACCATACCTGTCCATCATCTGATGTTGACTTAAAAGCCAGAGTATCTCAAATTTAAGCTAACATGGCCCAACATAAGTTGTCATTTAATTCAGATGATGAACAAGAAAGATCCCCCATACTGATTATTTCAATATGAAAAAATGATTTCACTTTTTGTGAAATTTGGACAGAAGTCCTGCAACTAGGGTGCATGATCAGTTGGCACATGCAATGTAAGGCACTTATTCAGCAACAAACACCTTTATTTCACTTCTGGTATGTTATATTATTCCTTGCTGATTTTGTTTCAGTCCATGGATTTAACAAGTTTTCACTGATAACTCATGACTTGTGCATTTTTTCATTTATAATTATGATAAAACCCATTTTTTAGACTGGTAAAATTAGTATTAAAATTAAAACTATATAAAATAAACTAAATTGATGTGGAATTATAATAAGTTTTTGATGTAAATCTTATTTACACTTTCATTTGTTTAACATTCAACCTCAAATTAACTCTCATAAGTTGAAAATGACCAGGAAAGAATAAAATTCATGCTTGAACACTGAAATTACACATTAAACAACTAAAATATATATGAAATTTTGTGATGAAATATTGAAGCAATGTCTAAAGATGTTAATCCACAGCTAAGCTCAAACCCAGGTTAATGAATATTGTTTTCACAAGCACTGCCTCAACATAATACAGTTTATGCTTTTCCCCTCATTAAAATGTCAAGTCCATGACTACTTCACATGTACAATTAATTTGAAATTAAAAAAAATGAGATTTATCTTTGGTTAGTTTTAATGCAGCATTCTAATTATTTAATGTATGCATTCCATTTTCAATTTATAAATACTTTCTTGCACACCTCCATATTCTGGTGTTGGTTTGAAATAAGTCAAATATTGTGGTAGACTACTCATGTACATGTATATATCACATATGGCTTGTAATGGGTAAATCTGTTGCATAGTCATGCAGTATTAAAATTCTTCAAATCCTACCCTCCATAACACACATGTTCTCTCTCTCTCTCTCTCTCTCTCTCTCTCTCTCACACACACACACACACACACACACACACACACACACATTAATGCTGATTATTTGGACCAGCAAGACATATATTGCTTTGAGTGGAGGTCAACATCAGAGATCCTACCATTCCTATATTTTCCTACACAGTTAAACATGTCTATAAAGGCCACCCAAAGGAACCAGTAATTTTAAGTGGCCTTAATGGACAGGTGCCCTTTGTATACAGGTTCAAATAATATGAATAAAGAACAATTAGGATGCAATTATACTGGCCTTTATAGGCAGGTGACCATTATATAGATGTGGCCTTGAGGGCAGGTTGGACTGTATTTCCTATAATTTTTTTTACCCTTTTCTTGTATTTTCCTATATTTTTGTTACTGGAATTTAGAATGGGGACATTTTCTTACATTTAGTACATACATGAAACAACATTCACCAGTAAGTTTACATTGCAGCCAGTTGCCAATATTTTATGTTTGTTAGTAAAAGGGTGAACAGAAAATGCTGTAGGAGAGGCCATGGATGTATATTTTTGTGCAAATTATTTAAAAATATTCCTATAATTTTAGTGGAAACTCCTATAATTTTCTATAAAACCCCTATAATTTTTTATAAAACTCCTATAATTTTAATGCCACATTCCTATTTTTTCTCTATGTTGGACCTCAAAATGGTAGGATCCCTGCAACATGTAACGATTAGAAGTCAGCGCAATATGTAAACATGCTGGGCAGCTGACAGTGCATGTAGGTAGAAAAATCGATAATGCATGCAACAGTCATGACTGTGTGATGAAGCGAAGCACGATATTGACGTCACTACGTCAGACGTATGTACAATGTATGAGTACATTGAAGGTCACGGCCATATTTGTTTTTATTGACGACAAATGAAGGCTCTTGGTTTTTTGCTTTTTTCGGATATTGACACCGCATGCACCAGGTATAATACTTTGTTAAAATAAATTACAATAATATTGTAATATTATGTCAAAATTTCAAAGAGAAAAGACCATGGTATAAAAAACGTACAAGTTTTAAAAATCGAGTCGAGTTTCATGCTGAATAGGCTACAGTGATTTTTAAGAGAAATCAGGTGCCGTCAGAAAATAGAGTTTTTTTGTAAGTATGCATGTCATCCAGGATTTTTTCATGCATGCGTAATTTTAAGTTCATAACAAATCTGCTAATAATGCGTTTACACCCATAAATGTAAATTTTACCGTTAAAATACGACACTGGATTTAGTGTACACTGAAGCTCGCGGCCATATTTGTTTTTATTGACGACGAATGAAGGATCTTGGTTTTTTGCTTTTTTCAGATATCCACACCTTATGCACCAGGTATAATATTTTAAGAAAATAAATTTCACTGATATTGTAATATTATGTCCAAATTTCAAAGAGAAATACTCATGGTACAAAAAACGTACAAGTTTTAAAAATTGAGTCGTGCTGATTAACAGTGATTTTCAAGAGAAACCAGGTGCCGTCAGAAAATCGCGAATTTTTTGTTTGTATGCATGTCATCTGGGATTTTTTCATACATGCGAAATTTTAGGTTCATGACAAATCTGCTGATAATGGTTTACACCCATAAATGCAAATTTTAACGTTAAAATACGACACTGAATTTACTGTACACTGAAGCTCGCGGCCATTTTTGTTTTCATTGACGACGAATGGAGGCTCATGGTTTTTTGCTTTTTTCAGATATCTACACCTTATGCACCAGGTATAATATTTTAAGAAAATAAATTTCACTGATATTGTAATATTGTGTCCAAATTTCAAAGAGAAATATTCATGGTACAAAAAACGTACAAGTTTTAAAAATCGAGTTGAATTTCGTGCTGATTTTCAAGAGAAATCGGGTGCCGTCAGAAAATCGCGATTTTTTTTATAAGTATGATATGTTATCTAAGATTTTATAATACATACGAAATTTTAAGTTTATGATACATGTGCTTTTATTGCGTTTTCACCTAAACATGCAAATTTTACCGTTGAAATAGAAACTGAATGTGACCGATTGTTTTCCGGTTTCGGACACTTGACAAAAAATAATCCCGTTTTTTCGACCGCGGAAGGTTTCAAAAAACAAAACCGAAACACAATTTGCTCTTGGCGTTTCCCCTGAAAACAATATGATTATCAAATACTCAAAATATGGTACAAGAGTTACCGGTACTCACAATAAAAGGTGTACTAGGTATTACATTACTTCGTATTCACCAAGGCCTATCGCCAAATTTGAAGGGCCTGGGTCCCCTGAACCTCGGTGGTCCAGGTCTCCTAAAACCAAAATTATAGGGTCTGCCAGGATTGCGTCTACCTACATCTGAATTGCTTTTTTGAGGAATGGGGATCTGAAGCACTTTATGTATGGCACGTTTTATATTGGCTGCTAGCTTTGAAGTGCCTCTATAAGTGAGGTGGAACCCATCATTAGACAGGAATTGTGGTTTAGGCTCTCCTACTTCACACATGTTACTATTGTCACTTAGACAAATACTGGGCTTATTTATAAATTTACATTTGACCAATGCATTGAGAAGTTGTGATTTGGTGTGATAGTCATAACTATCAGATCTTGGGGTTGCTAGTGATACAATTATTTTAGATGAAGGCCATTTACCTTCAATTGTTTTGACAATTTGGTCCAATTTAACAAGGCACTGTTCTGGGGTATTGTTCCTAATATCATTTGTCAGGGAGTGCAACACAATTACATCTGGGATATAGTCATTAAAATTCAGAATTGTGTCATGTGTTTTATCTAGAGTATATGCAATTAACTTCTGATTCTTGCTACTTCTAGTGATTCTATCTTCGTTTATATCACTAATATTGGAAGTCCAAACTATCAACACAGTGGGTTTACTGTCCTGAGTGTTTGTTTTAATTCCAGTGTTTCTAGCAGTGTTCTGTTCTGACCTATGGCTATGGCCAGATTCACTATCAATCTGAGGTGATACATTCCCCGCCGAGTTGAAATCACAGTTTCTGGAATTATGTAGTTTTAATGAGTGAATTTTTTGTTGGTATTTCTCGACATCCCGTGTGAGAGAGAGACATTTTGAATTTAAGTCCGAAAGTTCTAGGTTACGATCCTCCAATTTCTTCTGCAACCATTGGTGTTCCTTGCTTGCATCATTTATCAGCTCGTTACATCTGGCTTTTAGGTGGATGTTGTGTTGTTTTTCCTGTTTCAACAATTCTTCAATGTGTGCAGTGTCCAGAGCATTTACATGTTTTACTTGTTGTAGCTTACGTTTGAGAGCTAGATTTTCATCTTCAAGCTTTTCCATTTTGGTTTTCAAAGATTTTATTTCTTGCTCAAGTTTCGCTGTTTGTACTCCTTTTCCATGTTTGTCCGGTTCGCAGTGGGGTGACTGCTTTTGAGGGAGTCTAGAGATCATATCGTTCAAGGATGTTTGCAACATGTCATTTTGGGTTGTGCTTATCATTTGCACTGCATTAACAAAACTAGACTCTATCTTATTTAGATGAGAATGAAATTGCTTAGACAGTTCTTCCATCAGTGTAGAAACTTCAACACTATTTTGTGCTCGTTCGACATTAGCTACAGTTTGTTTAATTATGGCATCAGAACTAGACTTCTGAGGTACTTCAATATTGATCAAATTTTGCTCAGTAGCAGCTGTATCAGATTGCAAGGTCTCTGGCACCACACTCCTGTCCACAGAATGATTTAACACAGGGACAGGTTCTGAAATTTGGGATCCTACAGTATCATCCAAAAGGTGTTTAACATTAGTTTCAGAATCTAGACTTGCCACAACCGTCGACCGTTTAACCAAAGTTTCAGAGTTGGGATCTGAAAATTCTGCATCCTGGACACCATTACCTCCATTGAACTTAACGATTGCCTTAACCAGAGGTAACAATACTGGAAAGTGTTTTAATGCAAAAATCATGTAGTCGTTCCCCTGTACCTGGATTGTACCAGTTTTTACAAAGAATGTTAATTTGTACATTAGCGGATTGTGTCAGTTATCCGTTTCAATATCTACCACTATCGAATGAGGAGCGTCAGGGGCCTCATCAAGGGTTCAAGTACTGGGTTCATCATGCCATGTAACTTTAAGTTGATCTGAATCTCCTAAATGATCATAATAAAATACAGAAAGGGCCTTAATCCAGGGATATATACGATCGACTGTCGTGTAAAACGCCACTAGCCTAGCCTCAGAGTTATATAGATTCATGTCCAGATTTTCAAATTGACAGTTTTTGGCTTTCCCCGTTCTTGGATTTAATTTTGTTGGGATGAATTTTTTAGGATAGTCCTCATAAGTCTTTTTCATATCCAAATCAAAGGTACTAATGTCACAATCAATCTCAAGGTCATTTTGATTTGTACACGTGGCATCCATTGCTGAGGGGCGACTTTCCACTAATCAACAAATACAACAGTCTTGACAATCGCAAATTCAATGAGTATTCATACACGTGACATATACGATATCGTATGATAGTAAGATTTGACCGTCATTCACTTCTCTTCATGTTACTGACACATTTTTTCGTCTTCGGTTTTCTTGTACACCACTATACAACCGGAAGCGGAACTATATATATTGTTTGACCGGTTCAAAGGTGCGATTGATATTACGATCACATTATCAAGTCATTTATAGATTAATTAGTATTCACTTGGCTATAATCAAAATCAAACATACTAATTCATGTCTGAATCACAATCCAGAAGCAAAGTAAAACTTCGAAACTTTTAGAATAATTTACACTCAATGAAACAAGGAAATCTTTACAAAATTGATTATATTCCTTACAACACCAAAACAATGAAATATATTATATCCTATCCATATATTACCTATGAATAAACAAAACGTTTACTATATCGTTATTTTCTGGAATATATTTGAGGTCACATTGTTCCATGTTATTTTCACTCAATTTTGATCACACACGCTGTGGGTGTAGCTTGCTAAACATGAGGTGCTTACTCTTCCAGAGCACCAGGACTCACTTCCCTGATGGAGGTCACGTGTTTAACCTTACTTTTCAGTATCAAAGTTTTTACTTTGCTTCTGGATTATCATTCGGATATGGATTAATATGTTTGTTGTTGTTAATCTTGTAAAAAAATATAAAGGTACATTTATGTATATATTGGACTTTTTGCAGACTGCATGCACTTTCTGGAAGCTCATAAAAGAGTGTTTTCAAAAGTCCAACAGTTATACCGAGCGGCCAATCCATCTATCTCCTAGTCATTTTTGGAATATATTTGAGTTTCACAATTTTGTTTCACAATTTTGGTCCAAGCACTACTCACACATATTTATGAATTTCACTTTTTCCAGACAGGTGTCTCGGATTTCTTGGTTATACTTATGTTGGATTTGCTCAATGAGTCTGAGCTAGGTTTGAATTCCGTTTGTTCTTCCCAAACGGTCGTTTAGTGCTGTAAAATTAATTGGTTATATATGTAATTTCAACCACTGGGCCGGTAGTCTACTGGTGGATGTTTCCCCGAGATACACCCGTCACGTGATAAATCAGAATTTGGAATGAAAGTAACATGGGACTATGGCACGTCAAATTTATCCAGGGTAATTTCGGATACAGAGATATCAAATTTATCAACAATATTGTGATGGTGGCCATAAAACTTTTCCATGGCTTTGATAAGTTTAAAGTTCCAATATCGCTAGGTCTTACATTGTAAGTACCTTGCTTCGTTGTATAAAGTTCTCTTAGCTGGAACAACCTTTAAACTGACAATGCATACTTCCAACCCACATTTATGAACAACAAAAGCCATATATTCTTCTTTTTATATCAATCAATGATATAGTTTTGTTTTACAAATGAATGCTAGTACAGAAATTAAAGAAATAATATTCGTATAGTGCTGGTCAACAAATTCTAGCTGGGACACGCCTATTTCAAAAACAAGCGTTTGACGAATCAATTTCAGAACCCGGAACTGAATTGCCACTTCATAGTAACACTGGTCATGACGATTAAACGGTTTTGTTCCTAATGTTCCTCTGTAGTTAATCAGTCTACCAGATTCTATTGTTTTGTAAAGACTTGTTTCTTTTGTAGCATGTTTACTCTGCATTACTTTCTTTTCTCCATATATTTCGACATTGGAGTGACATACAGATGCAGCAAATTCAAAATCTGCACCTATAATGGAATTGAATTTCATCATAAACAAATATACCTGACCATGTTCAAATCACAATCTAAAAACAAAGAAACAACTATGAAAATTGGAAAGTTTAGGCACACGTGTGGATTTTCATTGTGGGAATCTATAGTGGGTGGTCTGGATGTGTAATCACCACCTGTTTAGATAGCGTATAAATATCCGAGTCCTCTGTATCCAACACAAACATACCAATCCATGTCCAAACCACAATCCTAAAGTAAGGTGATAACTTAGCAAATTACGTTAAATATGTGAACTTCACCAGGGAAGTGAGGCTGGATGTTCTGGAAGGGTAAGTACCTCCTGTTAAGCTATCTACACCCGCTATATGCTATTTACAATTAAGGTTTGTTCGTCTCGTATCTAAATATGTGGTGATTCTGGGACACGGTAACAGTGCACTTGAAAACATGTTAAGGACCATTTAAATGTATATGACATTTTGCTACATGTAACAATTACATCTACTCATGAAGAGGTATTTTTAAATTGTGTCTGTCACCATGGAATGGTTACTTTTTAATTATTATTTTAGCTTTTATTTTATTTTAAATAAACTATGAAATTATGATTTTACGTTGTTTTTTTTAATTTGTAGCTGAAACTAAAACGGATTCTTGACAATAAACAAAGCAACAACAAATAAAATGAAAAATTGACAGATTAACAGTCAAGAGGTCTTATATGCCATCTCTCTGTAAGGACCACCTGACTAAACTCCAGTAAGTTTTTCAATTGCTCTTTATATATTCCATGTTATGCGAACCCGTATATAAATGCAACCTGTCCATAAATAATATTTAACTGGTTCTTTTGGCGACTCTATTAGACTAATCAATTAATATAAGATAAACATACTGGTTAGGCCAGAGAATAGAAAATCACAATGCAACCTTTGAACGGGAGATATCTATCAGCAAAGTGATAACAAATTTGGCTCACTCAACCATCCTAATTTATAACCGACGGTGATGAAATATGCATATGACCTTAGCTAGTGCTCTAACCTTCAGTGTACTATATGTAGTGTTACCTGGCGTTTAATTTTGAAATTGATGTAAGTTTCTGATTACATGCAATAAATAGTTCAAAGAGAAATCTGATACAGATAGTATTTGAGTGAACAGATCACTTGTCTAGCGACTTCAAATTTTTAAACGTTGTCTAAATATAAGTTTTCGTGTCTAGTATCAATTCACTTTGTTGAAACTGAAACTTGATATTAATCTTCTATTTAAACTATAGTTGTAAACATCAGCTAAGATAAAGGAAGTGATGTGAGGTTATAAAACTTTGCTGTAATGCGAATATATAAGTCAAGAGTCGATAACTGTACCGCGTGTTCTTAAAGGAATGTTGAGACAATACTTACAGGAAACGGGAGGCACTATGATCCATAAGCCCATTCTTTAGACCACTCGGCCACTTGTAAACCACAATTTCACTTGACTGGGGCGTAAAACACAATTACCCAACTCAACTACATTCCTAGATGAAAAAGGTAAAAATTAAAAAAAAACATAACAGAACTACATTGATCCTTTTCAAAATGGTATTTCCTACGTATAATTGTATTTATTTGTGTAATTGGTATAACTAAAACTGGTATAATATGCAATTTAAACCCCTGAGCCGGTATCTCTGCTGGTGGCTGGTGCCCCAAGGATATCGCAAACTCAGTAGGCAATAATTTTGTATTATTGTCAGAAAAATACTATAATTGTCTAATTTTGCTGCAAGTTAAAATTTAAAATTTCTCAAAAACTAAGGTGTACTCCCTCATGCAAAGTATTACCTTATCTTAATTTGGTAAAATAAATTTTGGTACTTTGGGTAGCTTTTCAAAAAATTGAATCCTATCCTGCAATGCTTTCTAAATCACTTCTGAAAAACCAGTGAAGATTTAATCGAGAAAGACGTTCAATCTAAAGTTATAATGAAGAGTGTGCTCTGTCAATTGCGAATCATATTAAACGGAAAGCGTAACATGTCTTCACGGAAAGCATAACACAGCTGGTCGAAAAGCGTAACATGTATTCCACCCCGCTTAAACGAAACATTAAATTTCGCTTAAAAGTAGAGTAAAGCTTCTGTCTTCGCAAGTATATGAAAGTATAGACATTTCTTGAGAGTTTTGAGTAGATACACCATTTAAATCCAAACCCATTTTATTAAAATCAGCTGCTTAGCAAAAGGACCGGCCAAAAAAGGAAATGTTACAGGTACGTGAACAATATGGCTATTTCTTGCAAGATTTTATACAAGCAGTTAAATGCCATCGAATATAATGTGAATGACCTTTCTATTAAAGTTTCGTATTGTGAAGTTTGTGAAAAACTGTGTTCTTTGCTTTTTAACGTAAAGCGTATCGACCAAAAATGTAATATTGTACTCGGACGTGAATTAAAACCGACGGAATACTCTGACGTAAATGAAATGCGGTGTATCAGGATTACCCCCGTAAGTTAGGTTAGACACATGAACTTCCACCAGGGAAGTGAGGCCGGGTGCTCCTGGTACATTTCGTCAACGTGATCAATATGGCTGGTCTAAATTTCATAATCATCCCATTGTAAAAATTACAAGAAGCCCTGGCAACAAAATAATAATACTATGGTATTATTGTCAAAGAATCCCACTGACTCTACAGATGACCGTAGTAGAGGAAGGGTTGAGCAGGGGATAGAAAAGAGGCGGGAAGGAGCAAGATTTTTTTTCAAAACAACATTTTACGTTTTTATTAATTGGGTTTAAATTCTGGTAACCGTAACCGACCCACTTGATTTTCAGAAAATCTAAAGCAAAAATTTATATTATCAAAAAATCCTTACCGACAGTGTGTAGATTTTCAGAAAATCTAAACCGAAAGTAGATTTTCAAAAATTCCTAACCTACAGTAGATTTTCAGAAATTCCTAGCCGACAGTAGATTTTCAGAACATTCTAACCTACAGTAGATTTTCAGAAATTCTTAATCAACCGAAGATGTTTCAGAAAATCTAAAACAAAAGCAGATTTTCAGAAATTTCTAATCGACAGTAGATTTTCAGAAAATCTATACCGCAAGACAGAAAAATGGCTAAACCATGTTAGTGGGAGCAGTAAACTGTAAAATTGATTTGTTGATTGTCTTATTTTGATTGTTTCATTATAGATCTCGGAGAGCGATATCTTCGGGGTTTACGTGATTTTTACTTTATTCTTATTTGAACATCTTAATTAAAATAGCATTTATCTTGTGTAAAAATCATTTGAATTTCTACTCTTAACACAATTATTCCTGCATCTAAATTAAAAGAAAGTGTAAATTAAATCATTCATTCAAAACAGCAATCCAGGCTATTAAAATATCTGGTTATTCTGTTAAAGACTAGACTAAACGGATCAACTGAAAACAAAAATATATTGAAAATATGTTAGAGATTTTGATCGACAACAAATGTGTTATGTATTTGGCAATGGTATTATCAATAAACAATCGCTTTTCCAATGGACACAAAATGTGCATATTTGTTGCTAATTTGTCTCTTCATTCGTTTCAGGCAGAATATATTCAGATTTTAAAAAATAATGTAAATGTCATTTTTCCCCTTTAAATTAAATATTCGGTTAATTCATCAATATGGATCATTTTGTAAATTACTAGTATATCTAAATTATGGCACCCAAGACAAGGATATTGGAAACTATTATTAGAGATGCTTTAATCAACACTTATAACTAGGTTATATATGCAATTTTTTTGACCACCCAGCTGCAAAGGTAAAATTGTTTAATTCTACCAATTACTCTGTGGTACATAATGTTAATTTTCATAATGAGGTCCACTTTACAAAATATGGTACAGTCAAACTTGTCAATTAAGGCCACCCAAGGAAACCTGTAAAAGTGACCTTTATGGGAAGGTAATCTTTATATTCTGGTTCAAATAATATGAATAAAGAACAATTGGGATACAATTCTATTGGCCTTTAAAAGCAGGTGGTCCTTTTATAGAGGTAGCCTTTAAGGCAGGGTTGGCTGTAGCTTATGAAAATTAGAAGACGACTAATTTAAAAACAATTTAAAATTAAATGATTATGAGATACTATGTAAGTTAGCTGTGCTACCAAGTCATTTCTAGATGAAAAAGTATTTACTTTGTTATAATCAAAATCAAACATACTAATCAGTGTCCAGATCACAATAAAGAAGCAAACTAAAAACTTCGAAACTAACAAGTTAGGTTAAACACGTGCACTTCCACCAGGGAAAAATTTTGTTTTGGCGAATATTTATTTTTTAAAAAAGCTATGTTCGAAATAAAAAAAAAAGAATCAGCAGTTTCCCTCGTTTTAACCAATAACTGGTTTCCCCACAGCAAAAGAAGAATATCAGTGATAAATGATGCGTAATTAGTTCCCACAGGAATTAGATTTGTACACCTTGTACAATGGTTAAAACAAAACCTTAAAATGTGTAAACGTTTACAAATTAGAACAACACAAACGAACATGGATATGAAATCAAAACAAGAAAACAGTTTCGCGGTTAACATATTTTGGAATATATTTTAGTTTCACAATTTTGGTCCAAGCAGTACTAATAAAAATTGTTTTCCAAAACGGTCGTTTAGTGTTGTAAAACTAAGACTGGTTATGTATGCAATTTCAACCACTTAGCCGGTAAGTCTACTTGGATGTTTCCCCGAGCTATAACCGTCACGTGATGAATCAGAATTTGGAATGAAAGTAACATGGGATTATGTCACGTCAAATTTATCCAGGATAATTTCGGATACAGAGATATTAAATTTATCAACAATATTGTGACGGCGGCCATCAAACTTTTTCATGGCTTTAATAAGTCTATGGATCCAATATTGCTAGGTCTTGCAATGGTACGCAGCTTCCTTCGTTGTATAAAGTTCTCGTAGCTGGAACAACCTTTAAATATACACTGACAATGCATACTTCCAACCCACATTTATGAACAACAAAAGCCATGTATTCTTCTTTTTATTTCAATCAATGATATAGTTTTGTTTTACAAATGAATGCTAGTATAGAAATTGAAGAAATAATATCCGTTCGTCCCAAGTAGTGTAAAAAAGATATAATGGAAATATCTGAAATGTTTCTTTTTTGAAGCAATTAGTATTTATGATAATCAAACCAATTTATAATGAATGTATAAAAATAAAAATAAAATCTTGACATGGTATTTCAGATTGTCACAACATTCATTTTAGAATCCATTTTAATATAATTCATTTACCGTCAGTTGTCGTTAGCATGATAGTGTTAAAGGTTTAAGCTAGATTAAGATAAATGTTTCATCAGTGAAAATATTGAAAAGGGGTATGCAGTTTTCCGAAATAAGAATACCTATCTCGATAATGCCTCTATCGCTTCTATTGGTATGTTGTTGTTGTCCTTGCGAGACAACAACTGCATAGAAACCATAACTTGTTCAGGGTAATAAATACCAAACACCGGCTACAGGGGATCTGAGTATTCAGAAATCACCAAATTGGTAAACTTGAAAACCATCTTACCATTCTTTACGTCAATGACAATAAGATGACGTCTCGTAACATCATTCTAGTAAGAAGCCATAATGAAGTCTGATGACTGTAATGGCGGAAGTAGGTGTTCGTGGGGAAATAGCATTGTGGCTTAAGAGCTGACAGTTATGCCACGTCTGCAGACATACCATACAACTGGTATTTTTTGCGGGAAGCTAATTTTTGCGTTTATTTGCGGATAGAATTTTCCGAAAAAATTAAAATTGCAAATTTTTATTGTTACAAACATATTTTAATTTTAACTTACATGACATACCTACTTATCTATTTATAGACATACTCTCGCCGTTTTGTTACCTGTTATACCGGAAATATCACACAATTCAACCAGGTGAATTGTGCTCTAATTAATTTCGTTAAAGCCGTATTTGAAAAGGGATGGCTTTACTGAAATATTTAGTGAATCTTGAGAAGAAATATATTACTGCTTTTTCTAACATTCTGGGGCAAATTCACCATAAACCGCTTCGCTATTTTAAAATTTGTCCAAGCCTGCTTTAACAGTTCATACCTTGACGAACGATTGAAACAGAAACGTCAATCATAAAAGAACTATTACCTTAGTTTAAAACAATGTTGTATTTAAAAGAACATAGAAAAATTTTATTGATATATAGCCGATAAAATATATTATACGTTATATGATTCTAATAACCCGTCTTTGATAATAAATAAAATAAATAAATACAAAGGTATTTCTTTAGCTAAATTTGTTAACATATATTATCGTCCTTGAGGTATATTTTCAAGATCTTGAAAAGATTTTTGGTTTCATAATTTTGATCCAAACACTACTAATAAGGAATTGTCATGTGCTGAAAAATTAAAACTTGTATAATATGTAATACAATGTGCCGTATACAATGGAACAAATAATAGACCAAACAATGTAATGTTTCATGAAAACAGAAGAGTTTCAGGAATGAAAAAATCTCAATACTTTAGATTACCTTCATGCTGAAAAGGCATCATGCATAGTTAGGAACTCTTAATTAAGAAATTGGTAGATGATGTTTACGTAAATGATATATGTTGATATTTAGTAAGATACAAACAACTGCAACATAAAACGACACAAAGAGATTATAGGTAAAAGAAAAAAAACAAACATACTAGCCCATGTTCTTATCACAACGCAGAAGCAAAGTAAAAACTACAAAAGGATAAGCACGTACTGTTGAGCTAGCTGCACCCGCAACATGTGTAATCAAAGTTGTTTGAAAGGAACATGGAACTATGGAACGTCGAATATATCAAAACAAAGTCTCTTTAACAGTACATAGTTATCAAATACAAACTGATTTATACTCTGTTATTATAAGAGATAAATATAGATGGGTATTGTGGATATCCTCAGTGATTTTGTTTGCTTAAAATTACTACCGAATAAAGATAGTTTCCCCTTGGGAAAAGTTACTAAAATTTCCTAATTTGTTTACAAGAATCCCAAAAACAACAGTGATCCAAGGAAAATTGAATGCAGTTGTCCTTACCCACAAAATATCTAATAATACTTTAATATAGTGTCTTTGCAATAAGAATAATAACTATTGCTAGCATATCATAACGCTGATCCTTAGATCTCGGAAATTTAATTTTCCAAATTTTTAAGGCAGAATGTAGTTTTTTTAAAAAGTAACAAAATAACTGATCCTAATTACCTTAATAACTGTCTTCTCTTCTCTTTCTCCAGAAAAGTCTTATCTGTTTTACTTGTTGCTGGTTAGTTTAAAATGCCTGTCACTTTTGATTGCGCACATACCAGGAAGTCACCAGTCGACGTGTAAAGATCGACGTGTAATGTTAAAATCATCAGAAATTGAAAATGCCTTAAACACTTGAAAGGAATGTAACTGTACTTTCTTTTACAACTTCGATACCGTATAACTGGTATTTTTTGCAGGAAGTTAATTTTTGCGTTTATTTGCGGATAGAATTTTCTGCAGAAATTAAAACCGCAAATTTTTATTGTTACAAAACATAATTTAATCGTAACAGTATTTCCCATTGCGTACCTCTGTATCGATCGATAACTAACATGACATACCTGCTTATCAATTTATAGACATACTCTCACCGTTTTGTTACCTGTAATACCGGCAATATCACACAAGTTAACCAGGTGAATTGTGTTCTAATTAATTTCGTTAAAGCCATATTTGAGAAAGGATGCCTTTACTGAAATATTTAGTGAAAAAAACCCGGCGATCTTCCCGATCCTTCTGGACGTTTAAGTAAAAGCTTGTGAAATGAAACTTGTGTATATCACATATCCTTATTGCTGGTGATGGTGAAATTAAATGTTTATTTTTTGCATTAGAGTGTTTAGATGTGTTATGATTATGGGGGCCCCTTTCAGGCTTTGATCCGCAAAAATAAAACACGCAAAAAATAAAAGCACCACTTTTGATATGAAAACGCAAAAATTTGCAACCGTAAAAATAACCAGTTATACGGGTACCTTGCCACATATATGACAGCCACGTGCACTGACAGACCAGGCATAAGGATGACAATCGATTGTATAGTGCTGGTCAACAAATTCTAGCTAAGACACGCCTATTTCAAAAACAAGAGTTTGACGAATCAATTTCAGAACCCGGAACTGAATTGCCACTTCAAAGTAACACTGGTCATGACGATTAAGCGGCTTTGTTCCTAATGTTCCTCTGTAGTTAATCAGTCTACCAGATTCTATTGTTTAGTAAAGACTTTATTCTTTTGTAGCATGTTTACTCTGCATTACTTTCTTTTCTCCATATATTTCGACATTGGAGTGACATACCGTTGCATCAAATTCAAATTCTGCACCTATAATGGAATTGAATTTCATCATAAACAAATATACCTGACCATGTTCAAATCACAATCTAAAACCAAAGAAACAACAAGTTTAGGCACACATGTGAATTGTCACCTTGGGAATCTATACTAGGTGCTCTGGATGTGTAATCACCACCTGTTTAGATAGCTACATATCTATCAACAGAAAGTGACACGTATAAATATCCGAGTCCTCTGTATCCATAACAAACAAACTGATCCATGCCCAAACCACAATCCCAAAGCAGAGTAATATTTTTGAAGGTGGCAAATTACGTTAAACATGTGGACTTCCACCAGGTAAGTGAGGATGGGTGCTTCGGAAGGGTAAGCACCTCCTATGATAAATTGCTAGCTACACCCACTATATGCTATTTACAATTACGTTTGTTCGTCTCGTATCTTAATATGTAGTGATTCTGGGACACGGTTACATTAAACTTGAAAACATGTTAAGAATCATTTTAATGTACATGTATATGACATTTTGCTACATATAACAATTACTTCTACTCATGGAAAGGTATTTTTAAATTCTGTCTGTCACCATGGAATGGTTACTTTTTAATTATTATTTTAGCTTTTATTTTATTTTAAATAAAACTATAAAATTATGATTTTACGTTGTTTTTTTTAATTTGTAGCTGAAACTAAAACTGATTCTTGACAATAAACAAAGCAACAACAAATAAAATGAAAACTTGACAGATTAACAGTCAAGAGGTCTTATATGCCATCTCTATATAAGGACCACCTGACTAAACTCCAGTAAGTTTTTCAATTGCTCTTTATATATTTCATGTTATGCTAACCCGTATATAAATGCAACCTGTCCATAAATAATATTTAACTGGTTCTTTTGGCGACTCTATTAGACTAATCAATTAATATAAGATAAACATACTGGTTAGGTCAGGGAATAGAAAATCACAATGCAACCCTTGAACGGTACATATCTATCAGCAAAGTGATAACAAATTTGGCTCACTCAACCATCCTAATTTATAACCGACGGTGATGAACTATGCATATGACCTTAGCTAGTGCACTAACCTGCAGTGTACTATATGTAGTGTTACCTGGCGTTTAATTTTGAAATTGATGTAAGTTTCTGATTACAAGCAATAAATATTTCAAAGAGAAATCTGATACAGATAGTATTTGAGTGAACAGATCACTTGTCTAGTAACTTCAAATTCTTAAACTTTGTCTAAATATAAGTTTTCGTGTCTAGTATCAATTCACTTTGTTGAAACTGAAACTTGATATTAATCTTCTATTTAAACTATAGTTGTAAACATCAGCTAAGATAAAGGAAGTGATGTGAGGTTATAAAACTTTGCTGTAATGCGAATATATAAGTCAAGAGTCGATAACTGTACCGCGTGTATATTCAAAATAAAAAAAACAAACATACTGATCCTTGTCCGAATCACAATCCAAAAGCAAAGTAAAAACTTTGGAACTGACAAGTTACACGGGGGTAATCCTGATACACCGAATTTTTATTTACGTCGGAGTATTCCGTCGGTTTTAATTTACATCCAAGTAAAATAATACATTTTTGGTCGATACGCTTAACGTTAAAGAGCAAAGAACACAGTTTTATCATATAACTACACAAAACGAAACTTTAACAGAAAGCAAAATGTTATTCGCATTATATTCGATGGCATTTAACTGCCTTGTATAAAATTTTGCAAGAAATAACCATATTTTTTACGTACCTGTAACATTTCCATTTTTGACGGTTCCTTTGCTAAGCGGCTTATTTTAATAAAACGAGTTTTGATTTAAATGATGGTTCTACCCAAAATTCTCAAGAAATGTCTATATTTTCATATATTTGCAAAGACAAAAGCTTTACTCTACTTTTAGCGAAATTTAATGTTTCGTTTCAGCGGGGTGGCATTCATGTTACGCTTTCTAAACAGCTATGTTATGCTTTCCGTGAAGACATGTTACGCTTTCCGTTTAATATGATTCGCAATTTACAGAGCACACTCTTCATTATACCTTTAAATTGGACGTCTTTCTAGATTAAATCTTCACTTGTTGTTTCAGAAGTGATTCAGAAAACATTGCAGGATATGATTCAATTTTTGAAAGAGAACAGCAATAAAGAACAAAACAACATACAATGTACATGCTTATATAGCAATACACTTTTCCCAAAAATAAACACTTATAGACTTATAGATAGTTATACCAATTCCACAAATAAACCTAGTCAAACCCCTAATAAGGCCACTCAAGGTAACAAGTAAAAGTGGCTTTATGGGCAGGTGACCCTTATATAGTTTTCAAATGACATGAATGAAGAGCAATTGAGATATAATTTTACTGGCCTTTAAAAGCAAGTGACCCTTATATAAAGGTATTTTTTAAGGTAGTGTCGTGCGTTGTCCGTAAACTTTACATTTTGATCATCTCTTCCAAAACTTCTTGGGCAAATTTGAAGAAACTTTGTGATAATGATGCCTAGGTAACAGGCATTTAGAATTGTGTTCAGGATTTGGCAACGCCTAACAAGATGGCTGCCGTTACTACATATAGCAAACAAGACAAAAACTTCTCTCAAACCAAAACGTGCGAGCAAATTTCGATTGGAGATTTGATTCAGGGAACATGAAAATTGTGTTTTTCATGAAATTGAACGAACATAGGAAACGCGTGTTTTGCGTAAAGTGTGTAATTTGTAAAACTCAACAAAGGCTGTAGTTTATGGATAATTCACTGTTGATCTTGCTATTTTCTTCGAAGTGATGTCAATATCTAAGATCAAGGTCATGCCCCTGTTTATGACCTTTGATTGAAATTGTTATTTTTTTAAACATTTCAGGTGATAATGTATGGGATTTTCAGTTTATTGTCGGTATTTACATGAAAATAATTTTTTACATAGATCAAGGTCATGGGTTCAAAAGTCAAATTTACAAATGCACAAGTAAACCAAAATGGTTAATTATCTGCACTGACTATCAACTTTATGTATAGGCATGTATGTTACAATATTGTACGTATTGACATAGTGATGATATAGATCAAGATCATGGGTTCAGGGTCAAGGTTACAGATATAGAAAGAATACTGAAATGGGTACAGTTGTTATAACTTAACTTTATAAACAGATAATAACATCACTTTCTACATTTTATCATACCCAACCTTTAAGCTCACACGTGTTATTGTGTTGGGACGGTCATTGATCCACTGTATATACTCAGGTGAGCGTTAAGGCCCATGTACCTGTTATTTTAATTTTTATCTTTTTGATCTAAGAATATATTTGAGTTTGATAATGGTGTTTTACGCCCCAGTCAGGATTCTTCCTCAGATATCGATGCGGTAAATTCATAGATGGTGAATGAAACAAGTGTACCCAGAGAAGCCGCCGACTTTCGGCAAGCGAACTGATAAACTTCCAGACACTGTCCTAGGTGAGATTCGTACCAAGGAAACAGGAGGCACTATGATCCATAAGCCCATTCTTTAGACCACTCGGCCACTTGTAAACCACAATTTCACTTGACTTGGGCGTAAAACACAATTATCCAACTCAACTACATTCCTAGATGAAAAAGGTAAAAATAAAAAAAAAAACATAACAGAACTACATTGATCCTTTCCAAAATGGCATTTCCTACGTATAGTTGTATTTATTTGTGTAATTGGTATAACTAAAACTGGTATAATATGCAATTTAAACCCCTGAGCCGATATTTCTGCTGGTGGCTGGTGCCCCAAGGATATCGCAAATTCAGTAGGCAATAATTTTGTATTATTGTCAGAAAAATACTATAATTGTCTAAATTTCCTGCAAGTTAAAATTTGAAATTTCTCAAAAACTAAGGATTTTCTTAGGTAAGATAAAAATTAGTATTTCCTTATCTTAATTTGGTAAAATATATTTTGGTCCTTTGGGTAGCAATTCAAAAAATTGAATCCTATCCTGCAATGCTTTCTGAATCACTTCTGAAACAACCAGTGAAGATTTAATCGAGAAAGACGTTCAATCTAAAGTTATAATGAAGAGTGTGCTCTGTCAATTGCGAATCATGTTAAACGGAAAGCGTAACATGTCTTCACGGAAAGCATAACACAGCTGGTCGGAAAGCGTAACATGTATGCCACCCCGCTCAAACGAAACATTAAATTTCGCTTAAAAGTAGAGTAAAGCTTCTGTCTTTGCAAGTATATGAAAGTATAGACATTTCTTGAGAATTTTGAGTAGAAACACCATTTGAATCCAAATCCATTTTATTAAAATCAGCTGCTTAACAAAAGGACCGGCCAAAAATGGAAATGTTACAGGTACGTGAACAATATGGCTATTTCTTGCAAGATTTTATACGACGCAGTTTAATGCCATCAAATATAATGTGAATGACCTTTATATTAAAGTTTCGTTTTGGGAAGTTTGTGAAAAACTGTGTTCTTTGCTCTTTAACGTAAAGCGTATCGACCACAAATGTATCGTTGTACTCGAACGTAAATTGAAACCGACGGAATACTTCGACGTAAATGAAACACGGTGTATCAAGATTACTCCCGTAAGTTAGGTTAGACACATGAACTTCCACCAGGGAAGTGAGGCCGGGTGCCCCCGGTACATTTCGTCAACGTGATCAAAATGGCTGGTCCAAGTTTCATAATCATCCCATTGTAAAAATTACAAGAAGCCCTGGGAACAAAATAATAATACTATGGTATTGTTGTCATAGATTTCCACTGACTGCAGATAACCATAGTAGAGGAAGGGTTGAGCAGGGGATAGAAAAGAGGCGGGAAGGAGCAAGATTATTTATCAAAATAACAGTTTACGTTTTTAGTAATTGGGTTTAAATTCAGGTAACTGTAACCGACCCACTTCATTTTCAGAAAATCTAAAGCAAAAATTTATATTATCTAAAAATCCTTACCGACAGTGAGAAGATTTTCAGAAAATCTAAACCCAAAGTTTATTTTCAGAAATTTCTAACCTAGAGTAGATTCTCAGAAATTCCTAATCAACAGAAGTTTTTTTCAGAAAATCTCAACCGAAAGTAGATTTTCATATATTTCTAATCGACAGTAGGTTTTCAGAAAATCTATACCGCAAGACAGAAAAATGGCTAAACCATGTTATTGGGAGTAGTAAACTGTAAAGTTATTTGTTGATTGACTTATTTTGATTGTTTCATTATAGATCTCGGAGAGCGATATCTTCGGGGTTTACGTAATTTTTACTTTATTCTTATTTAAACATCTTAGTTAAAATAGCATTTATCTCGTGCAAAAATAATTTGAATTTCTACTCTTAACACAATTATTCTTGCATCTAAAAAAGAAAATCTAAATTAAATCATTCATTCAAATCAGCAATCCAGGCTATAAAAATATCTGGTTATTCTGTTAAAGACTAGACTAAACGATCAACTGAAACAAAAATATATTGAAAATATGTTAGAGATTTTGCTCGACAAAAAATATGTCATGTATTTGGCAATGGTATTATCAATAAACAATCGCTATACCAATTGACACAAAATGTGCATATTTTTTGCTAATTTGTCTCTTCATTCGTTTCAGGCAGAATATATTCAGATTTTAAAAAATAATGCAAATGTCATTTTTCCCCTTTAGATTAAATATTCGGTTAATTCATCAAGCTTTGGATCATTTTGTAAATTACTAGTATGGCACCCAAGTCAAGGATATCGGAAACTATTACTAGAGATGCTTTAATTAACACTTATAACTAGGTTATATATGCAATTCTTTTGATCACCCAGCTGCAAAGGTACAATTGTTTAATTCTACCAATTACTCTGTGGTACATAATGTTAATTTTCATAATGAGGTACACTTAACAAAATATGGTACAGTCAAACTTGTCAATTAGGGCCACCCAAGGGAACCTGTAAAAGTGACCTTTCTGGGGGTGGTATTTATATACAGGTTCAAATAATATGAATAAAGAACAATTAGGATGCAATTCTATTGGCCTTTAAAAGCAGGTGCTCCTTTTATAAAGGTTGTCTTTAAGGCAGGTCGGGCTGTAACTTAGAAGACGACTAATTTAAAAACAATTTAAAATTAAATGATTATAAGATACTATGTAGTTCGTTGTGCTACTAAGTCATTTCTAGATGAAAAAGTATTTAATTTGCTATAATCAAAATCACACATACTAATCCATGCCTGGATCACAATAAAGAAGCAAAGTAAAAACTTCGAAACTAACAAGTTAGGTTAAACACGTGCACTTCAACGGGAAAAAAGTTTATTTTGGCGAATATTTATTTTTTACAAAAAAATGCTATGTTCGAAATAAAAAAAAAGAATCAGCAGTTTCCCTCGTGTTTTATCCAATAACTGGTTTCCCCACAGCAAAAGAAGAATATCAGTGATAAATGGTGCGTAATTAGTTCCCACAGGAATTAGATGTGTACACCTTGTACAATGGTTAAAACAAATCCTCAAAATGTGTAAACGTTTACAAATTAGAACAACACAAAAGAACATGGACATGAAATCAAAATAAGAAAACAGTTTCGCGGTTAACATATTTTGGAATATATTTTAGTTTCACAATTTTGGTCCAAGCAGTACTAATAAGAATTGTTTTCCAAAACGGTCGTTTAGTGTTTGGAATGAAAGTAACATGGGATTATGTCACGTCAAATTTATCCAGGATAATTTCGGATACAGAGATATCAAATTTATCAACTTATATTGTGATGGCGGCCATAAAACTTTTACATGGCTTTAATAAGTCTATGGATCCAATATTGCTAGGTCTTGCAATGGTACGCAGCTTGCTTCGTTGTATAAAGTTCTCGTAGCTGGAACAACCTTTAAATATACACTGACAATGCATACTTCCAACCCACATTTATGAACAACAAAAGCCATATATTCTTCTTTTTATTTCAATAAATGATATAGTTTTGTTTTACAAATGAATGCTAGTATAGAAATTGAAGAAATAATATCCGTTCGTCCCAAGTAGTGTAAAAAAAGATATAATGGAAATATCTGAAATGTTTCTTTTTTGTAGCAATTAGTATTGATGATAATCAAACCAATCTTATAATGAATGTGTAAAAAATAAAAATAAAATCTTTACATGTATTTCAGATTGTTACAACATTCATTTTAGAATCCTTTTAATATAATTCATTTACCGTCAGTTGTCGTTAGCATGATAGTGTTAAAGGTTTAAGCTAGATTAAGATAAATGTTTCATCAGTGAAAATATTGAAAAGAGTATGCAGTTTTCCGAAATAAGAATACCTATCTCGATAATGCCTCTATCGCTTCTATTGGAATGTTGTTGATGTCCTTGCCAGACAACAACTGCATAGAAACCAGAACTTGTTCAGGGTTATAAATACCAAACACCGGCCACAAGGGATCTGAGTATTCAGAAATCACCAAATTGGTAAACTTGAAAACCATCTTACAATTCTTTACGTCAATGACAATAAGATGACGTCTCGTAACATCTAGTAAGAAGCCATAATGAAGTCTGATGACTGTATTGGCGGGAGTAGGTGTTCGTGGGGAAATGGCATTGTGGCTTAAGAGCTGACAGTTATGCCACGTCTGCAGACATACCTTGCCACATATATGACAGCCACGTGCACTGACAGACCAGGCATAAGGATGACAATCGATTGTATAGTGCTGGTCAACAAATTCTAGCTTAGACACGCCTATTTCAAAAACAAGAGTTTGACGAATCAATTTTAGAACCCGGAACTGAATTGCCACTTCATAGTAACACTGGTCATGACGATTAAGCGGTTTTGTTCCTAATGTTCCTCTGTAGTTAATCAGTCTACCAGATTCTATTGTTTTGTAAAGACTCGTTTCTTTTGTAGCATGTTTACTCTGCATTACTTTCTTTTCTCCATATATTTCGACATTGGAGTGACATACAGATGCATCAAATTCAAATTCTGCACCTAAAATGGAATTGAATTTCATCATAAACAAATATACCTGACCATGTTCAAATCACAATCTAAAACCAAAGAAACAACAAGTTTAGGCACACATGTGAATTGTCACCTTGGGAATCTATACTAGGTGGTCTGGATGTGTAATCACCACCTGTTTAGATAGCTACATATCTATCAACAGAAAGTGACACGTATAAATATCCGAGTCCTCTGTATCCATAACAAACAAACCAATCCATGTCCAAACCACAATCCCAAAGCAGAGTAATATTTTTGAAGGTGGTGAATTACGTTAAACATGTGGACTTCCACCAGGGAAGTGAGGATGGGTGCTTCGGAAGGGTAAGCATCTCCTATGATAAATAGCTAGCTACACCCGCTATATGCTATTTACAATTAATTATAAGTTTGTTCGTCTCGTATCTTAATATGTGGTGATTCTGGGACACGGTTACAGTAAACTTGAAAACATGTTAAAGACCATTTTAATGTACATGCATATGACATTTTGCTACATATAACAATCACTTATACTCATGGAAAGGTATTTTTAAATTGTGTCTGTCACCATGGAATGGTTACTTTTTAATTATTATTTTAGGGAAATTTACTCTGAAAATCAAAAACAATTAAAACTATTAAATAATGATTTTACGTTTTTTTTTAATTTGTAGCTGAAACTGAAACGGAATCTTGACAATAAACAAAGCAAGAGCAAAGAAAATGAAAAAATGACAGATTAACAGTCAAGAGGTCTTATATGCCATCTCTAAGAAGGACCACTTGACTTTAAACTTCAGTAAGTTTTTCAATTGCTGCCTAAATATTCATGTTTCGAACCTGTATATAAATGCAACCTGTCCATAAATAATATTAAACTGGTTGTTTTGGCGACTCTATTAGACTAATCAATTAATACAAGATAAACATACTGGTTAGGCCAGAGAATAGAAAATCACAATACAACCTTTGAACGGTACATATCTATCAGCAAAGTGATAACAAATTTGGCTCATTCAACCATCCTAATTTATAACCGACGGTTATGAAATATGCATATGACCTTAGCTAGTGCACTAACCAGCAGTGTACTGTATGTATAGTGTTACCTGGCGTTTAATTTTAAAATTGATTTAAGTTTCTGATTACATACAATAAATATTTCAAATAGAAATCTGATACATATAGTATTTAAGTGAACAGATCACTTGTCTAGTGACTTCAAATTCTTTAAATAACTTTAAAAATTAAAGTCAACTTAAACTTTGTCTAAATATAAGTTTTCGTGTCTAGTATAAATACATTGTTGAATCTGAAATTTGATATAAATCTTCTATTTAATATATAGTTGTAAACATCAGCTAAGATAAAGGAAGTGATGTAAGGTAATGAAACTTTTCTATAATGCGAATATATGATTGAAAAATCGATAACTGTACCGAGTGTCCTTAAGGAATGTTGAGACAATACTTACAGGTTATATTACTAACTACCATCACTTGAGAAGCTCTTGTAATTCTCCCTGAAAAACGATGATATACATATTTAATTGATTTTAAAAAATCCCATAAAATTACATGATACACCTTTTGTCTTATATTTAAAATCAAAAACAAACATACTAATCCATGTCCAAATCACAATCCAGAAGCAAAGTAAAAACTTTGGAACTGACAAGTTAGTTTAGACACGTGAACTTCCACCAGGGAAGTGAGGCCGGGTGCTCCGGATACATTTCTTCAACGTGATCAATATGACTGGTCCAAGTTTTATAATCATCCCATTGTAAAAATTACAAGAAGCCCTGGCAACAAAATAATAAAACTATGGTATTGTTGTCATAGATTTTCACTGACTCTACAAATGACCGTAGTAGGGGAAGGGTTGAGCAGGGGATAGAAAAGAGGCGGGAAGGAGCAAGATTTTTTTCAGTTTACATTTTTATTAATTGGGTTTAAATTCAGGTAACCGTAACGGACCCACTTGATTTTCAGAAAATCTAAAGCAAAAATTTATATTATCAAAAAAATCCTTACCGACAGCGAGTTACGGAATAGATTTTCAGAAAATCTAAAACGAAAGTAGATTTTTAGAAAATCTAAACCGAAAGTAGATTTTCAGAAATTCCTAGCCAACAGTAGATTTTCAGAAATTTCTAACCCACAGTAGATTTTCAGAAATTCCTAATCGAAAGAAGATTTTTCAGAAGTCTGGCCATAAATATATCTGGTTATTTTGTTAAATACCAGATCATACGGATCAACTGAAAACAAAAATATACTGATGATACAATCAAGTATATGTTAGAGTTGTGATAGACAACAAATTTGTTATGTGTTTGGCAATGGAATTATCAAAAAACAACCGCTATACCAATGGACACAAAATGTGAATAATTGTTGCCATTTCGTCTCTTCATTCGTTTGAGGCAGACTGTATGCAGAAAGAACTGCTATGTAGATGACGCTATATATCTTAATCCTAAATTTTGAAAATGATGTCATTTTACCTCTTTAAATTAAAGATTCGGATAATTTATCAAGCTTTGAATCATTTTGTGAATTAGTAGTATATCTAAATCATGGCACCCAAGACAAGGACATTGGAAACTGTTATTAGAGATGCTTTAAAAAACACTTATAGCTAGGTTATATAAGCCATTCTTTAATTACCCAGCTACAAAGGCACAATTGTTCAATTCTACCAATTACTCTGTGGTACAAAATGTTAATTTTCATAACGGAGTATATATATCGACAACACTTAACAAAATATTGTACAGTCAAACTTGTCTATTGAGGCCACCCAAGGGAACCTGTAAAAGTGACCGTTATGGGAAGATGGCCTTTATAAACAGGTTCAAATAATATGAATAAAGAACAATTGGGATACAATAAAAGCAGGTGGTTCTTTTAAAGAGGTGGCCTTTAAGGCAGGTTAGGCTGTAATTTATGAAAATTGCCAGACAATTTAAAAACAATTGAAAATTATATGTCGACTTAAAATAGAGAATGAGATACTATGTAAGTTCGCTGTGCTACCAAGATATAATTTTACATCTAAAGGTAGATAACTCTTAAGAAATAAATTTTAAATTTTAACTAATGTTTTCATAAAGCATAAAATACTAAGAAATTATATTAAACATGTATAAGGTTAGCTTTTCTGCCTAGGCCTTGTGATACTTTTGCCTATGGACAGAAAAATTTTACATTATTAAAAAACGGCATATAATACAGCGCGATATTTTAAAATAAACTGATAGCGTAACTGGTGTGGTATAACTATTGTATAGGGTTATTGAACTGATATTGTGAAATATTGTCCTGAGTTGAATCGATATTTGCACAAGCTTGCCAGTGCAAATGTCGATTCAACGAAGGATAATATTTCACAATATCAGTTTAATAACCCTTTTATTATATAGCAAAATAAATTTCGTTTACTTCCGTCGAGTATTTCATGTAAAATACCATTTTGTTGTACAATTCATAAATATTACACTAGTTCTTGTAAATGGATATAAGTATTTTATGTAAAATACCATTTTGTTGTACAATTCATAAATATTACAATAGTTCTTGTAAATGGATATAAGTGCAATATGACAACAACACGGCGAAGACGTCGACAACAATCGTATGACGTCATAAACGACAGCGTCATGTGACAAAGCGTGCAGTATGAAAAAATTGATTCGGGAAACCTCGGACTGGACCAACGTTAGCGTGCAAATATCGGTATTTATTGCACGCTAACATTTCGGGATTTATCATTTTATTTCTACGTGAAGCATATATTGCTATATAATAATCCGAATCACTGTCACAAACACAGCGTAGTATGCACAGTCTGTACAAATGACGGTACCATACCTGTCACGACAAACACAGTGTAATATCCACAGTCTGTACAAATGACGGTGCCATACCTGTCACGACAAACACAGTGTAGTAACAACAATATGTACAAATGACGGTGCCATACCTGTCACGACAAACACAGTGTAGTAACAACAGTCTTTACAAATGACGGTGCCATACCTGTCACGATAAATCATTTTATATCTATTACATTTTTGTACATACCTGACGCAACAGATGGTGTGGAGGCATTCTGCATTCTTTGCACATTTCCTGAAAAATTAGTTATAGAATATTCTACAGTAGTGAACATATCACTTTACTATACGGTTAAATGCCTGTTTCCATTATACATATTGTCATAGCAACAGAAAGCGTTGTTATTGTGGAATAACTATTCTGAATTTCAATAATTATCTAATTTATTTAATATTAACGTGCTTGACTTAATTTTCTGTATGTTTTAATAGTAGGCAACCAGGCATTGCATTATAACCTTATTACACGTGCTTTTCGAAATTCACACACACACACACACACACACACACACACACACACACGCACTCTCTCTCTCTATTTTTTTCTTTATTCTCTTTCACCCTGATTGTCCTTTTTCAATAATTAGCTAATTTACTTAATATTAACGTGCCTGACTTAATTTTCTGTATGTTTTAATAGTAGGCAACCAGGCATTGCATAATAACCTTATTAGACGTGCTTTTTTAAATTCTCACACACACACACACACACACACACACACACACACACACACTCTCTCTCTCTCTCTCTCTCTCTCTCTCTATTTTTCTTTATTCTCTTTCACCCTGAGTGTCCTTTACCTTGTCGAGACGAACGCTGTAGGTTTAGAGCGTTAAATGTATATCCCTCTGTGTGTAAGTCCACACCATTAACGTAAATATGTGCCACATGCCGCCCTACCCTATGTCCTATAAATGTCGCCTTGTAACAACCCTCCGTCGATGTGCAGTCAATAACGGCTAGGCTGGTAACTTTGTTATCCGGTCCCTGTACAACTGCTCTGATGTCATTGGCTCCTGTAACATTACGATACACAGATGGTAACTAAGCAAATCTCTCTCTCTCTCTCTCTCTCTCATTTATATTACTCACATTCATCTGCTGACAGCTATTTTTTATACTTGAATAGAAATATGTTAACAGCCAAATGAATAAATAAAATATGAAATAAAATTAATAATAGTAAATATTATTTTCTTAATGTTTTGTTGATAAAATTCATATGAGAGCAGATGCGCACACAGATTTTCAGTTACGACTAGGCACAAGTAAGTAACAATATCAAATTTTATTCAAGTTTACTGGGTTTTCTAAGGCAATAAAGCGTAATCCACTGTCAGTAACCCACACTGATTCAGACCTATAAAACATTACATCATTCTAAAATATGACAACTAAAACTTAATTTCTGTAACCGAATTTCATCAGTAATATATTGTTACGATTAAAAGCTAATGAAGTCCCGGTTTTACATCACATTTTACTTAATATAAAAAATCTAGAACCTATGTCTTCACTTCATTAAATATAAAAAAAAAACAAAACTTTTGAACCAACTTTTTCCGAAGTGTTCACACGTGTGGCGGGTGTAGCTAGCTGAACAGGAAGTGTTTACTCTTTCGGAGCACCCGGCCTCAGTTCCCAGGTGGAAGTTCATGTGTTTACATGCAATCTGCTAGTTTCAAAGTTTTTATTTGCTTTGGGATTGTGATTTGGACTTTGATCGGTGATGTTGACCTCGTATACTAATTTCGTTCGTCCGGCCGGGTCTGACTCAAGACTTGAAATGGGTAGTGACTGTTCTTTCACCAAACACTCGGCTTTACAAAATGAAAATCACGGTTGTTTCAGATGGGAACTCAAAATAAACGGCACCTCTTGTCACGGAAGGCGTGGCACGATAAAAAAACCCTGCTATATAATACCATCAGCGCAACGCACAGGCAAAATTTCTTCACCCTCACCTATAGCCTTCGACGTCTCGATATAAGTGAAATATTCTTGACTGGACCTTTACTTAATTCAGCTTCGTGTAATGCTCCGTGTTAATTGAGACGTGTCATTATATAATAGCAAACATGTACCTTCTGTGTTAAAATCATCATCGTCTATGACATTTATATATACACATATATCTTCTTGTCCAATGGCAACGTCACGTGTAGTAACGTCGTAACATCTGTCAGTTGGTATTGAAAGTTTACCCATTCTCTTCACGTATTGCTCAAAATCGTCACCGGTGTTTGCCCCGTGAAACTGAAAGCGTAACAACAACCCCTTTTAAAATGAAACTGTTTCTTTTTTTCTTTTTCGGAATAACAACAACAACAATAATAATAATAATAATATAATAATAAAATAAGTTGCTCAAATGTTATAATACAATAATTGTTGATGGCAAATATCGTGATGTCCCCTGAATTTTGACGTTTCCCGTAAGCATATTCATTCATTCATTCATTCGTTCAATTGATGTTTACATTGCTGAAGTGCATATTTCAGCATTTTAAGTCTATTCATTCTGAAATCCACCATTACTGGGGTTCTGCTTAAACTGCAGAGATTTATCAAGGTAGCGACTAGATGCCCCTGTATGTAGCATTGTAAATAAGAACATGAAAATAATCATAAACTACAAGCTAAACATTTCAAGAAGTAATGAAACACTAGAAGTAATAGAACAATAAGACTTCGAACTCCCAGTGATAGATAGTGGTGTGGTTAGGGGACTATTGTACGTCACTAACCACCATCCAAATAATGAAAACAATTATCTTACCTTCACACCAGCGTCAACTTGGGATGTTAAAGTCATTTTTCGTCCAACAAGAAGCTTCAACCTATCCAAGGTCATTTTCCTAAAAAGTACAATATCTTTTGCAGAGCTGAACGAAGTTAAACAGTTGGCGAATTCAGCAGCATCTTCAGCATTGGTTTTGTGAGATTTCAATAAGTCCTTTTGTCTCTCTAGTCGCCTTTTCTTTCTGTCCAGAGAAGATTGGACATTGCGTTTCAGTTCTTGTCTTCTGTGATCTAGCAACATTTGACATTTATCAAAAGTTGCATCTATTTCCTCTGTAAGTTTATGTTGAACAGTCTCTAGTCTACCAGATGTGTCTTCAACTGATCGAACAGAATCTGTAATGGCCAATTGCTGGTGCTTCATATCTGATATCAATGATTTGATATTTTCTTTGGTTTCCATGGAGACGTCTTGGATGTTTCTAATGTCATGACCTCTAGATTCATGTTGTTCTTTGACCACACAAAGAGCACATAACGGTCGATCACATGTATCGGTACTACAGTAAAACGTAAAAGGTTGGTTGCCATGGCCACTGATATTACAATATGGCAGCTGTTGATAATCGTCTAAAGAAGCGTCTTTTAATTCATCCAAGGTCATCACCCGGTGTGTTTTCGTTACTTTAGTCCGCTTATGGGCGTCTGTACATTCTTTGCAGAGAAACTGTACACATTCCGCGCATCGACTGACTGCCTTTTTCTGTGACGAACATTCATCACATGTTAACTCCGTGTTTTTGGTTTGAACTTTAGAATATGTGATCAGACTCCCACGACTATCATCCACGGGGAACGTAGATACCTCGCCATTGGTCAATAGATGACGTTCACTACATGTTGGACATTTAACATGGTCTGATGATTTGATTTCGAGAAGACATTTTTCACAGCATCCGTGAAGACATGGTAGGATCCTAGGTACTCTGTCAGTTTGGTTGTAGTCTTGGTCACAGTTTGTACATTGTAAATATGATTTGCTGATGAGAGCCATCTGTTGACGAATTGATGTAGAACTATTTCTAGAAGACTGGGATAAAATGTTCAAAACTTAATGTCGCCTAGCTTAGAACACGTCCGCCCAGTCTTTGTATATCTTTAAATATATAAACATTCGTCCTACCAACCCAGATTTTAATTTAGTTTAATAATTATCATATTTTGTTAATAAATTGTGAAATCAATATCTGAATATGAGATAAGATCGTTACAATTTTATAAGGTTTATATCTTATCTGTTTTATTTAGTGCCATTATGAGTGCAGCGTATAATGTAACATTAAAGAACAATACATATAGGCAAACAACACTGATGTGTCGGCTTGACCTTCCATTAGGAATATTCACATAAGAGGATCCAATCAATATATGGGTAGCGTGAGGACATTATTCGTTACTACTGAGATATTAATAGTGTTTCCCATTATGAACTTATGCTTACTTTACGCAAATGTATTCGTTTATAGTAATTATTTAAATAAAAGGTCAAGCGGACAGGTCATAGTTGTTTACCTATATAAAAAACAACGTAATGATGATTGCGTTACTGTTTAGTAAACCCAAGAAGAATATCTCGAATATGATACAAGTCATGTATAGTTATTATCAGTGTATGAGAAGATAGATTTTTATCTTTTTATTCATTAATATTGATTATATATCAGATATACCGTGATATGATTTTCCTTTAGCAATAAGAAAAAAATCATAAAGGACGATGACGTTAAACTTTGGGCTATGTTATTACCACCATTGTTCTAACCCCGCTCGCAATTCTGCAGAACTAAGGACCTGCTAGTGGTTCACTTTGAAATTCACGTACTTGCATTCACAATTTCATCGGTGTCAGTTTGGCGGAATAACATCATATTATATATAAACCTCTGTGATCGGATTCCTTGTAACTTTGATAGTTATTATAAAATATTTACAATTGCAATATCATTGCTTCAATAAAGTATTTGACATCGACTATACTTTGACACGTAGAGACAATGTTCCACGCGCTAACGTGCTGTCGTCAGATGTCAAATGCTGCCGTTGACTGACAGGAGACGACTCATTTTTATGAGAAGGTGCAACAACATTGTATTTCAAAACCGTTTTCAAATTAAAATGGAAAATGTGAGACAGCAATAACATTAATTTTATAAATATTGTAAATATAAGAAATAAGGTAATTTCCAATGTCTATGAACTTGCAAAGTATAATGGGCTGTCTCAAATTTCTGCACAAAAAGCTTTGCCTTTTATGCAATTTGAGACATTCTATTATACTTTGCAAGTTCATAAAGACATAGGAAAATTGCCTTATTTCTTAAATAAAACAATTAATCTCTACAGTAAAACGTGTTAGTTCTTCCATAGTACTATAAGCACAACTATGGACATTATAAAAAATATTGAATCCAATGCTTGTCCAAAGCTTACGTTGTGAGTAAAATATGCATTTCCCAAAACGTGACAGATTTTTCTTGCCGTGTTTGTTTCTTTTTATTTTCTTGTTTATTATTACTCTACTCCTGAACCCTAATTGTCTAGAGCTTTTTAAGTATAAATAGTCATTCTCTTTTAGGACCAAACTCTTCTGGAAATCGCATGTAACAGGTTTTGAAAATATTTCACCTAAACATTGGGTTCATATAAGAAACCAAGAAAAAATTATCAAACTAACATTTTTTATATCGTTTCCATGGTAACCAACCACTAAGAGGCCAACCTCTGCAATTTCAGTCAATTTTGGGTACATATGAAATATGCCGCTAGAATATGCCATTTGTGATAGTGGTCGTCCATATTTTGTTTTAATTCGGGATTTTGATAGTCATCCTTATCTTTTTCAAGTCAAAACTGTATAATCTTACAAGGTTACGTTCATTTTGAGTCACCTTTATCTCAAAAAAGCTCTTAACTGAAATGACCCAAACTAGCTGAACTTTGAATTGATTATTTTGAAAACGCGGGCACTGGAATAATACCACAAACATTTAAGTTATTGAGAAAAGCGAGTTAACAAAATACAAAAAGATTAGAGTGGTACTTTTTAATTAAAGAAAATAACTCAGTTTTAAAGGTACAGCAGTAGCCCTAGTAGAATCCCTTTTTTAAGAAAGAATTATCTCCCCTTATTTAACAATAATGGTACTTATTTTCTCTTTTTGACATGTTTCATTTTGCAAGTGCCAAACATTTAATCAATTAGTTGTTTTTAAAATAATATGTTTATTTACTTATATGTATTTTAATTGAAATCTTGGCAATAAAGCACAAAAACAGATTTAGCTCCCTTCATTTAACAGAGGGCGCGGTGGCCTAATGGATAAGACGTCAGTCTTCAAATCCAGGGTCTCTCACCGCTGTGAGTTCGAGTCCCGCTCGGACCACATGTGGGAATGTGAATTTTCCTTATCGTTGGCCTTTACTGATTCACCTGGTATCAGTATAATGGACTGGGGGAGTGGTACGCTTGTCTGCGGCGTACTGACTCTGTGAGCTAGCACGGTAAAGTCGCCCTGAGTGCGCGCTAGTACAAGGCAGACCATACAACACACTCGCACTTCACATGCATACACAAAAATTGTTCATAGATTAATCCATAGAGATTAATTAAATAGTTCTCGTCGCGAATAGCTGAAAAATTGCTGATGCGACGTTAAGCAACATTCAACCAACCAACCCTTCATTTAACAAGAAAGGGTATTTCTTTTCACTTTAATTTGTTGCGCTTTATTTAATTCCATGAAAAATGTATCTAATTTTACATGTTTATTCTCTAAAATATCATGGTTTATTAATTGTATGTTGGAATTTTTAAAGATATTTACAATTTTTATAAAAATGATTTTATTATGTAATTGATTCCGAAGCACGGGGATATCATAATATTTTTATACTTTACAAAGAATTTTCTAAAAACTAAAAAAAGGTTGGTTGTTGAATTCGGCTAGAACCCGTTAACTGTATACACTGTATAAAGCTTGCCATTGATTTTTTTAAAATTATAATGGAGTTATGTTAGAATGTGTTCTTTCTTTATAATATGATACAGTTGAGTTCAGTTATGGTGTTTAACAGACCCGGAATTCTTTTCCCACCACCTCCCACTTACTGCAAGAGAGCACTCTTACCAACTGAGCTACCACTTACCGCAGTGGTATATATTTGTGGTAGAAAAATATGTTAGGTTTATTTGTTGAAGGTTCTAATAGCATGCTAACATAAGTCATGATCAATATACTGGTTATTTTCAAAGTTGTACAACTGTAGAAATATGGAGGAGTTCTTACTTTATTTATTACCAACAAACTTTAATGACAAGACAGTGGGAATCAAAAACAAACATACTAATCCATGTCCGAATCATAATCCAGAAGCAAAGTAAAAACTTTGGAACTGACAAGTTAGGTTAGACACGTGAACTTCCACCAGGGAAGTGAGGCCGGGTGCTCCGGAAGGGTAAGCAACTCCTGTTTAGCTAGCTACACCAGCCACATGTGTAATCAAAATTGTGTGAAAGGAACATGAAACTATGAGACGTCAAATATATCCAGGGCAATCCTGGACACAGAGACATCAAACTTATTAACAATACTGTGATGACGGCCATAAAACTTTGAGGGCCTTGATAAGTCTAGGCTTACAATATCCCTGAGTCAACAATTTATTTTTAAGCATCCTACTTCGTTGTACAAAGTCCCCGTAGTGGGAACAAGCTCTACCATAGTGTATTAATTGGGAAACAAATACACCATAAGCAAGAGAAGCAGGTATATTGCTGCATATCAACGGAAAGATAACAATAGAAAAATCGAAGCCATCACGTTTGTCATAAAGTTTCAAATGTAGCCTTTCGTGTGCGTCATAATTCAGGTATAAGTCTAAATATGAAGCAGAACTTGAGGAATCAGTCGTGTCTTTTATTTCAAGTTCACTAGGATAGATGACATTTACATAGTCTCCAAATTTAGGATTGTTAAGAGACAGAACGTCATCTATATATCTGTATGTTGAGTTGAATGATTTGGAGACAGTTTTCTCTCCAGATTTAACAAGGTTCTGCATAAATTCTGCTTCATTAGAATAAAGAAACAAATCAGCAAGCAATGGTGCACAGTTTGTACCCATTGGTATACCGATTGTTTGCTAAAAACCTATATTACCAAACACAACAAATATGTTATCTATCACTAACTCCGACATTTTGTTGATGGTATCTTCAGTATATTTTTCTTTGGGATCCGTATGGTGCTTGACAAAGTAACCAGAATCCCTGTTCAGCACCAGATATTTGTATCTTGGCTTACCGTTTTTGTAAAAGAAAGACAAGTGAATAATTTCTTTAAGACATTCTTTCAATTTAGAATGAGGGATAGTGGTGTATAGTGTAGAAAAATCAAATGATTTTATACTTTTTACATGGGATAAAGTATTAGAAGCAAGATGTTCAAGTAATTCTTTAGAATTTTTGAGAATCCACATTTGGTTGATTCCAGATGTAGAATATACTTTTTTCTGAATAAGACTGAAGACCATCTTTGACGATTGTCAAAATTTGTGTTAGGGTTACCGATAATGATTTAGTAGTACATTTAGATGAGCCTGCAGTGAACAAGATTTAACTAAATTCACCAACATGTTGTTAGAAAATTCCTATAAAATATAGAAATATTACGATGTCCCGGTGCTTCGTAATCATTTACAAAATCAAATACTACTTTGTCACTTTGACAGTCCGTAGATTATGGTTGCTTTCAGCAGGCGTCTATTTTGTTGGGTACGAGTTGAACTGGGTACGAGCTACCCATCTGATGACGTCAGAGAGGCGTGTCGGACTTGATGTTTACCTGTGTTGGACAGGCTTTATCTTGTTGTCAGCGTATTTCATTCACGTGTATCAGGTAAGCTATTCTATCCGATTCATTTTCTCTTTGGCTAATTTTTTCAAATTTGCTAAAAAATGTGGTCATTTTAGAGCCGGTCAGTAGTTTCAGCCATAAAACGGTCTCGTTTGATCTCTTGACATGTGCTTTACCAGTCATGGATGACATGACATCTGGTCATGGTGGCTAAAAATAATCATAACAAGATCAATGGATTAATATCAGATTATGGGGATCTTTAAAGAGAAATAGACAGATATTTGTTATATGACATATTTGGGAAATTTACTCATTGCGTGTTGGTAACTTGTTTTTGTGTTCCCAACTTCCTATCACTATGTAAACAAATAAACACAATAACAAGATAAATTGAATATTGAATCACTTAACGATTCCCTATTGACACTGTCCCTGTGAAGGTACCCCAGACATTCCAGGACAACCATTGGAGCTAAATGGTCATAATTTCTGAACTGAATTATTTTCAATTTGGTTGAAATGATCTTTACAACATGGACAGCTTTTTATCTAGGCAGAAATTTTTATGCTTATGTTGTTGGCAAAAAGGTATTGAGTAGACTTCATAGTATGGCCTCAGGAAACTAAAACCTACATGTACCAATTCTAGCCTTATAAATCAGCAAGGCAAACTGTGCTCCTGGAACTTCCAGTCGGAGGATTCGGGATAGCTTGAAATATCTCTTATGCCAGTCTAGGATTCACTGCAGTGTAAAGCATGTGTGTGATTATTCATTTTAAGACTTAGCCACTAGTGAAAAGTTGAAAATGGTCCTTTAGAATGTCTTATGTAAATTTCCCAAATTAGATGTGTCACTATAATTGATGGATTTACTCAAAAACTAACATAACAACCCATGTTCTAATTACAATCCCAAACCAAAGTAAAAACTTTAGTGAAACTGTAGTCACATGAAAATATATGACATCTTTGCCAAAAACCAAGTGAAATGTGAACTTCCACAACATGAAGTAAGGCCGGGTGCTCTGGAAGGGTAAGCACCTCCTGTTTAGATAGCTACACCAATCACATGTGAATGGGGTTTGCCGCTGTACCACGTGATGCCCTCTAACGTTTGTGTGGAGCACTTATCTCCAATGGATATGGAATTGCAAATGATCATGTTTTCCCGTAAAAATGACGTTATTCCAGAATTTGTGACGTTAACGTTTTCCAAAACATTCCGCACAAACGTTAAGAGGTATTGATCACGTGGTACAGCGGCGAACCCCATTGAAAATGAAATTAAGTTAACATTGAACTATATATATGTATGGTAATAATTTTTAATACGGAGACATCATATAATTGATTTGAGTAATAGTAAATTGTCATACAATTCCTGGGTAATCTATAGGGACAAAAATGACATCCATTTATGTTGGGAGTTAAACTTTTGGGTTGAATTTGTAAATATTTTTATGAGTTACAAATAACCAAATATGTCCTTTACAGTAAGTCAAATTGACAAAACTAAAAGGTATACAACAGCCAGGATAAAAATTTAGTAATGGATTGTTTTCTTAAGCTGATACACAAAATGCAAAAAATTGCTTGTACAAAGAATAATCAACCTCTATTTGTATCAAATATGAAGTAAAAAGAATTATTTAAGATTTTGATATTATGATAGATTGACATATACTAATAGAATGTTACACCGGTAACAGGGTAAGACAGAGATATCTCAAAAGAGGATGAATATTTTCTTGTCCAGATCGAGCTTTAGCGAGTTTGAGATATCTCTGTCTTACCCTGTTACTGGTGTAGGATTCTTTTTCTCGCACATTTTCAACATAGAACATGATTCATAAACAAAAAAATGCATCAAATGTTCAGTTTTCATGTCACCATCCGTGCCTACTGAAAATGGCGTAATGGATTTTTGTTGACATTCTCACATAAAATGATTATGACGTCATCAAAATAAGCGTGTGTAAGTGATTGTGACCTTGAGAAATAGTTGGTTGACTTCGGAACTTTTCTCAACTTATTAAGTCCTTTCAACGATAAATCCAGAGCAGGTATCACTACGCGGGAAATTTAGCGTGTAGCCTGTCTCAACCCTAGGGTGAGTCAAGGAAATCCCACATGGGTAAAAATGCCGGATTTCTATGTCACAGGTGTGAGAATATAAGAATCCATTATGAGTATCCATGTAGGATAGGGAAATCTCACCCGAGGGGTTGAACATTTCAGTTAGAGACGAGGCTTGCCGAGTCTCTGACCAGAAATATTCAACCCCGAGGGTGAGATTTCCCTATCCTACATGGATCAACTCATAATGGATTATTTTTCTTCCATTTTAGTGCCAATATTTGGCTTCAGGTCCGATGAACATAGACATCAACGCCATGTTTGTAAAATCTAACTTTGTAATTCAACATTTTCCTTTAAATTAAATATGACCATTGGATAGATCGTACCGGATTTTGGTTTATACAAAATGTATAAACTACAAAACAAAGTGGTTCATTAAAAAATCCAATATTTATCATTTGAAATGCACTCAAAATTTCTAAATTGTGAAGAATTGAATGTCATTTTTCGCAAGATGATTTATGTTCTCCATATGATGACGTCATGTAATTGTCTTTTGATTATGACATCACTAAAAGTCACGTGGTCATGCGAGATATACGTATCTCACATAGGGAAAAACCCTATCTTACATGAGCAGATATGGAAGAAAAGTTTATCTATGTTTCCATTCCTGGTAGCCAAAATCGCCATTGGCTACTAATTTCTGAGGAATTCTTTCAAAAAGTAACCTATTTTAGCAAATTTGTGGAAAAATACTTTAAAAAGGACTATATTTTCATAAATTTTGGAAATTTGGCTACTAATTATTTTAAATTTATGGAAACCTAGGTTTATCTAACATTAGACTAGTTTTTCTGTCTGTATTTGATGAAATACAAGTTTTATCGAACGCGCATGATACAGAATCTTGTATCACCACAGTAACATTGGCAGTAAAGTACACATGCACTTTTAATTGTGACTTCATTAGTTTGTCAAATGCAAACAATGACGTCATTACTACAAAACATGTCATAACATAGTTCAGTGGTTTTCTGTGGTAAAATGTATTTTTTTCACATAAAGTATTGTTGTTGTTTTTTTATTATTTTAATGACCTAATAGGAAATGTTAGATAAAAATATCATACACACAGTGTGTATAATATGTATGTATTTTAATTATCAATTTATTACTTACTATTAACATGTTTCAGGCCCCTGATAGAATTTTGATATCAGTAGGCACAGTGCCTAGTTTGAGAAAAAATGGTCGGCTCTGAGCAATATTACTCTGCACATTCAACACGATTTGAACAGCACAGTTTAATTTTCTGTAACACACTTGAAAATCAGTCTGTTACACCATAGAAGCAATCAGAACATTGCTTGTATTTTAACACTACTCTGTCACTAAGTAAGTTTTGAATTCAAAATAACAACTTTGTGCATGTCACAATAATGTGTTTACAAATTTTAAAATAATGTTTTTGACAGAAAGGCATGATGTGTACGATTCATTGGTCTGTCTGATTGATTTAACTTGAGTCGACATAAATCAAACACATCTCCATATTATATCACGAGAACTTGTTGAAGTAAATATCCAAGGCATCCTCATACAACAGTGAAACTAAACTAAAGATTTGATTGAATGGAGTTTTATGCTCCAGTCAATAAAATTTCACTACTATCAAGATGTCACCAGTTATAGATAAAGTGGCAGACATTTTTACCTTTGTAACACACTCAGGGCAACATGCAGTTAAGATTTTTTGTGCCACACCTGCTGTAACACAGGACAGTGGTCTTTAAGGTGTTCTCCGAAGGACCTGTGACTTTCATTTCTAAAGGCCTATGCTTGGTGAAAGTATAGTCACCACCTTTTTTCAAGTCGACCTGGTCGAGGTTTGAACCCACAAACTCCCACATGCAAATTAAGACAATTATGCTGTTAACAAGGGTTGACTGGGTTGACAAAGGTTGAGCATTCAAGATTGTATTAGTTAATTCAATATTGATTAATTGTTACAATTTTTTATGAAAATTTACTTTCTTTTAGCCTGAGGAGTGTATGGGATTAACTGCCACTAAGGTGGCAAAAAATACCAGAACTATGAGTAAAATTATGGAGATTCATCACAAGGCTAGATGTCCAGTTTATCCTAGAGAGAAAGATGTTTACCGTTTTCCTGTGCCAGATGATAAAGTTAAATGGACTGTTGATTTTCCAGAGTACAAACCAACTAATTTTACTTCACCAAAGATCCTAGGTAAACCAGTGTGGGCAGATTATGAAATTAGGTGTGTATTAATTCTTATATTTTTTATATACTTTGATATCAGATTTGGTTGGTAGCTTGGTAAGTCCAATACACAGAAAACTCAGTCACCAATATGTCTCCCTACAGATTACTAACTTACTAAGTCAATAAACTGTTAATTACCTACTTTAATTCTTAATTAGATATTATTAAAATACACAGAATAGTAATACATCAAAAGAAGCTGTTTTAACTATCTGTAATCTTAGATACTTTTTTCATTAAAAACAAATTATATGCCAAATAATACATATTTATGGAATAATACAACATCTCTTCAGTAATTTACATTGATCAACCAAAATAGTCCTCATTGGGTCAGTCATGAATGCTTAAGGGCTGAAATCTGGGGATTAAAACTTTCTAATGCAATGAGCATGGACTTAAATAATCTTGTACTCTCAGTTTCATGGTTCCCGAACCATCCTGAGGAGAGAGTAAGTGAATAATGGTGTTTAACATCCCAGACAAAAATATTTTACTTATAAGTTATATCGAGGCGAAGGTGAAGAAATTGTGCCTGTGTGTGTTGTGCTGATAACATATTTTACTGAATTTTTGAAGAAAAAAATACTTTTAAACAGTACTAGGTATATTTTCACAAACTTTGGAAATATGGCTATTAATATTTTAAAATTTATAGAAACCTAACATTTCAAAACATAATTTTGAACCCCTGATGGATTTAATTTAGATCTGTACAATATAATATCATTGTATGTGACTTATTTTGTAGTAAATGTATAGAAGAAGGATTGCCTACTCCAGCATTTAATACATTTGATACAGTTGAAGTAGGGAATGAGATGAAAACATTAAATAGAACTAGTCACCATGGCAAATATGAAGTCATTGATGGTGTACCCAGGTATATATTATACATTTGTATATCTTATCACGGTGTTCATTCTAGAAAGGGGGCAATATTTTAAAGGAATTATTCATTTTCTGCTCTTTCTATATTGCATTAAATTGCCTTGTACATTAGCTCTCTACTACAGCTGACCTGTTGTATATTGGCTCTCTATGACAGCTAGCCTGTCTGACATATGTATGTATGTCACCTTGAATCAGGGGACATAAATCTGACAAAATTATGCTAAATTTATTACAACAGCATATTCTTTACGACAATAAAATTGCTGATCATGGATATGGCTGTTATAAAGTTCTGTCTGTATATATTACCACAGTGTTCATTCTAGAAAAAGGAGCCATTGTTCTGTTATTTCCTCAAATTGCTCCATTGTTAATACCATATTTAACATAACATTAATGCAAAAATATTGATGTTATAGTGCTTTACTTATGGGAAATATTCTGAAAATGTCCCCTCAAAAAAAAATTACAATGGCCCCTTTTAAAAAATCCTAGATTGAACACTGTCATCATTTGATTTAAAGCATTGTTGGCATATCTAGTTATATATTATATATCACATTGTTCAAACTAGAAATGTACAGTCCAACCTGGTTCAAAGGCAATTTCTATATAAGGGCCTTCTGCTTATTAAGGCAAGTAAAAATTATCCCAATTGAACTTGTATATAAGTGCCACCTGCCTATAAAGGCCACTTTTACAGATTCCCTTAGGTGGCCTTTATAGACAGATTTTACTGTAGTTGTTGGAGTCATCCTGGCAGGGGATTTGAAAAAATAGGGGCCATGATTTCAAAACTTGGGTCAACATTGTAACATAAATGAATGTATTTTATTTTAAAAGATTAGTTTGAAGTAAAAAAAAATAGATCAATAAAAATGATAGAATTGGATTTATTCAGAAATAGAGGTTGGCCAACAAGCAGTATTTTTGTGGTACAAAATTATCATTTTGGGGTAGGTGGAGCCTGGGTCCCTTCTAGATAGCCCAATAAAGGTCAAGTAAGTTTCTAACACTTAAAATTGTAATAATTCTGGTCTAAAGGGCAGAGGGTAATAATGGTGTTGTTTGCCCCCACCCCTCAAGAGCAATTTATTTATTTCTGGGTAGATTACCCTGAGAAAACCACTGGCTTTTAGCAAGGGAACTGACAAATAATATCACGTTAGGATCTATCCAAATGGCATTCAAACCTAGGTAGTGAGAGATAGTGTGATCCCTAACTGTACACTTAAGACCACTCTGCCACACACCCACCAACCCACTCAATAGTGTTCAGATTGATGTGATCCCTAACTGTACACTTCAGACCACTTTGCCACTCGCCACCAACCCACTCATTAGTGTTCAGATTGATGTGATCCCTAACTGTACACTTAAGACCACTCTGCCACACACCCACCAACCCACTCAATAGTGTTCAGATTGATGTGATCCCTAACTGTACACTTACGGCCACTCTGCCACACACCCACCAACCCACTCAATAGTGTTCAGATTGATGTGATCCCTAACTGTACACTTAAGACCACTCTGCCACACACCCACCAACCCACTCAATAGTGTTCAGATTGATGTGATCCCTAACTGTACACTTACGGCCACTCTGCCACACACCCACCAACCCACTCAATAGTGTTCAGATTGATGTGATCCCTAACTGTACACTTCAGACCACTTTGCCACTCGCCACCAACCCACTCAGTAGTGTTCAGATTGATGTGATTCCTAACTGTACACTTAAGGCCACACACCCACCAACCCACTCATTAGTTGTGTTCAGATTGATGTGATCCCTAACTGTACACTTATGGCCACTCTGCCACACACCCACCAACCCACTCAATAGTGTTCAGATTGATGTGATCCCTAACTGTACACTTCAGTCCACTTTGCCACTCGCCACCAACCCACTCATTAGTGTTCAGATTGATGTGATCCCTAACTGTACACTTAAGGCCACTCTGCCAGACACACACCAACCCACTCAATAGTGTTCAGATTGATGTGATCCCTAACTGTACACTTAAGGCCACTCTGCCACACACCCACCAACCCACTCATTACTGTTCAGATTGATGTGATTCCTAACTGTACACTTAAGGCCACTCTGCCACACACCCACCAACCCACTCATTAGTGTTCAGATTGATGCGATTCCTAACTGTACACTTAAGGCCACTCTGCCAGACACCCACCAACCCACTCATTAGTGTTCAGATTGATGTGATCCCTAACTGTTCACTTAAGGCCACTCTGCCACACACCCACCAACCCACTCATTAGTGTTCAGATTGATGTGATTCCTAACTGTACACTTACGGCCACTCTGCCACACACCCACCAACCCACTTAATAGTGTTCAGATTGATGTGATCCCTAACTGTACACTTAAGACCACTCTGCCACACACCCACCAACCCACTCATTACTGTTCAGATTGATGTGATCCCTAACTGTTCACTTAAGGCCACTCTGCCACACACCCACCAACCCACTCATTAGTGTTCAGATTGATGTGATTCCTAACTGTACACTTACGGCCACTCTGCCACACACCCACCAACCCACTCAATAGTGTTCAGATTGATGTGATCCCTAACTGTACACTTAAGGCCACTCTGCCACACACCCACCAACCCACTCATTAGTGTTCAGATTGATGTGATCCCTAACTGTTCACTTAAGGCCACTCTGCCACACACCCACCAACCCACTCATTAGTGTTCAGATTGATGTGATTCCTAACTGTACACTTACGGCCACTCTGCCACACACCCACCAACCCACTCAATAGTGTTCAGATTGATGTGATCCCTAACTGTACACTTAAGGCCACTCTGCCACACACCCACCAACCCACTCATTAGTGTTCAGATTGATGTGATCCCTAACTGTTCACTTAAGGCCACTCTGCCACACACCCACCAACCCACTCATTAATGCTCAGATTGATGTGATTCCTATTTATACACTTAAGGCCACTCTGCCACACACCCACCAACCCACTCATTAGTGTTCAGATTGATGCGATTCCTAACTGTACACTTAAGACCACTCTGCCACACACCCACCAACCCACTCATTAGTTGTGTACAGTTTAATGTATAATGTATTTTAGCAATATAAAAATTATTCTTATCATTCAGAAATCCAGTAGGTAGGACAGGGCTGAGAGGAAGAGGATGTCTGGGAAGATATGGACCAAATCATGCTGCGGATCCTATTGTTACAAGGTAAAATCATATAGTGTTGTGTGATATTATCCATATACCATTATGTTACAATGTATCTATAATTTCCCTATACAGTCAAACCTGTCTATAAAGGCCACCCTGGGGAACCAGTAAAAGTGGCCTTTATGGGCAGGTGGCCTTTATATACAGGTTCAAATAATATGAATAAAGAACAATTGGGATATAATTCTACTGGCCTTTATAGGCAGGTGACCCTTATATAGAGGTGGTCTTTAAGGCAGGTTGGACTGTACATACTGATTGTGATATGACTGACCACATCCTATAATACTGATATATAGTTTTTGAAATTGATATCTTGATGTCTTAAATTGTCATAGTGCTTCATATGATCCAAATGTAAACGCTTAAAAACATTATGTAACAACTAAAACGAAACATATAAACACATTATGTAACATATTAAGCTATCCAGATAAAGAAGCGGCATCCATAACAATGTGGCACTAAAACAAGATGTCTGATGATGATTGAATGTACATACAACAATATTTGTTGAGTTATATACATAACATTAAAGGTCTTTATTTGTTTAACTTTTGAGATAATATACTATGATACATGCCGCGATACAGCATCTGTGTATCATAATATATCATGATACAAAAATTTGAATAAGAACCATCGCTACTATCAAACTGCAGTAGAATCTGTCTTTACCAGATTGTCTTCTAGACTTAATATACTTTGTTTAGACAAAACTCATGAAAATAAACGTTTGAATGAAACTCATGGAAACCGAAGTATTTCTTACATAACAGCTTTGTGTGTGTTGCTTTTTTAAGTTTTCCACCACTTTTGTTGAAGTTTTACAGCAATTATTTTTTGCAATATCCTAATTATTTTAAGAGTTCATGAAATATTTCTTTTTTATATGTATAGGGTTTACCCTGTGCTTCTACACTTTTAACATGATTTTACTAGTTTTTATGAAATATTACACTTATCTCTTCTACCATGTAAACTTATGTACTTGTAAGTTGTGTTACCATTCATCAACTGACCGATATTGCCCCTTTTTTGATACCTACATATAAATACTTGAACAGGAGTTTGTATTCAAACTTACACACTTAAACAGCAATATTTCTTGGATAAAGTGGTAGTTGGAGGGATCTTAATTACCTTCAGTGATAGTTCTTTTTAAAATATTTTTACATTTCAAAATTATTTTCACCAGTTGTCATACACACTTAAACAGCAGTATTTCTGGGATAAAGTGGTAGTTGAAGGGATCTTAATTACCCCCAGTGATAGTTCTTTTTAAAATATTTTTACATTTCAAAATTATTTTTACCTGTTGTCATAGTATTTTTTTTATATTTCAAAGATGGTTAAGAGACCAAAACGGAGATATTGTAAAAGACGGACATGGTAAACCAGTATTGGAATTTGTTTCTGTACAAAGACAGGATTGTTTGGAGTGGGCACTACCTGGGGTAAGATTCAGAAAATTTGGCAATACATGTATTCGTGAAATGGACAAAAAAAACCATTCATCTGAAATACACACACACACACACACACACACACACACACATGATTATTTATATGTTTATAAAATTGTTTGAACCATAACTATTTGGAATTTCACCAAATTGAACACAGGTTCTATTCATTGTCCATTGGTGTGTAATAACTAAGATCAAAGGCTTAGTGGTCTTACTATGTTCATCATACCACTGTGGTAGCTCAGTTGGTAGAGTGCTCGCTCCATATGTGGGAGGTCGTGGGTTCGATCCTTGGCCGGGTCTGACCCAAGACTTGAAAGTGCATGTGACTGTTCTTTCGCCAAGCACTTGGTATAACGAAATGAAAGTCATGGTTCTTACGGATGGGAACTTAAAATTAACGAGGTCCCGTGTCACGATGGGCTTGTCACGTTAAAGAACCCTGCTGTATAATGCCATACGTGCATTGCACAGGCAAAATTTCTGTGCCTTTGCCTATAGCTGGCGACGTATCAATATAAGTGAAATATTCTTAACTGGGACGTTAAACACCATTACTCAACTCAACTCTTACTATGTTCATGATAGTATAACTTGTTGTTTTGAAATTTGACACAAGTAAACAAAGATCATGTGAAAATATTTTAGAATAAGCTATGGATATATATATATATATTTTTTTTTTTTTACCCTTGTTATATATTTTGCAGGGAATGGTTGAGGCAGGAGAGATAGTATCATTGACAATAAAGAGAGAGTTTGGAGAAGAAGCCATGAATTATTTAGAGGCATCAGATGAAGAGAAAAATAAAATTATTGAAGCCATTGATGATTTGTTTAAACATGGATTAGAGGTATGAAATGTTTTATTTTTATTTTAGAATTATTTTGGCATTTTAAAACCTCTTTTTGATACATGTTTTGTCCAATGTGCTTGTGTGGTCTTCAGGCCAGTGGATTGTGGAGTGAATGAAGTGGGTCTTGTTAAAGTTTTTCATGGGATAGATGTGCAAGTGATTTACACTTATTCTTCTGTCTGTTGTTGTAAGGTGGATAAAATGTCTGAAGTTAAAGTTGATGTGCAGACGAGTTACATATGTGATGTTTACAGTTCTTGTAAGTTAAAGTTGTTACATTGTTGTTGTTTTGACAACTGTAGTTAGTTAAACTTGATGTTAGGATGAGCTATATTGTTGTTTTGGATATAATTGTAGCTGTTGTTGTTTTTATCTGTGACCAGGTGTACAGCGGTTATGTAGACGATCCCAGAAATACAGACAACTGCTGGATGGAAACTGTAGCTGTTAACTTCCATGATGAAGATGGAACAAGTGTGTCAAAAATATCCTTAAAAGCTGGTAAGATAGTGCAAAAAGTTTTGCATCCAATATAGTAAAATCCTTTGAAATAGCAGTGAAATATATCAAAGATGTTTGTTTGTTTTAAGTTTAGAGTTTTCATGTAACTTCAGTGTAAAATTTTCATCATATGAAATTAGTTATTTAAAGATCAAAAGTTTCAAGTACATTGTTTGTATAATTTATGAGCCAAATTATTTCAATATATTTCATACCTTGCACTTTTACATAATTAACTATTGAAGATGCGCACCTCACATTTTGGTGTCGCAGTTTATAACCATCATGTAATTAGGTCTTTGTCTTTGTAAGTTTTCTTTCTCCTTATGATACTTTTGAATCTTGCTGCTTAGGTTTTTAGGTTAGAATTACTTTTGGCCAGCTCATTGTGTGGAATAGTTTGTCAGATTGCTATTGAAGACAGTGGTTTTCTCAAGTAACTCTAGTTCTCTTTGACATCCAAGCAGGTACATGGTTTGACTGCATTATGAAATCAGGGCTCTACGATTGCAAATTTTTTCACTAGCCTCCTGGCTAATAAACCCAAGACGTTTACTAGCCAGAGTAAAAATGTTACTCGCCACATATTTGTTTTATAAATACAATTTAACTGGGATTCAATAAGACTGGAAACATTTCCCATTATTGCTTAATTTTGAAGATGCAGACACAGCAGATGGGTCCAATGTTTTTTATTTATTTTACTTTTATTGTGGTATCAAACACAAAAATCGCAGTGCATATCCAAAAGCAAAGCAAAAACTTTGAAAAACGGCAAATTAAGTTAAAAACGTGAACTTAATTCAGAGGTGTGAGGCGAGTCGCCCAAGGAATGTAAGCATTTCCTGTCTAACTAGATACATTTGCCTCATGTAAAATTTAACAGCATATCTTTTAAACATACTTTTGCTGGTTTAAAACAGTTTTCCAGGCCAACTCGGGACCCCTTTCCGTCATCGCTTTCATCAGTTTAGAGGATTACGTTTGTTTTTTCATCGTGTGATCACTGGCACCGAGTCGTAGACGAGGTCATTTCTTTCTGGTCATTGATAACATTAGAATTCTCGAAGCTTCTGGGATTTTATTCGTACTCGTGGCTTGAAAAATATTTGCCGATTTTGTTTATGACGAAATTGACACTTGAAAACGTGATCACACAAACGCTTAACAACTTAACAGATTGGAGCTATATGATTTAAAGCGCTTTAACGATTGAGCTTGATGAGAGTAATTTCATTGTCGAAAACGGAAAGGAAATTCCGGATATGACTTTCTACTTTATACTCGCACACAGGCGAGTGAATTTGACATATCCACTCGAATTTACAAATAATTACTCGCAAATGCGAGTGTTTTACTCGCATTGTAGAGCCCTGGAAACACCACTACTCTTTTCCATCATTTATCATGATGTAAAATTTTGAACAAATGTTTATAGTAAATTATGTATTATTATTACTGAAACTTTTTGTATTACTGTCTTACATAAGATACCAGAGTTTATTTTACAGCATTTAGACAGCTGTTTTTGGAAAACAATTTCCACATCAATAGTCTTGGACCAAAATTATGCTGCTTTAACATGTAATTTTATTTTTCAGGTGATGATGCTGTTGGCGTTAAGTGGGTAGTGTTAAATAAAGACATTAAACTTTATGCTAGTCATTCTCATCTAATAGAACAAGTTGCTATGAAACGCAATGCAAGCTGGGAAAGACCATCCTCTGCACATACGCAAAAAACATAATTAGAATTATAAATTAATTAATACTGTGAATTTTATTTTTACAAAATTATTCTAAAGACTTTTAATAAGCAAATCCATAGAATTCAAGATCAAAAATGCCATATTATTTGTGTTTTTGAAACTAAAGAAACATTGTTACGTTGAAAATGTCACCCGATGCGATTCCATATCCAATGGAAATACATTAATAGTTTTGCACAAACATCTTATATCATGTGGTACACTGGCAAACCCTTTAACCTGCTGATTGTTTTTGATTTATGGTTTTTGTGTGAAAATTTGAATTCATGACTGGGCCAGACAGCAACTTAGTGCAACTAGTACATTATTATGATACCGCTATAGAGTTAGGAGTTAGATTTATTTAAATAATCAATGATTAGTGTAACATAGCTGATCAATCATGTGTTGGTGACGATTCTATTAGTAAGTTTTGTCAAAGTAAGATTAATATGTATAATTGTTTTGTTAATGTTTATTGTATCTGAAGACAAATATCAGATATAAGTAGTGATGTAATAAAATTAAATTCAGTTATAACCTGTTTTATATTTATGGACAATCATGTTAGTTTTAAGAGCAGGCCCAAGTTTTACGATTTAATTTCTTAACTAAGATTTTCCTCAACTTAAATCTGGAAAATTTGACACTGTAATAATTTTAAAGATATTTAGGAATTTAATGTGTCATTGTAAGGATCAGACAAAGCTTATTAAAGCTATAATTCAATTTTGCTGAGACTTTTTATTTGTAGAACCATATAATGTTGCTTTAAGTTAAGGAAAATCTTAGTTAAGATTTGATTGTGAAACCGGGGACAGATACCACATAGTTCAAATAACATGATAATGCACAGAACATCAGGTTGCTTAGAGGTGATGATTTTGATGATTGATTGCTTATTTAGTTGATATATTAAGTAATCTCTAATGGTTAATACAATAATACATCAGCAATATTATGGAAGAGTGTTTATAAATATGGAATAGTCTATATAATGTAAAAAGGGATATACAAAGGTGTATTTGACAAATGAACACATAAATGTATGTGTACAATATATTAATACACAGTATTTATGCCTATATGTTTATGATGGACTTGCCCATGTTTATAAACACTCTGTCATAATATGACTGACGGACTATAACACTCTGTCATAATATGACTGACGGACTATAAAGTGCTATGCATGTATGTGACTTGTTAATTAACTATTACTATAATAACTATGTAAAATTGTGATTAATATAAAGTCAATAAGCAGTTTAATATATAAGCATATCATAGCTAATATCATACTCAAACTCCAGTAACACTTAATTAGTATTGTAACTGCATTTCTTTACACCAAAAATCATATTGCAATATATTGCAGAATTGTTTTATTGTATTGCAATACCTATTGCACTGGTATATATAAATTGGAATTGAGGAGGAAAAAAATTTTAAAGTTTTTAGACTTTAAATTGGTAACAAGTTCTTGTTAATAACTATGGTTGACCAATGCATTTATTGCTTTGACACCATTTTACGGCTCTTGATATTTATGACACAGTTGTTTATAACACACCCTTACATTTAAAAGTTCAATTGCTTTTGGCAGTTATTAATTGTAAACTGAATTCAGTGTGGACAGTTTTTTTCAGTACTGTTATATCACAATATTTGGATTTGGTGTGGACAGTTTTTCAGTACTGTTACATTACAATATTTAGTTTCGGTGTGGACATTTTTTCTGGACCATTACATTACAACAGTACTGTTACATTACAATATAGGAAATGTGTACCACAGTACTTGATCTGAAGCCCTTTGAACCCTTTTTACCAGTACATGTTTATCCATATATTGTTACATCTCTGCATTTTACATTTGTATTGGCTTTTGGTGTTTTTAAATTAGAAACGAAATGTGTATATAGTATACTTAGTGAATGTTGAAATATAGTTAAAGTGTTGGTTAATTAACTTAATGATATTGATTAAGAATTTAAAACATTTTTACTCATTTTAATTTGAAATATTTGTTTTCATTGGAAGAAAGTATGTAATATGACAATTTTACAAATAAAACAAATTTGAATTATTTGTAAAGCTGTCACTCATAGAAATTCTTGACTGGGACATAAAACCCCATTCAATCAAATTAATCCTAAAGACACAGGCCATCAAGATAAAAGTTAAAAGAATATCTTTGCATTGCTTTTTGAGTGTTCAAATAGTGCTAAATATATGAAAACCTGTAATGGCTCCCTTTATGTCTGAACCAAGACACAATTTTTTTACAACTTCATTTAAGCAAATTTGACAGTTGTCTGTGATATTACATCTTCAAAATACATGCTTTTATACTTTGAAACTAAGGAAATTGTTCATATTCAAAATTCTCCAGGTCCAAGGTCAGGGACCTGTTGATTTTACATCAGGACCCTTGATATTTAATCTGTATAAGATAATCCGCTCGCCTTCATTGTTGGCATTGAATCTTTGCTAGACCTGCTAAAATAAATGCAAAAGTCCTGGACCTTTCATTACAAAACATAATTTTGAGCCCCTGATGTGCCACATGGTACAACATAGTCTTTTTCAGAAATTTTTAAAACATGTTTGTCCTAATTATGTCAGATGTCAAGGAGATCATATTGCTATTTCTACCATAAACACCATAGTCTTCAGAATTTTCTGGAAATTGAAAAAAAAATAATTGCTAATCTACAATTTTACCATTTACTGGACCATTATTATATATAATTATGGCATTATGAAAGGGGCTTGGCAATGTATTGCGGAAAATAAAAATAATAAAATAATAATGGAATCTTGTGAATTCTTGTGAATTCGGGATTACATTTGTATGTCATATCATCCAGAGCAAAGGTCTTAATCATTCCTGATCTTGGATTTGATTTATCTAAATTTGAAATGTTTCATCATAATACAAATATAAGTCTTTACAAAATGAAAATATAAACCTGTAATTAAACTATATAAAGCTAAAATTATTTCTTACCCTAAATAAACTACATGTACATGTAAACAACATTCAGTTTATGAACGGCAAATTAAAGTGTTAATGCTATGATTTTGTATTGGGTCCTGATTCATGGACAGATCAGATTGCAAAGACATATATGAATTAAAAAGAATAATTTGTTTGTGTAAACAATTTCATTAATTAATGTGTGTATCACTGTATACTTCCATTTTCATTGAATAATTCGTTCCCTTAGTGCATACTTTTGTAGTAAATTTATTCTTTTTATTTTGTTTATTTATGTTTATTTTTTGTATTATTAAGATTTTTATATTCTGTGGATGTATTTGTTCTGTTATAATGATAGATGTTTTTCTTACCTTTGTTTATACTCATATTAATTTATCTAATTATTACTTCTTTTTTACTAAGAAATATTAGATATTAAAATATATAAAGAAATAACTATGCAATCAATATTTTCATTAATTATAATTATGCCATAATCATTTAAGAAACCTTCCTTTCATTTTCAATTTTGTTACCAACGAGGGGCTATGTAGCTGGCTAAACAGGAGGTGCTTATCATTCTCAAGCACACAGCCTCACTTCCCTGGTTGAAGTTCCCATATTTTACCTACTGTTCAAGTAATTGTGATTATGACCTTGAATCACTCTTTATTTCCATAGGAAATCAAATAAACTTGAATAAAGATTAATATTTTTCACTTACTAGTACCTAGTCGTAACATAAAATCTGCATGTGGATCACGATTAGCCTAGAATATTTCTGCACAGAGTTAAACTTTGACCCTGGGATTTAACACGTTGAAAAACTGGTAAATGGCGGATCCTGTTGCACATATGGCTTAAAACGTCATCAAGGACATCACTTCCGGGGTAAGCATCACTATTTTTGCAATGTAAAATCCCCATAGCGCCAACATTCAAACTTACATCAGAATTGCAGATGTGCATACAGATTTTCAGTTGTGAGTAAGTACAAGTAAGTGAACAATATCAAACATTCAATTTTATTTTATTTTCTATGGTCATAAAGCATCATTCTCTCTCACAAACAGAATGACTTGAACAGTACGTTGATAGTTTTTACTTTGCCGTGGGGTTGTAGTTTGTCAATTAACTGTTAGTTTGTTTTTGATTAGTAAGCTTGTGGTTGACTTACATACAATCGAAGGGGAATTTTGTACTTAATTTGGGACACAGGATCCAGGATGATTAATTTAATGGCACATGAAGCTTTATGCTCAACAAAGACTAACTTCATACATCATTTCCAACACAGCAGTTTTAGCCAAGCCTTTAGATTTGATTATAGTAAAATTCTTTATACATTCAGTTACCAGACTGTTGGGGATAATTTGACAATAGCTCCAATCCCTCCGCACAGGATCTTAAACTAATATTCTGTGTCATATTATTTAGTGAAAACATTTTAATTTCCAGATAATGACAAAACTTTGCACTTGTTGGATAACAGTCCGTGCAAGTACAAATGAATGAGTGCTTTGTTGTTACACTGAAGGAAGGCTTTCGATTTTCCCCCAAATCTTAACATTTGTTTAAGTACTCGTTCACTAAAAACTGAAATTAGGTGTCTTATCAATTATGCCATTTTAAAAACGTTCTATGTAGTATATAAAATAGTCTTTTAACAAATCTAACAAAACACCAAGTACTAAGACCGTTAAATCTGCTCTTTTACACAGGTCATATAAGGGGGGGGGTCTCAAAACTTTCTAGATGGACCTGCATATTATAATCAAAACGTAATATTCTCTCATATGAAATAAGAATCTTCTACTTTTGATTATTTTATTAAAATTTATTATTTATTATCATATATACTCTTTTGTTTATTTCAAAAAGTAAATATCTTGTATAATGTAAAATGTATGATCACCAGGAGACGTATTTGAGGTCAAGTGATACAAAGCATTGACTTACAATTTAAGTGTGTTGTAGCACAAATGCAATGAATAATACATTCTTGCAATTGAAAATGCTGACAACAAGCATTATAACATGCATGTACATGTTGTATATGGTTTTATGAATTAAAATTCTCATGTTCGACTATTTGTGAAGATACAAACGCCAGGCTGTTATTCATATTAAATTTGTATTTTATCTTTGAAGACTATAACAAATAAACAATATATAATGCATATAGCAATAAGTCAAATCTTCAAGAAACCTTTGTAAATACTTTATAGAAATTAAAACACATCTTGAATGATTATAAAGAGTTGAGTTTTTCTTTTAGTTTTCGTTTTTCTTTTAACTGAAAGTTAGATAGTTCAAGTACTTTTTTCTAAGGCGTTAAAAGTAACGTAAATTTAGCGTAAAGGTTAATGTGGAGTTTGCAAATTTACTAACAATTTTCAACAAAGCTAAAACTACAAGATATATTGTAACGAAACAACCCAAGGTGTGATGGTTATAAAATACCAGCTTTATTAGAACCACGAGCGGATGTTGTGATGTGTGCTCAGCGATGTGCGTCCCGTCGTGGTTTTCCACCAATTTTGGACTGCGGGTCCCAGAACTGTATTCAGTCATGTGTGTGTGCGTGTGTGTGTGTGTGTGTGTGTGACAGTCCTAGTATATATGTGAGCGTAGTGCTAGGGTTTATATATGTGACTTCTTTACGAACAACCTGGAGATGACCAACATCATACTCATCCTGCTTTTTTATCACCAATGTTTACAGGATTTGACAATAAGATGTCATTTTAAGAAACGTTAATTAATAACTAATTACAACTAAGTTCACATAAGTACATTTAATAAATATTTACCAAATCCTAAATGGCTGAATGTAAGAATATATTTCATTACAATATAATTACGATCAAACACGAATCTCAACGACGGAAGTTAGGCCGGAAGAGTTAACATCTGTCCAGCTAGCTACACCCACCATGTGTGATATCAAAATTGAGATTGAAATTCTTGTTCTAGTGTGTAGACTCATTTTTAATTTTCATATGATCCGTTTGTTTAATTTCATAATGTTAATTGTAGAAATGGGTGCAACCTAAGTTTTTAAAGTTTTTATTTTTTATTTGAATTGAACAAGGAACTGTTTATTTGTTTTTACAAAATGGAATTATAAAATGTTTGCTTTGAGGTTTTTGCTTATAACAATGTATGTATGTTAATTTAATATTGCAATAAAAAACTAACATACTAATCCATGCCCGAATCACAATCCAGAAGCAAAGTAAAAACTGTGATACTGACAAGTCAGGTTAGACACGTAAACTTCCACCAGGAAAGTGAGATCGGGTGCTCCGGAAAAGTAAGCACATGTTTAGCTAGCTACACCCATAACAGTGTGTGAAATGTACACGGGACGTCAAATATATCCAGGACAATCCTGGACAAAGAGGCATCAAACTTATCAACAATACTGTGATGACAGCCTTAAAACTTTTTGAGGGCCTTAATGAGCAAAGGCTTGCAATATCCGTGAGTCAACAATTTTTTTGCACAAAGTCCCCGTTGTAGGAACAAGCTCTAACATAGCATATTAATTGGGAAACAAATACACCATAAGCAGGAGAAGCAGGTATATTGTTGCATAGAAAAGGGAACTTGACAATAGAAAAAAGTAAGTTTTCACGTTTGTCATAAAGTTTCAAATGTAACCTTTCGTGGGCGGCATAATTGAGGTATTTGTTTGATTATTTGGTTTGTTATTCATTGGCAAGCATTTTTCGAGAAAAATATATCACTATGCTACGAGTAGTTTTGTTCGTCTAGTGCTGCAAAATTAAAACAAGTTTCATAATAAATAAAATGCATTCGCGAACTGAATAATCATCATAAAAAACAAACATACCATGCCAAATCACAATCCACAAGAAGTTAAGAGTTTAAAACTGACGTTAAACACTTATACTTCCACCAAAAAATTTAAACCGAGTGCTCTAGAAGAGAAAACAAGAGTCAAAATCAAACATACTAATTCATGTCCGAATCACAATCCAGAAGCAAAGTAAAAACTTTGGAACTGACAAGTTAGCTTAGACACGCGAACTTCCACCAGGGTAGTGAGGCCGAGTGTTCTGAAAGGTTAAGTTCCCCCTGTTTCGCGAGCTACACCCGCCACGTGTGTAATGAAAATTGTGTGAAAGGAACATGGAACTATGAGACGTCAAATATACATGGCAATACTGGACACAGAAACATCAAACTTATCAACAATACTGTGATGACTGTTATAATACTTTTTGAGGACCTTAATAAGCTTAGGCTTGCAATATCCCTGAGTCAACAATTTATTTGCAAAGCAAGCACAAAAACATATTTGGTAGACATATTTATCGATCTGATATAGCGTCCATGGTCGCTCCAACGAGCTTACTCATACAAAATTGGAATATATTGGTTTAATTGTGAATAATTTGCATTATTCCCTTTTGTAAAGTCTTATTATTTTCTGACTGAGTGACAACTGTGTTTTTAATAATATCTGCCTACAAACTCCGAACAGCGGCCAACATTCGTATCTCTTTTATGACATACGGAGCTAGGAGGTGGGCGCTGTTTCGGAGCTTGATCTGCCTAGTCTGTTAAACCTTGCAAATTTGTATTGTGGCAATTGTCGTAAAATCTAAACGGTCGGTTCCAATAACATTCTTCATCAGCAGTGCTCAGACTAAAATTGACAAAATCGAAATAGTTTTGGTATGTTGAAATTAACAAAACAGAAGGACCATGAAAACTTTTTCCTGTGTAGCGGTGCAAATTATTTCTCATCTTGAGCTGAGATAATGATTACGGTTAGTGTAGTGGTACGATACTAGGAAAGTAATCTTGCAGCAGTTCAGAGTTCGATTCTTGTACTCAGCTGCAGAAGTTAAGTTTATCGACGTTTGGCAAATGAAATTTAACCCATCAACATCATATTTTTGCCACAATATATCATCTTAGAAAAGGAGTTTAAGTTTAAAAAGGTATTTTTTATTTATGTATCTCATTTATGCAGAACCTTGTTAAATCTGGAGAGAAGATTGTCGCCAAATCATTCAACTCAACATACAGATATATAGATGACGTTCTGTCTCTTACCAATCCTAAATTTGGAGACTATGTAAATGTCATCTATCCAAGTGAGCTTGAAATAAAAGACACGACTGATTCCTCAAGATCTGCTTCATATTAAGACTTATACCTGAATTATGAAGCACACGAAAGGCTACATTTAAAACTTTATGACAAACGTGATGACTTCAATTTTTCTATTGTCAACTTTCCTGTTTTATGCAGCAATGTACCTGCTTCTCCTGGTTATGGTGCATTTGTTTCCCAATTAATACGCTATGGTAGAGCTTGTTCCCACTACGGGGACTTTGTACAACGAAGTAGGCTGCTTGCAAATAAATTGTTGACTCAGGGCTATTGCAAGCCTAGGCTTATCAAGGCTCTCAAAAAGTTTTATGACCGTCATCACAGTGTTGTTGATAAATTTGATGTCTCTGTGTTCAGGATTGCCCTGGATTTATTTGACATCTCATAGTTCCATGTTCCTTTCACACAATTTTGATTACACACGTGGCGGGTGTAGCTAGCTAAACAGGAGGTGGTTACCCTTCCGGAGCACCCGGCCTCACTTCCCTGGTGGAAGTTCACGTGTCTAACCTAACTTGTCAGTTCCAAAGTTTTTACTTTGCTTCTGGATTGTGATTTGAACATGGATAAGTATGTTTGTTTTTGATTATAATATATGTTTCACTGGTAAACGTCTAAGCATCACTCCAATCCACAGATCAGTTCTGAAAATTATTTGGTTACTACTTAGAAAACCTAATATTATTCAAAGTAGGTTATATGAAAATATACAAGACCTTGTGCTTTAAGGTTAATGTTTGAACATATTTGAACGTCTGTAGATTACCCCTGCCAGCCTAAGAACTTGATATAAGTAACTCAGTCACTTAGAATTTTTACTTGAGCAAAAAACAACAATAATCACACACACATACACACACACGCACACACACATACATCTTCGTTTTATCAATAAAAAATTGTACATAAAAACAACAAAAGTACATGGTTATACAATTGATTTAATGTTTTTAAACATTACAAGTGTTGTATTTTAAATATATCGTTCTTTATTTACCACAGACTTTTATCAGTTGAAAATACACCATGGCAACCGCACGAAACTCTAAAACAAAAGAAGAAACACGATGTACATGAATTATGCTGGCCTAATAAATGTTTTGATGATTTTTTTCAATTTATTAAGTTTTGTAACCTATATTGTTTTATATATACAAATACCTAGTGATGAACATGGGTTCTGGGTTATTGTGTCAAGCGTCATACGGATTCCAAGCAAAAGTATACTGAAGATACCAGAAAGAAGGTTGAGATTTTAATAGACAACAAAGTTGTGTTTGGCAATATAATTTTCCAGTAAACACTCTGTATACTAATTCACAAACTGTACATCATAAGTTTGTTTCTTTATTTTTATGAAGAAGAATATATGCAAAACCTTGTTAAATCTGGAGAGAAGATTGTTGCCATATTATTCAACTAAAGATGACGATCTATTAACAATCCTAAATTTAGAGACTATGCGAATGCAATCTTGTGAGCTTGGAATTAAAGATACGACTGATTCCTAAAGTCCTGCTTCATATTTAGATTTATACATCAATAATGACGCCCACGAAATGTATGACAAACGTAAATACTTCAATTTTCTATTGCCAACTTTTCCTTTTCATGCAGCAATATACCTGCTTCTCCTGCTTATGGTGTATTAGTTTAACAAATAATACGTTTTGGTAGAGTTTGTTCCCATCGCGCAAATTTAAAAAAGCTGCTTACAAATAAATTTTTGACTCAGGAATATAGCAAGCCTTTTAACTTGCAAGCTAAGTCAATTACGTGAACTTGCATCATAGAAGCTAGTCCAGGTGCTCCGGAAGGCAACCTTAGCACCCTTGCCATACTAGCTTCACCCGCCACGCACATTATTAAATTGGGAATGAATTGAAATGGATATAAATCTATCCAGGGTAATTTTGAATATGTTCAGAGACATCTTACTTATCATAAATATTTTGATGGTAGCCATAAAACGTTTTAGAAAAAACCAAACTATAATATTTTTCGCCATTTTACTGTCATATCCTTTCTAGAAAGGTAAAGGGAGAATATGAACCGTTTTAGCGATTGTAACATCACTATCAATGCCCTTATATCATCACACTATTGTTGACATATTTCATGTCCCATAGTTCGCGTCCCTCTCATTTTGAATTTCAATTACATACATAGATAGTTTAGCTGGCTGAAAGGAAGTGCTTACCATCCTGTAGCACCCGGTCTGACTTCTCTGGTGGAAGTTCACATCCGTAATTTAATCTGCCAGTTTTAAGGTTTTCACTTAAATTGGAATTGCGATTTTGACATTGATTGGTATGTTTGTTTTTGATTTATATGCACATATTTCTAAATCACTACAATTAGCCGATTATATCATGGCATAATTGTAATAATTTGAAGTGGGATGTGTATACCTGTATTTGTCACCATTCCGTCGTTATTTCCATCATATTTTACCATCATTCTTGCGATAAAATCGTCGAGTCCATTCACATCCCTAACCTCTTCTGACAACTCTGGCATGCCAAAAAACCCTGAAAATTCTTCTTTTGTTAATTCGCCATCGTTATTGACATCAATACACTTTGAAAAAGTTTCGGCTTTCTCTTTAGTATTAGGGAGTCTGGTCAACTGCAAACAATAGAATTTGCACAATTTGAAAAATAATGCATAATTAATTCTGCCCGAAAATAGTGTTGTTGCCAAGACAAACTATACCTATTCTAAGATCAATACTTTTTCATTAAGATCGGTGATTTTAGGGAGTTCGATTTAATTATTCTCAATTATATATTTACCTGGTAATATTGCTAAACTTACTTTAATACCCATGGTAGTTCAAAACCTCCTGAAACTTTCAACCCAGAAAATATGAATGTTAAATGTAATTAGGCAACATGACAAAAAATAAAAAAATTAAAAAACGAATGATGAGGTATATTGCGTTTTGCATTTAATTTAAGTATAAGGTTGCACAAATAGACTGTGTGATTTAGAGAAGACAGCATGATTTATAACCTTATTCGTTTGTTTGTGTATTATGCCTTGGGTTAAGTTAAATGAGCTATTAGTAGCTATTTGTACATTTTAACTACATGACTATGAAGGTAATTTTCTACCACCCTTACGTTATATAACTCATATTTAGATAATCATTACCATTTTTGTCAATTGTTGCATTCTTTGACAATATTTTATGCCTTTTGTGTGAACAAGTGCGTATGCTTTGGTTTCTGAAACATTAAAACATTTCAATGTCATTTATAATTAAAAAAAACATACTTGAAAATGTTACAACGTACCAAACATCTTATCTAAAACAAACATAATTATCCATGTACGAATCATAATCCAGAAGCAAAGTAAAAACTTTGAAACTGACAAGTTAGGTTAGACACGTGAACTTCCACCAGGGAAGTGAGGCCGAGTGCTCCGGAAGGGGAAGCACCTCCTGTTTAGCTAGCTACACCCACCACGTGTGTAATCAAAATTGTGTGAAAGGAACACGGAACTATGAAACGTCAAATAATTCCAGGGCATTCTTGGACACAGACATCAAACTTATCAACAATACTGTGATGACGGCCATAAAACTTTCTGGGGGCCTTGATAAGCCTAGGCTTGCAATATTTCTGAGTCATCAATTTACTTGCAAGCAGCCTAATTATCAAATAGGAATCAAGTTAAATCAAAAGTCTTGGAAGTATATTGAACCTATAATGCAGTAGTTTAGCTTGTAGATTTTTACACGATTAATGGCACTGGGCACTGTTTGGTTCAACTTTCTTACTTCCGAAAGAATTTTTGATTTGTAATCTTTATTTTGTTTGATTACCCATAGTTCCATGTTACTTTCATTCTAAATTTTGATTACAATTGTGGCTGGTGTAAACAGTATGTGCTAACCCTTCCGGAAAAACTTTTTCAGCTTTAAAAGTTTATGCTTTGCTTTTTGGAATTGTGATTAAGACATAGATTCACATATTTGTTTTCAATTTCTATTGTTTAATATTTACAATTTGAATTGACCTTTTCTTACTTTATATTTATGCTGTTATTCAATCACTCATGAATACGTGTGAATCATGACTTCTGATTACGTAAACTTTAACTATCCGGTGACGTAATTAAATATCATCCTAAATTACGTCATTCATATTTTTTAATGGGAAACATTCTAGCCTAGACCCGACATTTCTATATTATTTTAAAAGGTTGTTTCGTCAATATCATATCTTTATCGGTATCTTGAATAATATAAACTGTGATGCAGTATTAAAGCAATATTTTTACATATCTGTCATGCAAATAACATTTTATTTATGATTGTAAATATAAGTTCACACAGTTTGCTTTTCCTCTCATTTATAATACCGGAGGGATACACTAAAAGAAAATGTAATATCTCAATAATTTTTAAGTTTTAGCAATTCTTTATGTAGTTTTGTATATGATCAGAACAAATCACTGACCTTTATCAAATTCATGATCAATTGAATCAGTGTTGCTGAGGTCGCATCGAAAACATGCTTTTCTTGCTCGATATAACACATATATACTGATTTCTTGAAAGTTCAATTGTTTCTTTACGGTTGTATAAAAGTTGGATGGTATTAGTCCTGGAAGTACTCCTTTTTAAGAACAATTTTGGCAGCTATTCTTTATTCTTTTTTCTAGGGCACAATAAATAGGGTAGAGTAATAATCCAATACAAACACACTAATCGATGTCCAAATCAAAATCAAGAAACAAAGCAAACACTTTGAAACTGACAAATTAGGTAAAACATGTGAACTTCCACCAGTGAAATGAAACTAGGTGCTCAGGAAGGGTAATCGTATCTTATTAACAGAAATAATTATTCCATGCATTCAAATATACTAACCTTCTTGAGTAATTTTTGAATCTAGGTTTTTATCATGTGAAAATATATGTTTGAAAACAAAATCTGGAACTCCGCCGGCATTTGGGATCAAACGATTATAAATAAAATCATTATTATTCTTGGATAAGAATAATGTCATTTCTTCTGCGTTAACAGTGCCATCATCATTTTCATCACCGCACATTGAAACGGAAATCGCTGCTTTTACCTCTTCTTCCTGAATATAATTAAGATAAATCAGTTAACCTGAAATTTATTTCTCATACTGAGACGATTTTGGTAGACGTACTGTATTATACAAATATACGATTGTCTAAATTTGCCGCCAGTTAAAATCTAAAATTCCTCAAAAACTAAGGTATACTCCCTCATGTAAAGTATTTCCTTGGTTAAATTTAGTAAAATACATTTTTGTCCTTTAGTAATATTTTCAACATCTTGAAAACAATTTTGGGTCCATAATTTTGGTCAATGCAATCCTGATGAGGAATTGTATTCCGAAACGGCCGTCTAGTGTTACAAAATTAAAACTGGTATCATATGTAACAAATATAGCATGGCGATGACGTTGATGTTTTTATTGACTTAAACAACAATATCGACCGAAGACGAAGTTCGAGATTGATATCGAATTTTTGATTGATTTTTTTTGTCGACCGATGACGGATTATGTATTTATTCATTAGTCCGACAAATCAGCCCACTAAACCCAAATTTTAATTTTTTGACTTTTTGGAGGTTTGTGGTCTGACAGCTTCCATTATTGAATTCTTGAAATTTCTGGCGAAAACGACAGAAACGAAAACACGCGTCGATAATTTCCATTATTTCCTTACCTCGCTCTTATTGACAACATGGAACACTTCCTAAAACATTATTCTACCGATCCATGCTTAATTTTTAATTGAAATCCATCGATATCATCAGAAATAGAAGGTTTTCTAATGTCTCTTCAGCTCTCTGTCACTTTCACATCGTGAAGACATTACTTATTTGCATTGACCAATCAGATCGCGCGTCGCATTTGGATGGTGAAACTCGCAGTTCTATCTTTAGAAAGCACATGGCGATGTTTATTTACATTAACGATTCGCATTATTAATGATGTTTTAACGCGTATAACATATTATTTTAGTCATTTTATCTTTATCAATACCATGTGAAGACATGTGTACTAATATTGCAGTGAAGATTTCCCATGTTTTTTTTTGTTTATATCTACATAGGCGTAGGAGCAGGGGGGCCGCAATATATTGTGAAATTTTGTATCATAGTTTATGTTTATAGTGTAAGTGCTAAAAAAAGAAAAAAAACATGACCTTTAACAGGAAATGTCCATCTGGTAACCAATCAATTATCAATTTCATCATTATACTTGTAAAAGGGGTCTTGAAATTCACCCTTAGAAACGGCTCACAGCATCTCCAATGGCATGGGGCGGATCCAGAATTTTTTGAAAGGGGGGGGGAATTATATTAATGCTAGGCCCATGGCCAACTTAATGATGTACATCAAAGGTAAATGTAGATTGTTGTGGTTAATTAGTTTATTTATATGGCACCAAACCTTCTTAATCTCCATGTAGCCAGAAGTCGTGAGTTGAGTACCGTACGTTTTAAAATTAATCATTGGACTTAATTACATGTTGTATGTCATGCAGTTATCTGTACAATTTTGTCTTAATATTTCACTGCTTTTCAGTCGCTCACTCAGAACGCTGCAAAATTTTCTGGGGTACCCCCATATCCATCTCCAATGAGAGGGTTGATTATGGAACTTGTGTCATACGGTTATTGTTTTTAATCTTGCCTTGATATCACAGTATTCTAACCTATGAAAATGCTGCAAAATACATTGAAGATGCGTCTAGACAGGGGTTAGTTTTGAAAATTTTCCTGGGAAGGTCCCCTGGACCCCCACCTATGCGAGGGGTTTAGCACCCATACTCTCCCCGCCTCGTGCCATAGGCACGAGGTCGTACCTGCGGCACGACATAGACATAGCTTCGGTTTGCCCCATCCCCCCAATGTTAAAAACCCTCCTACGCCTATATATATATGATCTAAATTAATTTTCAAATTGGGTAATATTCTATCATATCTGGGACTTGCAGCTGTCAAGTTTTGTCCAATATTTTGTAGATAAATTATAAGTTTTTAGATCAATTGTAATATATAAAGTTCAACACAAGAATACTTGTCCGCAAGGTCATTAAAATTAATTCTCTTATATTCATCTCGACCACACTGTAAATTTTGTCATAGGGTTCAATTTTAACTGTATTTTGCGTGAACATACATATATACAGTGAGGTGCTTAATTTTTTCTCTCCAAAATTACTGGAATAATATTTCTAGGATACTAGTTCAGAAAAAATGAGAGGGGTCAAGAATATAAAAATATATAGAGAAGATCGCGACCACTCTATTTGAAAGTCTACATATAAATTCTAAATATTTTGAATACATTTCAATGTTACCTTTTGTAAGTACATGTATTAAACATCATGTAAAACATCCTTAATAACGCGAATTACCAATGTAAATAAACATCACCATGTGCTTTCTAAAGATAGAACTGCGAGTTTCACCATCCAAATGCAACGCGCGATCTGATTGGTCAATGCAAATTAGTAATGTCTTCACGATGTGAAAGTGACAGAGAGCTGAAGAAATTCTTGTATTTCTACCGATATCGATGGATTTTAATTAAAAATTAAGCATGGATCGGTAGAATAATGTTTTAGGAAGTGTTCCATGTTGTCAATAAGAGCGAGGTAAGGAAATAATGGAAATTATCGAAGCGTGTTTTCGTTTCTGCCGTTTTCGCCAGAAATTTCAAGAATTCAATAATGGAAGCTGTCAGACCACAAACCTCCAAAAAGTCAAAAAATTAAAATGGGGGTTTAGTGGGCTTATTTGTCAGACTATTTATTCATTAGCTTAAAAACAAACGTACCATTTGATATCAAAATCAAAATCTCAAAGCAAAGTAGAAACTATGAAACTGACAATCAAATGCATTGCTTGCTTGACGCCATTTAGAACATGGTTTCGAAGAAAATGGCTCATGTCCTCCACGGCAACATGATGGGTTTTTTACGCGGTTCTATGCAATATTATATTTTTCACAATTCATTCGACGCAATTCAAACCGATGCAAATGTTAAATTAAAATAAACGTACCAATCCGTTAATAGTTTTATTTATGAATAATTTAACATTGCCAGATGCATATAAACAGGTGCTTGTTTTAATACATTTAAAGCAATTTGTCATTTTTAATTAAGCTGACATGTTAAAAAATCGGTTTATCATATTTATCTATCTCGATGCCACAAACGAGCACCTATGTGATAGCATCTGCATGTGACAGGTAACTGATACACGTGGCAGAACAATGAAGATACAATTACAAAGACAAATAATGTCTATTTTATAAATCTACAGCTGTTAATTTTTAATGTCCTACTAATGCCCCTGGTATGTAACATAAAGATGGAAATACAAACCTTTGTAACTTAAATTTAAAAATCGTAGGAAATTGACATTTAAGGTACACCTCGTCAAAACTGAAGTTGCTGTACAGGCTGAACAATTAATGTTACAGTCATATCGAGGTGGTCGGATTTGGGATATTTGAGGAAACAAACTGGAGTGCACATAGAAAACGACCAACATTCGGAGAGTAACCTTTATGGAACTTGGGTTTTTCCAAATCTAGGCGGTAAAAGGACCCGTGATCCTTGAGTTCGCACTTTAGACCACAAATACCCAACCTACGGATCGAATAAAGTCCAAAAACAAAATTCCAAAGCAAAGCATTACCTTTGAACGCTTGTATATTAAACACAAGTGAAGTGACACCGTTTTTATCTGGAAAAGTATGCACTTCTAGTTAAGCAATGAATTCTTTTAAGATGAACAAGTAACACTTATACTTAGTTTGATTTTTAAACACTTTAATTTTAGAGTTAAGGTTATTAAATTCTATCGGGATAGCTATTAAAAATTTATAGCAAAAGCAAACGCTAATGTCAAAATACTTAAGTTTTTTTCATTTTTAATTACATAAAACCACAGTCTTTTATATATATTTTCTTCGCTAGATACAGTTGTTTTATCAAAAGGTTTTACCGATATTATCGTAGGCTTATCAAGGCCAAAAAAGTTTTATGACCGTCATCACAGTATTGTTGATAAGTCTGATGTCTCTGTGTCCACGATTGTCCTGAATATATTTGACGTCCCATAGTTCCATGTTTCTTTCACAAAATTTTAATTACACGCGTGGCGGGTGTAGCTAGCTAAACCGGAGCACCCGCCACGTGTGTAATAAAAATTTTGATTGAATTAATTTTGCAAATCCAAAATTATTCAATGGCTTGAAAAAAATATCCAAATGACCAACTATATTCAACCAGATTTAGTTGAGGAAATTCCTTTGCACGAATGAGCATACATTAGTTTCTGAAGATTTTGAAATTTCAAATAAGATAGATCAGCCGAACTATCTTCCCTGGTGGAAGTTCGCGTGTCTAACCTAATTTGTCAGTTCCAAAGTTTTTACTTTGCTTCTGGACTGTGATTTGGACATGGATTAGTATGTTTGTATTGTTTCATGATTTGTTCCAACGACGGACCTCCGATTTTCAAGTGGTCTATCTAAAAATCAAACACAAACATACAGAACCTTTTTCAATTCACAAGCAAAGGTGAAATTTCGAAAACTGACACGTGGATTTCCACAGTGCACACGTCTCTGTCTTTATCGCCGATATGTTTCAATCGCTCTCTTACTGTGATAAAGTTTGTCAATTACCCAAGTTAGGTTTACACTATCATCCAAAAACTGACAGCCATAATATAAAAGCAACATAACAATGAATTTCATTTATGTAGATCAAGTGAGTGCTATTGCAATACGATTATTTAACAATCGGTGGCTCATAAACACATCAGTAATTGGGATTGGGTTATAACATTTACATAAAGTAATATGCATGTCCATACTGTTATTAGGCCACATGGCGATTAGATACAACATGATCCTTTAAAATCAATGAATTTGTTGTCCTGAGAAATTATTTCATCACTTACCCTTACCCTTCCGGAGCAACCTGCCTCTCTTACTTGGTGGAAATTCACGCCAGCTTCAAAATTTTTAATTCGCTTTGGAATTGATTTTTGGACATAGATTAGTATGCCTGTTTTTGGTTTCAACTTTTTAATAATTTCGCATTTAAAGTTCAATTAAAATACCAAAAATACATTACCACAGGAACAATACCACCACAAGCTGTTATACATGCTGCGAGGATAAAGTTCAATGACATTTGCCATCTTGAGATCTAAAAGTAAGGAAATGATATTTTAAAAATGTAGTATTAATTCTGAACAGTTGAAAAAAAATATAAATCACAATATTCAATTTTCATAATTAAGGAATAACTTGTGTTTTACCAAGTTTATCGATTCATATCATGAAAAACGTTCTGAACATTTCATAAAACCCGATATGTGTGTTATGAAAAGGTGTGCAGAAACGACCGTTTCGGAATAAAAATATCTCATCAGTATTGCTTGAATTAATTTTGCAAGTCCAAAATTATTCAATGGCTTGAAAAAATATCCAAATGACCACTATATTCAACCAGATTTAGGCGAGGAAATTCCTTTGCACGAATGACCATACATTAGATTCTGAAGATTTTGAAATTTAAAATGATATAGAACAGCCGAGCTCACTTCCCTGGTGGAAGTTTTAGCCAGTTTTTAATGTATTTGCTTTGCTTTAGGAAACAGTCATTTCAGCTGACAAATAAAGGATTTATATGATAGTCGAAAAGAATTTTGCAAATATAAAGGGATATATTAATTATATACACTTTCATTCTTACTGTTAAATAAAAGATGAAGATTCTTTATTATATATTGCGTTTGATGACACAAATTAAAATGTAGCATCCATACTTACCTTCAGTAATTTCTTTCTGATGACAAACTGTTATTCACTTAAATCAATGAAACAGAAACTGAAAGCCTATTGAGAACATGCGTCGAGTATTTATAATGATAAAATTATTAAAAATCAATAAGTGCTCAAGTTGGTACACGAACTATATTACAGTGTGTAATCTTAGTCTAAAATCGTTTGAAAAAGACAATAGAGAAGGTAAGTATAATTGTGAGTTTTAGGAACATTAATTGTAAATAAGTACGATGGTTTGAGGGTGTCGCTAGCTACACAGGGGAAGCTACCCTTCCCGAGTACCAGGCCTCATTTCCCGGGTTAAAGTTCACGTGTTTAATTTGAATGGTAGTTTATACTTCACTTTGGAATTGTAATTTGGACATAGATTGGAATGTTTGTTTTAATTAGAACCATATTCCATTTGATACCACGTTATATTTACGAAGGACTATGAAAACAATTTTTTTGACAATTTTGTTATCCGGTGTTTTTTATATTAAAAACAATTATAGGACAAAACTTAAACTTGAGAAAAATTAGTTTCTACAGGACAATTCTTCTGACAAATATCATAACCATGCAGTTTATCACAGAAATGTTGTTTTAAGAAGATATTTCTATTTTTGCCAGGACAATACTTAATCAAATTACTGCACTTAAGTTTTTTCCATGTTGTTTATTTTTCGCTATACAAATTGATAGAAGATTTTAAAGTAAATAAATTGCTGGAATAAAAATAACAAGAAAAAAAGCTTTCCAATAACGAATCCATTGTCATCTTGAGTATATAACGACAAATACTATACACGGTCACCACACATGCTGCTAAAATACTAGCCAGTAAAAATAATTATAAATATAACTAACATACTTCTTTTTGTTCTTAGTTAAGTTTGACCACTGCATTAGCTCAGTCGCTAGAGTGTTCGCACCGTAGGTAGAAGGTTGTGGATTCGATCCCTAACTGGGTCTGACCCAAGACTTAAAAGTGAATTGTGGCTGTTTTTTCGCAAAGCATTACGAAATAAAAATCAAGGTTGTTTCAGGTGGAAACTTAAAATAAACGATGCCCCATGTAACGGTAGGCGTGGAATGATAAAGAACCCTGGTGTATAATATGCCATCAGCGCAACGCACATACAAAATAGCAGCAGCTTCTCCCATACTTGGCGACTCTCGATTAGATGAAATATTCCTGACTGTGACTTTAAACACCATCGTTCAAATCAACTCAATTCTAAGTTTTATTTAATTAGGTGTCTGTCCCGAGTCGGGATTTTAATATTGAGTGATCTCTATGTGTGTTGGCCTTGTTATGTCTTTTCACTTGTTTTATATTTTCGTTACATTGCCTATTGTCAAGTACTTTCTTTTGAATATTTAAATAGACACTCTATCAATACCGGGAAAATCAGTTTATTTCATCTCTTACATGCAGAAGGTAATATTAAATTATCTTAGAGCTGCATACGTATGAATTGCTCCATTACAATATTTAAAAAAGTAATCTGAACTTGGTCTACAGATGTTACAGAATTGAGGTGCATATAACAATGACTGATAACTGTCTGTAGATGTTGAAAAGTTTGGTTAAATAAAAAAGTAATTGAAACAGAATTATGAGGTGTCTATAATATTGATATTGCAAGCCCAGGATTATCAAGACCCTCAAAAAAATTTATGGCCGTCATCACAGTATTGTTGATACGTTTCATGGTTCTGCGTCCAGGATTGCCCTGGATATATTTGACGTCTCATAGTTCCATGTTTCTTTCACACAATTTAGATTACACACGTGGCGGGTGTAGCTTGTTAAACGAGAGGTTACTATCTTTCTGGAGCACCGGCCTCATTTCTCTGGTAGATACTTACGTTTTTAGCCTGCCTTGTTAGTTCCAAGGTTTTTACTTTGTTTCTGGATTCAGACATTTCAGTGAGATTAATTTAAGGTCATGTGGCATATAGAGGATCTCGCATTACAGATTATGTAATATTTTCTAGGTAATTTTTGAGCTATAACAGAAAAGCCAAAATGGATGTAAATCACAAATCACGCCTGGTAAATTGACGTCATAACATATTACAGCAATGGTATGACTGACGCATTTAACCATGACTTTATTATAATGATTTTACGTTTGATCATACAATATAACATATATCGCATGTTACCACGAGGCCTTTAGTTTAGACACAATTCAATCGCTTGACGTCGTATTGCGTATTTTAGACCGACACATATAAAAATCTGCTTACAGTAATGAATTTTGCTCCTATAAAATTTATATGTTTTTTATATTTTTATGAATTCTTGTTAACAATAGGCTAAAGGATCGCAGGGTAGAATAAACAAGAAAAATAATAAAATAAATACTCCTGAGTTTAAAACTGTAACACAGAAAAACAGTATAAGGTAACATGTTAAAAACAAAAAACTTGTAACCAGCTGAAATAAAACCAAATGTAACTGTCTACCCCTTAAGACTTACATTAAATTTTAGGGTATCAAATCAATGAGAATTTGTTTCACTAAAAAACATAATAAAAACCTGATCTATTGCTATTATTAAAAAAACAGCTGTTGTTATTAATACATCTATTGTACTTAATGTAACATATGATAAGGGAAGCAATTACATTGATTGACAGGTAATTTACATACCGTGCTGTGCCTTAGGTTATAAGAAATCTCTTATCTTATGATTATAGGGATACAATTTAATATAACTGAATATTATAAATTACTATAATAGTGTATTTGTGAAGGAAATAGCCGGGTTTTTTATGTACAATTTGTTTAAAATGTCCTGTTTCAATAGTTCTATTGTCTTTGATTTTTTTAACAAACACAGACGATTCACATAATAGTCCAGGCATTCTATGAAGAAAAAGAGTCAAACCTCAAAGTAATTGCAACAGATTTTTTATGTGATTGTTTTCAGGAAAGGTCTTATTATTCACAAAAATTCTAACAATTTCGATTCAGTAAAAATTTGCTTTTTTTCAACTGAATTTGTCAATAGCATGTTCTATAAAACAGGAAAATAAAAACCGTAATACTTTGAGGCTGAATTTTAAAACGAAATTTTCTAAAACTTCAAGTATTTTGCTACTACGAGGGGAGGTCAAAAAGTTCATAGAACAGGGTATTTATTGCCCCAACAAACTATACATTTTATTATTATTTTTAATATAGTCACCATTTACCCCAATGCACTTAGCCCACTTTTCTTTCATACTGTCTATACCTTTGAAATATAAATCTTCGGTTTGTTCCTGAAACCATGCCTCTGTGGCAGCCTTAAGTCCATCATCATCAGGAAATCTGATTACCCGTAAATGGGATTTAAAATTTCTAAATAGGAATTAATCGCTGGGTGCCAAATCGGGACTGTAGGGTGGGTGATTAACTTGCATTCTTGAATCGCTGCTTGTGCAATCCTTGACATGTGCACAGGAGCATTGTCGTGAAGAAGCAAAACCCTTCGGGTCAACTTTCCCCTCCTTTTTGATTTATTAGCAGCTTTCAGCTGCTTCATTAGATCAGCATAGTAAGCCCCAGTGATAGAGATTCCAGCAGGTTTATAATTGATTAACAGAATACCCTTAGAATCCTAAAACAGAGTGGCCATGACCTTGCCAGCTGATGGTTGGGTTTTGAATTTCATTGGTGGGGGTGAGCCAGGGTGCTTCCATTGCATGGTCTCTTTTTTGGTTTCTGGGTCCCAATGATGAATCCATGTTTCATCACCAGTTACTGAACGTAAATGGAAGCTCTCCGAGTCGAGTTATCATGATAAATGTCAAGAAGCTCCCGACTTGACCGGAGTCTTTGGAAGCGATCCTGTACATTAAGGGTCCTGGGGACCCATCTTGCGGATACTTTTGACATTCAAAGATGCTCATAGATAACCGTGTATATACATCCACGTAAAATGTCACACTCCCCAGCTATATTTATCAATCCTAATTTGAGGATCATTCATGATGAGGGTCTCCACAGACGTGACAATTTCCTGTGTGATGGCATTAGATGGCCGACCTCACTGTGGGTCATCCGTCAGTGAGGTGCGCCCACGTTTAAATTCAACTGACCATTTTGCAACTATGGAATAGGCAGGACCACTGTCACCGTACACCTTGGCTCGCCGATGATTTTTTTTGGCATTTGATTCCTCTACTGTGAGGAACTTTATTACTGCCCTAAACTCAACATTTTGATTTTCCATCATTGCATGATGGTCACTAACTTTGAATGCTTTTTAGAATTACACAAATATGTTGTGACAAATAAACTTGATATGTTCAAAATGGTGGAATGTTGTGTTGTCTAAATAAGTAAACAAAAATGTGCGTTACGCTTGGCTGAATACGCTGTGAACTTTCTGACTTCCCCTCGTATGAGAATAACAGCCCAGAAATCAGATGCAAATTTATACGTTGACTTAAAATAAATCATTTAAGACAATTTAAAATGCAATTTGTTTATGGAATGTAAAAAATATATATATTTTGTTGAATGACTTGAATGCAAAACGGTAATAAAGGAATAATGAAAAGACGAAAAAAAGAATAATTCTGCTAAGAAATTATTGGATATTTACAAAAGATAAAAGGACAAAAAAGATAATTTTTCTACACTTCACATCAGTGACTCTAAGTATTCTCTGATTAATTCTTCAATACTAGAAATAATAAATTGTGACAGACTATAGGAAAAATAACTATTCTAAAAACTCTTATATTTTCTCAAATTAATCACTTTCTCTTCCTAGCCCCACAGATACATTGATGGCTAAGCTAAATAAGCTTTTTTTATTTTTATCTGGCAAAATAAACCTGAAAAAATGAAAAGGGATATAGCTGTGAAAGAATATTCAGAAGGGGGTATTAAAATGATAAATATAGTAAATTTTTCAACTGCCTTAAAATCTACCTGGATAAGAAGAGCGATAATTCATAATAGTTTCAAAATGTTTCAAAATGGATTAAATTATTTGAAACAGAAAAAACAAATACTTCTTCGCTGATACTTTTCGAAAACGAAAACGTTAAATACGTTCTGGAAAGATGTTCTTAAAAGCTCTTAAATGTTCTTATTACAATACGAAGTCATTATTGTGCTAAATAAATATGGAACTCTGTGAACATGTGCCTGTCCGTCAGCGATCACCGTGACAAGCATTTCGGCCACTATGTTCATCTTAAGCCTCCTGATTTGTTTTGGCTATTCACTCCAAGCCGATCTAGCATTTTTGTCACCATACGATTCGGGTTCTTACATCCTCGGACCCGGCCTCCACCTTCGAGGCCAACCCCCGTAGGGTTGACTTCTTGTTCTCTTACTCTCCTGATTCTGGGGGTTCTAAAATGAAATCTTATTAAATATTTGATCTTTATTTTTGGAGTTCAGTTCACAAAGTGATAAAATAAAACAATAGAAATTACAATAAAAAACAAAACATGAAATATGAAAGAATTTCATAAGTTGACCAATCAGGAATTTCTCTGAATTACTTATTTATATGACTTATTTTAAACAATAAAATTACATTTCTTTTATCTTTTAAGCTTTCACATTATTTAATCAAAGTTGCTTAATTCATATATTTTAACTCACTTAAAATGAAATTAACAATCTTATAAAACATTTGCTCTTTATTTTTGGAGTTCAGTTCACAAAGTGACCAATATCTGAAAATCTTGTCAATGCATATTCTTGGTCACGTGACTGAATACACTACGACAATGTTTGAATCTAAATAATCAACATTTCCTTCATATGAATAAATTCAAAACAATTTCAGAAAACACTCGTTTCAATTTTCTAAATGTGGAGATACTTATAACTGAAAATTTACTGATTTTGAACAATTATTATACAAAAAGTCTCTACAGTTGAATCAGTCTATGTTACACTATTTACATTTGCAAACGATTATTTCTAGACCAATTACTTCAACGTCAATTTCTTGATCAATGTTATATTATGACACATTCCGTTATGGTCTGTAGTTTAGTCCTTCCAAAAATGATTTTTCCGTCGTTAGAGCATATATTGTTATATCTTTCTGATAGAGTTAAATCATGCATCACAATTTCATAATTCGATTCGATTTACAACATTTTGGCAACACACTTAATTGAAAACGCCGAAAATGTAAAATTTGTAACTGTAAGTCCAAAAGTTATAATCCATTACGAAATTGTCTAAAACATTTTTTTAATTTCTTTAGTTTTTAAATTTCTAAATTTTCAAATTTGTCCATTACTGTGGGGAATTTCCTCGCTTTGGCGTGTAAAAGTTTCTTGGATCTTTTTTTAATCCATCATTAAAAAAGATGTAATATATCTTTTAGCCGTTTTGTTGGAATTTTGGTTCAATCTCATGTCCCAGTTTTATCTTCAAATCTGTTTCTATCCCGGCTGGCATCTTTGTTACTTCGCCGTTGAGGCCTAAGTTTCGAGGCCAACCCCCGAAGGGTTGACTTTTCGTTCTTAATCTGCTTTCTGGTCTCTCTGGGTTCTAAAATGAAATTAACAATCTTATTAAATATCTGATCTTTATTTTTTGAGTTCAGTTCACAAAGTGATAAAATAAAACAATAAAAATTAAAATATAAATCAAAACATGAAATATGAAAGAATTTCACAAGCTGACCAATCAGGATTTTGGCTCGAAGTACTTTTTTTAAATGACTTATTTTAAACCATAAAATTACACTTTTTATTATTTCAGCTTTCACATTATTTAATCAAAGTTGCTTATTCCATTGATTTTAACTCACCTAAAATGAAATTAACACTCTTATAAAATATATCTTTATTTTTGGAGTTCAGTTCACAAAGTGACCAATATCTAAAAAACTTGCCAATGCTCACTCTTGGTCACGTGACTGAATCCACTACAACAACATTTTAATCTAACCAATTAAATAATTAGATCAATTAACTTTAATCACGCCTTAGTTCATATGGCCAGGGGAAAGGTTACGCCCTCTACCACTTGATCAATAAAAAATCTGACACGTGAGTTTAGCTTTTAACTAAAAACTTAATTAAACACTTTATCTGAAACTTTTTAGTTAAAACGGATACTTTAAAACATTAACTATGTTTTTCGCAGTACAAATTCCTACTGGAATGCGTTAATTTCGTATTTCCCAATGAAGATGGAAACTACACAAAAGATGCCGACAAGACGATTGCGTTAAGGCTGATTTCTTATTTTGTAACAAATAGCATTTCTTTGTTTCCAGTATTTGAGAACTTTATTTACAAAAACTATTCTTATTTACAATTACCTGTGGATTAACCTAGATTAACAACTTATGATTTTCAGCGATTTATTTATTCATCTCCTTTTTCCTTCTTTATTTATTCTTTTTTTACTTACTTATGAATTAATTTGCATTTTATTTTGAATTATTTATCTTTTATTTATTCAATCAATAACATAAACAAAAACTTTTAAAAATAACTTCGAAAATCAACCTATTTGGTATAATCAAGATATAACAAAGGGCGGAAAATCATTTTTCTATGAAACATATTGGAACGCAGGAACACTATGTCTTAAAAATATTTTGGATTAAAATAGTTTTTTATTGGATTTTAAAACATTTGAAAGAACTTACAAATTAAACAACCAATTTCTTATAATACGCATCTTTAAAAATTTCAGTTAGAGATTTTAGGTAAAAAAACTATCCCCAATACAGCTATGCACAAAAAAGGCAACGACCCTATCTACAGCTTATAAATAAACGGAAATCGGAATGTAAACATATCTGTAATTTTTTAATAGTAATACAAACACGCCCACATCTCAAAAGAAATGGTCAAATTTAGGATATAAAGTTACACCGGAACAATGAACATACTATTATAAGATTTAATTTAATTTTTGCAAAAAAAAAACTCAGTTACAATGGTTTCAGTCTAGATTTTTACACAGAATCCTTGGCACAAATTCTCTGCTAATTCGTTTTGTAAATTATATACAGAAACCATCGATCACCTCTTTTTGAGTGATAATGGACACATTGATTATGGTTTAAAACAAAACAATGGATACTAGACAAAACTCAGTTTGATATAAATGTTACAAAGCCTACAATTATTTTTGGTAAAGAAGGTATTCCAGCAATGCATAAATTTGATTTTGTTAATGCAATAAATTACATATATAAAATAAAATGCAAGATAAAAAAAAAACCTACTTTGCTAGCTTTCAAGTCATTTTCAAATTAAAAAGTATATATTTTATTTAAAAATTGTAGATCCAAGAAATATAATACTCTCGTCTAGATGGCATTCCGGCAACTTATTTCTTCATCTCTCTTTTATCTCTCACTTTTTATCTTCCTATATACCTAAAAAATAACATTCACGAGACAGTTATGTATGTTTTACTTTTACCATATATAAAATCATATCAGTAACAAAATAAATTATGTTGCAATTACTTAGAGGTCAAACTGTAGAATGACTGGACTATTAGGTTTTAATATATCATGAAATCTCTCATCCTATGATTATGACAATATAATTCAACAGTATATAATAATTTAACAATGTTTTCGTGAAGGAAATAGCGGTGTTTTTACGTAAAATTTGTGTAAAAACTAAACATTTAAGAAAGGAGATGTCAGTATTCGGCAGGTTAAAAGAAAATAAAAAAAAATTGTAATTGTGTTTTAACTTTTACTGAGAGAAAATGTCAGTAACTAACCAAGGAAGTGACGAGACAGACAGACGTTTACAAAAAGCTTTCATCATAATTTGACCCTCTTGTCAATTTCACACTTTACTGAATAAATACTTAAATCATCCATAACCTATTTTGGTTTTTTTAATTATCCATTTAAACACCAACTGTTTTTACTTTAAAAACAAATTTTCGATATAATGTCGATGTAACCCTGATAACAACCGCTTTGATCATTAGCGGTAAGTAATGGGGATTTAAAGATGTTGCCGACATCACAGAAAAAACAATCAATCCCGTATAACGGGCCTAATTTGTTGATATTAATTATTTATATTTAAATGATTGAAGTCAACTACTGATCGGTGAACTGGTAAATTAAAATTACTACCTGAAAATGATACTTGTCACGTCGTACAAGATACAAGATACAAATAGTTTATTTAAGTCTCATCATATATACAACAATAAAACACATATTTAATAATTAAAACATAAATACTAGTATATATGTCATTCTTAAAAGAATTATAGGAGACTATAAAAAGTAAATATAAACAATTATATATATTATTTATATGCTGAATAAAATAGGGATTGATGTCTAAAAAAGTATAACATTTATAAAATCATTTATGGAGATAAAAACGACGTCTATTTAAATTACTACTGCATGATAATGGGTAATATTTTCACTAAAACTGGATAGAATAAAATCGCAGAAAGGTTATCAGAATCACTCAACAAATGAAAATTAACGACATATTTCTTAGCACCATCAAACATAACAGATCTAAAATCATTATAAAATTCACAATGTAATAAAACATGGGATTCAGACTCTACAGTCTCTGTATCGTTAAAATGACGTTTATGAACTGAAAGACCTTCGTAACGACCGGTTTCAAGTCTAATTGGTGCAATCCCTATTCTGAATTTTGAAAGAGCATTTCGGTGAGAACGCGGGAGTGTAGGTGTTACGTATTGTTCAGTTTCACATGTATTTTTACATCTGTAAGTCTATAATTTATTCCCCTGTCCATGTATAGCTGAGTCCTTATTCAAAACGTTATGCCACTGTTAGATAAAACAGTATTAACCATCGAAATAAAATCTTTTTGAGGTATGCAAGTATCACATGCAATGATCAGTAATTAGCAACTTTTTTAGAGTTTTCCTTAATTTATCAATTAATCCGCTTGTCGATGGACAGTCTACTAGGTCAATATTCCCTATTTACGCATCATATTGATGGAAGTCATACCATTTTTACACCTGTGTCATTCAGAATATGTTCAGATGTTAGAAGTGCTATACCTTACATATTAAATACTTTTATTCTTAAACTGATTATATAACTATTCAACTTGTATCCATACCCATACATATTCACAGAAGTGCTATACAGTACTGCTTTTTGTAGTTTTGGCGACAGTTTTATTTTAGCACTGACACTCTTATCGTCAATTGCTCTAAAATAAACCATTTGCTAAAACACGGTGTACAGTATTTAATGATCGGCATTTTGCAAATTTTAAGCAGAAATGTCAACGATTCAAGAAATAACTTTCAATTTTAGTGGTTTACAGGGTATAAAACAAGATTTTAGATGTGGCGATTCGCAATCGTAGGAAAATCAATCGCAATTTTATGAGAATTACAACTTCCAAAATCTTGTTTATACCCCGTAAACCACAACAAACTAAAAGGTATTTTAAGATATATGCATATGTTATCCATGAAATTTAATAGAATTAGTTTTTATATATGACAAATTATAGTTCTAATGTTATCAAATGAGTAAAATAAATCCCCTAATACTAATACAACCAACATTTGACAAAGAACTCGCATGTTTCTGTTAGTGTCACTCAAAGTAATTTTATTGCATCATAACGCCATTACCAGATATTTGTTTGATTCGTATCTAGGTGGCGCTGATGTCAGTCTACTGGGTCTACCTAAGTTGTACCTGTTTCTGTATATAGGATTAACGTTGAAATTATTATATGTTGTTACAAAACCTGTTATAACTTTTTAATTATTTATAGAATATTTTTCTTGTTATTTTGATGAAATATAGAAAAAATTTCTTTCAGCATATGTTTTGAAAAACTAAAACAAAAATTATGTTTACTTGAGTAATTTTAACTTTGAAGACATGTTGGTGTATTACATAGAACACATAGGGGATTTCAATACCGACGTTCATTAAAACATATATCAAAATTATATTCCATTTTAACACAAAATTTTTCCCGTTTTTGGTTATTTCAGGAGCATTTCTATATTTATAAATCAGTTTTCAAAAATAAAATAGGTTAATGTTTACTTGAGTAATTTTAAGTTTGAAGTTAAAAGAAGTTTTTCTCATTTTCTGTGACGTATCATATACCTGTTCAACGGTAAGACTGCGGGTAAGACTTGGCAGGTCAATAAACGTGTGATTAACATTATTTAGTTTGGTGATATTTTATCAGTAGGAATTAGTCCAGTTATCTGTTTTATTGAACACAGAAAGAAAGTAAAAAAAAAGAAATAATTTAATGGTCCTTGTATCTATGATAAATCACTGAAATACTTGCGTTTATATCAATACTGAATTTTGGAACAATAAATAATATAGAAACATTTTGATAAGTTTTCATTTCAATTTTTAGTTTGTTTGATTCTTAAAAATAATTTTCGAGCATAAATTTGTAAAATTCGAGATTTATTAAACGCTGACACACATCCAGCTACATATAACAGTATTATATATATATATATATATATATATATATATATATATATATATATATATATATCACTGATTATATGTTGTATGTTTTCAATAAGAATATTGTTTATTTGGGTATTTATTTATATCAATATTGACGCAAAACTGCAGAGAGAGAGAGAGAGAGAGAGAAAGAGAGAGAGAGAGAGAGAGATCAAGCAATAAGAGGTATCAAGCTTTCTTATTGTGTGTGTGTATGTGTGTGTGTGTGTGTGTGTGTGTGTGTGTGCATGCAAGAGAGAGAGAGAGAGAGAGAGAGAGAGAGATATTTACTTCTAATCCCGTGTCGGTCTCATCGATAGACGGTAAATGATTTCTGTGCGATCAACCGTATAGATGATTGCTGTAACGAATTCATTATGTAATGACAACTCACTTTTTAATTCTATGATGCTGGTGTGACGGTCCTAGTGACACTTAAAATCTAAAATCCTAAAAAGCTTTTGACCACATTTCTAAAAGGTCAAATATCCAAAATCATTTTCGGTTTTTAGAAATTTAGATTTTTCACCACAAATCTAAAATTATACAAACTGAAAAATGATTTGGATATTCGGTGTTTTAGATGCCCAAGTGTCTTGGCATTTAGTTTTTATCTAATTATACTTTTAAATAATAAATAATAATAACAACATAGTTTGTTTAAGTGTCGCATGTAAATAATAAAAGTAAATTTTCATTATAAAACATCACAAAAGCAATAAAATCAATTCTCTAATTAAAAAAATATATATACATATTTAATTTAACATTTACTCAGATCATTTCAATTTTTCTTTTTTTATTCATATTACTTAATTTAAAAAAATTAACACAAATACAAATGTCCTTAAAAAAATATCTGCATTTTTAGAGTCTGGAAAATTCTAGGACCTTTTATGAACTGTTGAATTTTTCCCCGACAGTGGTAGCATTGGTTGAAAGCTTGTATGTCGATTATTTCTTCAATAGTGAAAACGTTTAGGGTAAAATCTCTCTCTCTTTCTCTCTGTACATGATATTCATGTAACACATGTGTCATAAATTAAGTTTGAACGTTTGTGTATCACATTTGTTAAATTTATTTTATACAAGAAAACATCATATTCATTTATTAGCTTTTTCTATAATCATAAAATCGTTATTGAAATATTGCAAACTAAAGTTCGCAAATAGAATTGGGCTATAATCAATCAATGAATGATTCAGATTTAAACGAATTTTAAAAAGAAACAAATAGTGAAAGTAAATCGCATCATGGCGATTAATTTTCGGTAAATAATTATCTAATGAAATAATTATTTATGTCTTTATTTTATCATATATTATTTTCAATAGAACTTAACTGTTTTGATTAAAACCAACAAATAAATGTAATAAATATATCGCTATTTTATTTCTTACTTTAACTTGCAATGAATACGATATAATGTAGGATGTCAAAACATAAAACATGTATGACAGGAATTCTCTAGATTCCACTCAGGTTGAGTATATTACAGGTAAGGAAGCTGACTTTACAATATACAAATACCTATTAGTGAACATATCATTATTTTGACTGGTACTTCGTCGATAACTTTATTACCTGAGGTAACCATAGAGTGGAGAGTTATCGTTCTTGCCACCATAGTACAAATTTCTGGTAATGAATAACAATTCAAAATAACACAACGTGTAATAATATTAAAAGTTTAATATTATCAATTTGCATATTGGCCTTTCTATTTCAGATAAAAACTAAAACATGAAATTTGACGACATTTTAAGGCGACTAGGGGAATTTGGTCGCTATCAAAAACTTCTGTATTTTTTCCTGGCCTTTGGTGATGCCACAAATGGAACTTTTATGCTGACTTTGGTTTTTTACATGTTTATACCAAAACACAGGTTTGTTATCCTAATGTTTTTTATTTTTGTATCCCTTTCTAATTTTTTTTATTTAAAAGATGGGGTTCATCTTATTGTATTTTTTGTACCATCTGAATTTATTGCACATTGGTTCACAATTTTGATCATAGCACTTATATTCCAAACCTGGTTTAGTACTGTAAAGTTAACACTGGCGTAATATGACATTTATATATTTTTGTAAATTTTTCAGTCCTCGCATTATTTACTTTTATTCAGGGAAGAAAGAAATTCTTTAATTACACAAGTGTTCACAATGTAGCATTTTATCCAGACATTATTTCCAATGGGAGAACACGTGTCTAACCTGATTTGTCAGTTCCAAAGTTTTTACTTTGCTTCTGGATTGATTAGTATGTTTGTTTTTTTATTATTAAAGTAAGCGATTCCGGACTATTTGGCCTCTCGGTTATGATTTTTAGAAATAAGTTTGCTTTATATGACATGTGATAACTGGTTATCTCAATATAATAGAGAACACTAAATTAAGATCTTTACTTTCAAAAGGTCCTAAATATAGAGAAGCTCAAAATTTTACTTGGAGACAGAATTTTCAGACTTGTCATGGATTTTGTTGAAGAGTACACGAGACGTTGGGCTAAATTAGAAGATGTTGAGCTTGATACCTTATCCGACTGGATAAAGGTTGTGAGATTTTTCGTTAAAACTAGAATTGCCAAACTTAAAGGGTCTATGAGTACTAAACCGTCTTCAGTACGCAAGGATCCAGAAATCAATACAATTTATAACAGACATACACAACAAATATGCTGTTGTCCCAGCTGATAAGGCTTTAAACAACGTTATTCTCGTTTGTGAGAGATTCTACCTTTTATGTCTTATTAAGGAGCTTGGTTTAGATAGTGTATCAAATAAACCTGCATATACTAGAACTAATTTTACCAAAACTGAAGTGCTTTCCAACCATAGGGGAGTTCTCGAGTCTTTCTGTATCAACCTTTGAGAGGAAGATCTTGATCTTCCTTACTTGTATTGGACTCGTAAACTCCATAAAAATCCATAGAAGGAAAGATATATAGCAGGCTCATCTAAATGTACTACTAAATCATTATCGGTAACTCTAGCACAAATTTTGACAATCGTCAAAGATGGTCTTCAGTCTTATTCAGAAATAGTATATTCTTCATCTGGAATCAACCAAATGTGGATTCTCAAAAATTTTAAAGAATTACTTGAACGGCTTGCATCTAATACTTTTTCTCATGTAAAAGTATAAAAACATTTGATTTTTCTACACTATACACCACTATCCCTCATTCTAAATTGAAAGAACGTCTTAAAGAAATTATTCACTTGTCTTTCTTTTACAACAACGGTAAGCCAAGATACAAATAGTATCTGGTACTGAACAGAGATTCTGGTTATTTTGCCAAGCATCATACGGTTTCCAAACAAAATATAATGAAGATACCATCAACAAAATGTTGGAGTTTTTGATAGAAAATATATTTCATGTGTTTGGTAATATAATTTTTCAGCAAACAATCGGTATACCAATGAGTACAAACTGTGCACCATTGGTTGTTGATTTGTTTCTTTATTCTTATGAAGCTGAATTTATGCAGAACCTTGTTAAATCTGGAGAGAAGACTGTCGCCAAATCATTCAACTCAACATACAGATATATAGATGACGTTCTGTCTCTTAACAATCCTAAGTCCCTCAAGGTCTGCTTCATATTTAGACTTATACCTGAATTATGACGCACACGAAAGGCTACATTTTAAACTTTGTGACAAACGTGATGGCTTCAATTGTTCTATTGTCAACTTCCCTTTTTTATGCAGCAATATACCCGCTTCTCCTGCTTATGGTGTATTTGTTTCCCAATTAATACGCTATGGTAGAGCTTGTTTCACTACGGGGACTTTGTGCAACGAAGTAGGCTGCTTAAAAATAAATTGTTGACTCAGGGATATTGCAAGCCTAGACTTATCAAGGCCCTCAAAGTTTTATGGCCGTCATCACAGTATTGTTGATAAGTTTGATGTCTCTGTGTCCAGAATTGCCCTGGATATACTTGACGTCTCATAGTTCCATGTATCTTTCACACAATTTTGATTACACACGTGGCGGGTGTAGCTAGCTAAACAGGAGATGCTTACCCTTCCGGAACACCCGGCTTCACTTCCCTTGTGGAAGTCCATGTGTCTAACCTAACTTGTCACTTTTATTGTAATGTAAAATATTGGTTTATTCGGTCATTTAAGGTGTAAAATACCTGGATATCCAAACGACACTTATGCAGTTCAAAATGAAGTTCATCGACAGTTGATCGCAGCATTAATTCCACCATCCGTAAATAAACAGGAAAGTTATGATTCGTGCCATTTGTATAGTTTCCAAAATGACACTGTAGATAACTCCTCTTTTCCGTCAAATGCATCGTTGAAGAGTTGCACAGAATGGGTATACGACAAAACAGTATTTTATGAAACTTTTACTTCAAAGGTATTGTGTTACTTTGTTTAAAACTGTAATGACAAATAACATTAATTCCGGATTTTCGAGAAATTGTCAAACTACTCCCCACACAAATCACAGCCTAACCATCTAACAGGAATTTATTTGCCTTAATTCTATAATATTATAATTCACTTACGTAGTAATCTTTTGGTGGCTTTAAAGGTTTTAGATATCTTTTGCACTACTGATGAGGAATTGTATTCCGAAACGGCCGTCTAGTGCTGTAAAATTAAAACTGGTATGTCAAAGTTATATTCGATGATAAAATAAAAATACTGTTAATTTCACAAAAAAACAAAAACAGTTTATACACCACTGACATTTTAGTTTTAAAATATATAAGGACAATATCTTCCAAAAAAACTAAAAGGGCCATATTTCTCACATTCATGTCTTTTTTAAATGAAGCATTGAGTTATTGGGTATTAACGAAAGATAATAATAAACCTTTCTTGGTTACAAGAACTTTTTATAATTATATATATGTACAGTGATAGGATAAGCACAGTCCGTTGTTACTAATAATTTAGGAGCGCGATTGCAAAAAAGTCAACAGATAACAGAGCTTCTCTCAGCCTAGATCTGACATATGTCCAATAAAACAGATATAATAGAAAATGTTCGTTAAGTGTTACTTACAAGGTTTCAAAAACAATTGATACCTTTAGCAGCATAAACAATACGCCATCAAAACCGCAGCAGATTCAGTAAAAAGTCGAAAACGTATTTAAAGCCATTCTGAACAATGATTTTAAAAATGACTGGTCGAAAAATATTCTGGACATTTAACAGAAAGTATTCAATTATTCAGTCATTATTTTCAGGACTTGTCCAAAGAATTGTTATTTTGGTATCTATTATTATCTATTATTTCATGATTTCATATAAATTATATAATTAATTAATTGTAGGAAAATCTTGTATGTGGTGATACAATAAAGACATCAAATGCAATGATGGTATTTTATTTTGGTGTTTTGGTAGGAGACATCGTGTTTGGGTCTTTCTCTGATTAGTAAGTACCAATAATACAACGTGGTTTGCACATATGTAACATAACCACTTACGTTTGTATGTTACTGTGGTGGTTATTGAAATAATAGAATTATTACCGGTAAATGTTAAATTATTCAATTCTTTATCTATAGAAAGTAATTGTCCACACAACAGTAAAATGGCTTTACGTTGTACACTGATGGATTCCAAGTATTAAACACTTTACACCGATCCTTGCATATTCATTAGCATTTGTTGTGTGCCAAGTTCATTTTTAAAACCTTGTTTCAGCTTCCCATATTTGTCAATTTTCAAACTAAATTTGTGAAATAAGTTGCCTTCCTAGACTGTATGATAAACGGACAGTCCTTTCCATGTTTCAATAATTTAAAGCGACCAAGAATACAACTCTATCTCTTTATCACCGCAATATTTACCCCACTTTAGATAAGGCATTTTAAGAATGATGATTGGTGGCTGTCATTTAAATATAATTCCGTTTGAAATTTAACTGAACAAAAGTGTAATATGCAATGAAACATTGCAAACACCAAATCGTATTTAATCGAAGTTGTATGACTTCATTTTTCTATTAGACATTTCTCACTTTGATATACTGCCCACACTGACGGTATACGATATACTGTTGAGGGGGGTCGATTCAAAATTTTCAAAGTCGTAGTATATCTATACATTACGCCTTCTCACGCTTTTTTTAACAAACATAAATATTCGGAATCACTTCCCAGAAGAGTTGAATCCATGAGAGAATTTCATCACTTTTCTTTTAGTATGATCTCTATTTTCCAACAAAACCCATAATAATACCGACGGCTTGATATAAATATATCTTTGACCGATCTAAGGCACTGTGAATGTAGACGGCGTGCTTGATACCGTATTGGCACAAAATAAACATTTAATGTTAAGGTATACATGTACAGTGTCCAGATGACCCTATTACTGTCATTTCAAATGTAGAGTACTTGGCAAAAAAAGTTCTATTTCTATTGTTGGTCGGACCAAACAGTGGCTCAAGCCCTCACCCGTTAACATGCGCTGCTAGACATTATGCTTGAGTATTTTACGAGGTTGCACGAATAAACCTTAATAATAATATTCAATTGTCATAAAACTATAAAAAAAATGCAAATGATGTTTAATATGAAATTAGTCAGGTTCTGCATCTTATGAAAAGCCAAAATGTTTGATAGTGTCGGAATTTTCTAAATGATGAAATTTATCGACTCTGTCTTGTCCTCAAGTAGATTATCCTTTCAATAGCTTCGCGTTTTTATTACATTTCAATGTTTTATTTCTATATTATTATTTTTAAGTTTCTTAAAACTCCAGATTCCTTTATATACAACGATTCGGTTCTCTTACTATACGTTTTACTTATATCATTAGATGCTTTCGACTTGTGTCTTTGTTTTTTGGATAGAAGTTTCACCTCAATTTTTTATTGATATCTTTTATGTTTAACATCATACAAGTTAAAGTGGACAACACTAATCTAATTCGTAATACAGTGTGCGTTTTTGTGACATCAAAACCACACACAACAATATCAACCGGGAGGAACAACGTTACCATTTCCTTCCTTCTCACTGTAGTATTTTAAGTGACAAAATATATCCTTACACAGAAACGGTTCTCGGAAAATGTCACGCTTTTCTAAATAAAGAAAGAGAATTTAACCCTGTTCAACCCTGTAGAATGTTCAAGTTGGAAATTAAAGTGTACAGAATGTTGAACGCTATCTGACGTCACCCGCGTTTAATCATTAAAAGCGTAATAAAATATACCTACCTACCTAGTCCTTTTTACGCCCGGAGGCACATAGGCCAAGGACTAGAGTTTTCCAACGGTCTCTGTCTTGTCCCATCTTCTCTAGTTCACCTCTGGTTTAATTTGTAGACGAACAATTAGTAATATTCAACCCGTACATTATTTTCGTATTTTACTTTTATGTGTCAACTAAATAAGTTACATCTTTGGAAATGACCCCCACTCAACTGTATACAGTCAGCCTTAGCAGTATATTGAAGTTGGAAATGTCTAATATCGCCTTTCCTTTTATATGCAATAATACAACTCTTTCCTTCGCTTTTGGCTTATTTGTTTTACAGTTAATACGCTGTGGTAGAGTTTGAGTTTGTTCACACAGCGGGTATTTTATATAACGAAGCAAGCTTAATGCCAATAAATTTGTCACTCTTGTCCGTCTTTACAATATTGTCGAAATGTCTCTACATCAAAATATCCTGAGTATATCTGACATATGTTGCGGTTGTAGATAGCAAAACAGGAGTAGCTTACCCTTCCGGACCCTATGACGGATGGAATTGCCAGTTTTGGTGTTTCACATTGGTTCGTGATTGTGATTTGAAATGGATTGGTTTGATTAAACGATGAGCAATTTTGAAACCATTTCTATATAGCCTTGCTACCTTTTCCCTGGTTAAAGGTTTTACTTCGATTTGGAATTGCGGTTTTGGACATTGATTTGTATGTTTGCTTTTGATAGTTAAACTGACTTTGTTCTACCATGTCTCTTGCACATAAGTAAAAATCCACAAAACAGAGTCCGTTTTTTCAACTATCTATATGAGTATGACACTTTCAAATTTTAAGGCTAACACTGATTATATGTGGAATTCCAGCTTGCACTTCACACTTACAGAAAGAAAATATGGGGATCAGGTAGAGTGCTAGTCAATCAAATTCCAAACAAAATTGAATAGAAATTAAAGATTTTTACGAAGAGCAGTTTTAATTCAAGTTTAATTAGTTTAAATTCGTATTTGTTGTTATTTCTTGTAGTGTTGGAAGGAAAAGAACTTTCCAAGTAACCTCGTTATTAATGGTTATAGTAGCATTTGCTGTGGCTTGGGCTCCTGAATTTTACAGTTTCTGTGTATTGGAATTCTTATTGGGCGCTTCCGAGCACGGGTTCTTTATGACTTGTGTCGTTTTAGGTAAAATTATAATATCAGCTTATTGCAAATTCATGTGTGTAGATCTTTATTTCATGAGACTAAGAAACAAATAGGTATAGATTATAAAGGTACTATTACAGGCTACCAAAATATTCCACTTATTTAATAACCAGCTGTCCTTAAATAGCCTTATTATACAAAAATACAACCTCCACATGTGTTTGTATTCCTCAAATTACATATTATACCAGTTAATTTTACAGCACTAGACGGTCGTTTCGGAATACAATCAGTATTGCTTGGATCAAATTGGGAAACCACAATTATCAAGAAGTTGAAATAAAAAGATATATATACATATTACTATGGTGCATCATCTGATCATTCAAACATTGTATATTTTATACATTCTATTACCAAATAACCCCAAAACACAATCCCTCAAAGGAATGTTTTAAATACTTTCATTGCATATAAAATGCCGTAAAAAGTTTTAAAATATCTGTGTACTATCAAAGAATTGCTTGAATATGTTTTTCTAATACTTGTTCTCGTGTGGTTTATAAAGTATAAAAAATTTGATTCTCACAACTCTTTCTCTAATTCTATATTAAAATAAAAAAAACATACTAATCCATGTCCGAATCACAACCTAGAAGCAAAGTAAAAACTTTGGAACTGACAAGTTAGGTCAGACACGTGAACTTCCACCAGGGAAGTGAGGCCGGGTGCTCCGGAAGGGAAAGCATCTCCCATTTAGCTAGCTACACCAGCCATGTATATATTTGACGTGTTATACTTCCGCGTTCCTTTCATTCTCAATTTTATGTAGCGGGTGTAGCTAGTTATGCAGGAGGCGTTTACCCTTCATGAAGACCCAGCCTCATTTGCCCTTTGAAAGTTTACGTCTTTCACTTAATTCGCTAATTTTCAAAGTTGTTAATTTCCTTTGTGATCAAGTTGTGGTTTGGACATGTATAGATACGTACATGTTTATGTTTGCTTTATTTATAGGTATGGAGTTAGTGGGACCATCAAAAAGGATATATGCAGGAGTTCTACTACATATTAATTTTTCCATCGCTCTAACCTATTTATCCGGGGTTGGATATTTAATAAGACACTGGAGGTACATCCAGATAGTGGTTGCAGTACCAGTAATTTTATATTTCCTTTATTACAAGTAAGTTATAAATAAAAAGAGCTCCGCGTATCGTAGGTTTCTCCTGAAAAATGTTGGATGTCGTCTGTTCGAATTCAGGTCGTGTCTGTCCGAGACTTCTATCGCCAAGTACAGGGCACTTAGTACATTATCCTGAGCCCACTGCAAAGGTAAAAATTTCTGCACTTTCACCTATAGCTTGTGACGTCTCAATATGAGTGCGATATTCTTGACTGGGACTCAAAAATTTATTCAATTAATCGACTAATCAGTCTCCTGAAAAATGATACATGTAGAAAATATAAAGTATTTTGCATAATGTCCACACCTTTCAATTGTCCTTGTATCGTTCGTTTTATAGGGAGATAAATAGCTTTATTAAGGATGTATTCTTCTGGGAAGTATAAAACTTTATGCACAACACTTAACCCAAATTTGGCATGAAATGATAGCAAAATTCTGATTTATATCGTAAAGCACATATGTTGGTAATACCTTATTTCTTAAAGTCATTGGAATGTATTCCCATTTTTCCAATTTTTGGTATATTGTACCCATTTCTGTGGCTTTAGAAAAAAGAAAACAGTTCTTTAATTTTTTCATACTTTTTCTCTGAGATGGGTCTCAAGAGTGTGAATAAATATAATGCAAAAAACTATATATCAGTGTCAATATAAGTGTAAACAAATTAATTGTTTTCTTGGTCCAATTCGTCATTAATAAAACAATGATTTTGTTTTTAGAGGTTTATAGAACAAAGAAAGCTTAAAGTAAAATTTTTAAAACAACAATTGAAAGCAATTCTGAAAAGCCAAAATAGATATGGGATTTACATCATTAATCTAAAAATTTTATGTATCGTTCACATTTCTTCTATATTTTCGCTATCACCATCAGTCTTTTTTAAATTACAACACCCATAACTTATTGTTGCATGTGCATATTTACAACAGCATAACGGATTCATAATACAAGGTGCTTCTAAAAATCCGTTGATTAATAAACCAGGAATATAGAGAATAGGACGAATAAAATGTAAATATCGATTTCAAATTCCTAAAAAAGAACAATTTCGAGATCAGTTTCATCACTGATCAACCAAAACTTTCATTTTGAATTTGATCTTACACAGTTCTATTTGATCTGTAATAAATAAATATTATGTGGAATCTGATAATTAATAAAAAGGGTTCTGAAGAAGCAAAAAGTCTTTTTCAGAATTTTGATGATTGTTTTCTGAATTACAGTTGACAGAGAAGGGTAGATTTCAACGCTTTAATGGTTAAAACAACTACATAATATTATCATAATTACAGTTGACAGAGAAGGGTAGATTTCAAGGCTTTAATGGTTAAAACACCTACACAATTATTATCATAATTACAGTTGACAGAGAAGGGTAGATTCCAACGCTTTAATGGTTAAAACACCTACACAATTATTATCAATTACAGTTGACAGGGAAGGGTAGATTTCAACGCTTTAATGGTTAAACACCTACACAATAAATATCATAATTACAGTTGTTAGAGAAGGGTAGATATCAACGCTTTAATGGTTAAACCACCTACACAATTATTATAAAAATTACAGTTGACAGAGGAGGGTAGATTTCAACGCTTTAATGGTTAAACACCTACACAATAAATCATAATTACAGTTGTTAGAGAAGGGTAGATATCAACGCTTTAATGGTTAAACCACCTACACAATTATTATATTAAATAACAGTTGACAGAGAAGGGTAGATTTCAACGCTTTAATGGTTAAACACCTACACAATAAATATCATAATTACAGTTGTTAGAGAAGGGTAGATACCAACGCTTTAATGGTTAAACCACCTACACAATTATTATAAAAATTACAGTTGACAGAGGAGGGTAGATTTCAACGCTTTAATGGTTAAAATACCTACACAATTATTATCATAATTACAGTTAACAGAGAAGGGTAGATTTCAACGCTTTAATGGTTAAAACATCTACACAATTATTATCATAATTGCAGTTGACAGAGAAGGGTAGATTTCAACGCTTTAATGGTTAAAACATCTACAGAATTATTATCATAATTACAGTTGACAGAGATGGGTAGATTTCAACATTAAAATGGTTGAAACACCTACACAATTATTATCATAATTACAGTTGACAGAGAAGGGTAGATATGAACGCCTTAATGGTTAAAACACCTACACAATTATTATCATAATTACAGTTGACAGAGAAGGGTAGATTTCAACGCTTTAATGGTTAAAACATCTACACAATTATTATCATAATTACAGTTGACAGAGATGGGTAGATTTCAACATTAAAATGGTTGAAACACCTACACAATTATTATCATAATTACAGTTGACAGAGAAGGGTAGATATGAACGCCTTAATGGTTAAAACACCTACACAATTATTATCATAATTACAGTTGACAGAAAAGGGTAGATATGAACGCTTTAATGGTTAAAACATCTACACATTATTATCATAATTACAGTTGACAGAGATGGGTAGATTTCAACGCTTTAATGGTTAAAACACCTACACAATAATTATCATATGTTAGTATATATTAATGTATGTCTTTTAAAACATGGAAACGCTTATGGTACTAACTATACAATTAGAACACACACACACTATAGTATAGTTTTCCATAATTCAGATTTGTGCCTGAATCTCCGAGATGGCTCATTAGTAAGGGAAAATATAAGGAAGCTGAAGATATAATACAGAAAGCCGCAAGAATTAACCGAGTAGATATACCCAAAAATATCATAGATGAAAACACTATCACAGTCACAAAGACAGTGGGTTTATGGCAGTTGTTTACATCTTACCGTCTCTGTATCAGGACGTTGATAATATTCTACAATTGGTATGTTTAAATATGTTCTTTTATCGATAATCATTTTCATAGCATGTTCATCTTTGCCGGGTTAATCGTGTTTAGAAGTACACCATTATATACTACGCATACGACAAGTTTCTGGGTATATGAAATATACAAAGACCAGACCAAATAGAACAAAATAGAACAAAAACAAAGACAATATATTTAGAAAGGCATCAATACAAAGTGGAACAAAATAGCCCGCACGCTTGTTTGCACTAAAATGTATCAATAAAATCAATGGCGTATCGATGTTTGGGAACTTGTTGAATTTAATTTTAATTTTGATTGTAATTGTTTTATTTCAGTTGGTATGAAATGTATTCAATCATTAATTGTGGTTTAGGAAAGTTTAACCTCTTTATTGGGTAGTGGTGGATTCTATTTACACAGTATACTTCAAATAATCAAACACATCTCCAGTTACATTCCAAAGTAAAAAATTAAAAACTGTCAAATTTAAACTGAAGTTCAACCGATAAACATCTACTAGAGAAATGAGGGCAGTTCCTGGTCTAGCTAGCTTCATCCGCCATATGGAAAATAAAACGTGAGAATAAAAGGATCTTGAAACTACGGGAAAATGATATTTGTATGCGGTGTTATTCTTATGCATAAATTTTACTTCACATAATTAAAGAAACAAAACAGCTAGCAATGGTGCACAATCTGTGCTCATTGGTATACTTATTTTTGTTGGAGAATTATATTGCCAACAAATATGTTGTCTATTAAAATCATCTTACATTTTCTAGATTTTGGTAATTGTATCATCAGTATATTTTGTTTTGCAGTCCAGATGGAATTTGACACAATAACCAGAATTCCTTATCAATGTTACATAATTTATCTTTGCTTATTATTTTGTAAAAGAATGACAACTGAGCAATTTCGAATGCGAGGTGCAAAATTTAAAAACATAAAAAAATTATAAAAAGAAGGTTTCATCAAGGTAAAATTTGGTTCATGCCAGATGTATTACAGGCATTATTTGAATAAAACTGAAGATCAAACTAATGAAGTATATAAACAACATTGTAAACACTGTGGTAAAAAATTATTTTTTATTGGAAGAAAATCGAATAATTTGTGATCTTCTGTTAGATATAGCATGTAAATCCGGTAATATTCGTAATTCTTATCAGTGAAGATATTAGCATTGTCATGTGCTGATTTTGAATTTTTATTAAAATTATGCGTTCAAAATCAGCACATGACAACTGCTGATTCTGAATGCATTATTTAATGAAGATTCAAAATCAGCACATGACAACACAAATCTGAATCTAAGTTTGACCCATTTTTAAGATTTTAGTTACTTTATTTTCTTCCAGAACACATGTATTATTATTTTTTCTACAATACATACATTATTTCTGAATTTATTGTCAATTATTTTATTTGCTTTTTTATCTTATCATTACTGGTTTACTTTATTTTCAGGTTTGTTTGTTCCTTGGTGTTTTTTGGTATAACCATGCAAATAGGAAATTTAGGCGGTGATTTTTATCTAAACTTTTTTATCCAGGCTTTGGTATCAATTCCTGCATCTGCATTGCCTTTATTGTTTTTAGAGAATCGGTCGACGTAAATGCTTAAGTATATGTATGCTAATATCAGGAATTGGCGGTCTATTAACATTAGTTCCAGTACTACTAGACGCACAAGGTACATTTATGGACACAGACGAGAAACATTATATTATTTATCTATTTAAAACTTATTTTGACCAAAAAAATTAAAATTGTTTTTGACAGGTTTTTTTTCAGTACATATTTACTTGACTTATTTCCGTCTCTCCTTGAGGATAATCAGGCCGTTTACAAGTTCTCTCTGTTTTCCTCTATCTGTCGCTACTTTTGTTACCCAAGTGCATGAATTGTATTCTAGTTCTTTTTGTTCAGTATATGTACTATAAATAGTTTTTTGCAATTACTCTTTTCTTATCAACATTTCCGATTTGCTTGTGCAAAATATCAATGAAAATGAAAAATGGATATCAAAATAAAGTTTCATCCTTTTTATTTTTCTTATTTCAATATCTTAAAATGTTAAGATTTGTACAATATTCGTCTGAGCATTACTTACGAAGAATGTTTTCTTTAACAGTCGTCTAGTGCTGCAAAAATAAAACAGTATTTGGTAATTATCATAAAGCCGTTATATTCAATCTGTGCTTATGTGCATTAACATATATACATTATATCATGCACTTTTTTGTTTCCTTGTTTTAATTATTGTTGGTAGACAATACTGTGTTTAAACAGGAAATAAAATAACATCACCGCCTACTTCTATTTCACATAGGTCTCCGGCCATTAATGATTTCATTTGCGATGCTTGGAAAGATCGGTACAGCAGCTGCGTTTCCAGTTATTTATACATATTCCCTAGAACTATTTCCTACAGTGGTACGTAATGGGGGTATGGGAGCCAGTTCGTGTGTATCTCGTCTAGGAAGTATGGTATCGCCTTATATTACCATAGCTGTAAGTTTAAATTCAGTTATGTGGTGTTAGTCTACGAACTACACATTTTACTAGTTTTGAGTTAGATTACACCCACGAAACGCTACATTTAAATCTGTACGACAATTGTGCAGCAATATACTTGCTTTCCCTGCTTATTGTGTTTTTGTTCCGCAGTTAATACACTATTAAACAGCTTGTTTTCACATTGGGAACTTTATACAACGAATCAAACTGCTTACAAATAAATTGTTGACGTAGGGATGCTACAGACCTTGGCTTATCAAAGCCTTCAAAAAGTTGCATGACTGCCATCACAATATTGTTGATAAGTATGATGTCTCTGTATCCGAAATTATCCTGGATATCATTGACGTCCCATAGTTGGGGCATACCTAGCAAAACAGTTGCTTGCCTTTTAGAAGCACCTTGTCTAACTTACCTGGTTAAAGTTCATGTGTTTAACTTAATTTGCCAGTTTTGAAACCTTTACTTTATTTGTGATTGAATTGTGATTTTGACATGTTCCTTTCATACATTTTTGATTACACACGTAGCGGATGTAGCAAGCTAAACAGGAGATGCTTATCCTTCCGGAGCACCCGGCCTTACTGCCCTGGTGGAAGTTCGCCTGTCTAGTCTGGCTTGTCAGTTCAAAAGTTTTTGCATTGTTTCTGGGTTGTGATTCGTTTTTGATTGGTATGTTTGTTTTTGATTCATTATATTTTAAGGTCAATAATTTATTATCGTTAGTCAAGAATCACCAAAACCGTACATTAATTCTGTTTTGTGTAGACCAGTTGTTTTAGACTGTTGTTAATTTTTGGGGTGACTTGATGTAGTGCTACAGAAATAACAACAGGCAAACAGAAAGATGCCCTCAAACTAAAGTCGGAATGTTGCTGAACTAGTCGTCAGTTTAATGGTTAACAGAAATGGAAGCAATACTCATGTGTTACAAAATTGGTTAAATAAATTATTGTATTTCTTTCTTTTCAGGGCAAAATTATGGGTGGGAAAATTGGTTTATCTTTCCCATTACTGATATTTGGTGGCTTTTCTATAGCTGCAGCGTTTTTAACTTTGCTATTACCTGAAACCACGGGTAAAAAACTACCGGATACGATACAAGAAGGAAAGAGTTTGGACGTGTAAGTAGTATGCAATAAATCAAATATATTTTATATAGCATGTGTTTTATGTCTTGCATAATTAACCATGTTGTCATCCTAAACTAGGTTGACATTAGAAAGTGTTCGATGAGAATAAATATCATTTGGTCAAAGTGTGACCAGCATATAGGATTCTCAAATAAAATACAAACCATTATAGTACAACCAGTGGCAAAACATAAATTTTAAAAAATACTGGACATCATTTACTCACATTCTTTGATAAGTCATATAACAGTGTGTGTGTGTGTGTGTGTGTGTGTGTGTGTGTGTGTGTGTGTGTTGCTTACAGATTTATTAAAGAATGGATGTCACTTAATGTCGTTGTATCTTTCGTATTATTTGAAAGATAAATATTTGTAGTACTACATGGATAAGTATGTTTGTTTTTGGTTTGATATATTGCCGTTAACTCTGCTACCATCGTCCTTGTGATACACGTGTAACACAGGACAGGTTTGCCTCCGAGAACAGCTTAAATCTTTTAAACCAGTTTCACACTTGTTAAGTGTGAACCCGTCTTAAAATCAAGGCAAATCTAAACCCGGTACGAGGTAGATTTAATATACTGATTTACCACTAGAATCGCAATGGCAAATGACATCGATGCAATTGAGAGGTCTGATAACAGAAGACCACGGGGTTTTCGTTATAGAATAGACTCGTTCGTTTTATAGATGATGATGATGATGATAAGGATGATGACTTATTCACCAGACTCTGTTTCCACAAGCACAGTGTTTTGAATATTATGCAAATTTGTATAAAATACACTGGTACCAAAACAACAGAAATTGGCATTTCTCTAAACTTGGTAAAATATATTTTGATCCTTCGGTTACTTTTTCAATAATATAATATGCAATTTACTACTCACCAACGACTTTTAATAACATTACGATTTTAATACAAGAGGAATATTCCAATTAATTAATTAATTAATCAATTAATTGATGGTTATTTATTTGATGTGTCACAACCAAACATTTCCAGTGGTGTAAAGAGAGTTTCGGGAGTTTTTGCTTCAAACTATAACGTAGTTAATCATTTACCTCAGAGCAGCGCTCTTTCTCGTGTATAAAGGGGTTTCATGGACGAATCAATGGTGATATACTTGGTGATAATAGTTTCCATTACCTTAACATTTAATGACACCACTTCTCTACTGCACCACAGGAGTAGAACAAAAGATACAATGATACACACTGTTATACATGTGTAGAAATTGAAAATGTATTTTAATGTTACCAAAAAAATCACTAAATGATGACTTTTCCTGCCAACCATTATCTAGAGTTACTACCTGAATCTAGGATCAAGAAAATTCTGTTTTATTTTCATTGTGAAACAGTTGAAATGTGTGTAATTTCTACTCACCAATTATTTAAACCCCATTTTCCACCGTAATCTTGTCGCATTTAAGACACAGGTGTAAATACGGGTATTTTGCGTTGTTGTGTAAACTGATGCAATTAATTTTCGTATTATTACACGAGTTATTTTCATTTGCACTTACCAAAGAAACAACAGCGTTTTTTTCAAAACAGGCTATTAAGGGCCTCAAAAAGTTTAATGACAATCGTCACAATACTGCTGATAAGTATGTTTCTGTTTCTGAAATTATTCTGGATACAATCCATATTACATAGTACCATGTTTATATAATTCTCAATTTTGATTACACACGTGGCGGGTGACGCTAGCTAAAAAGAAGTTGCTTACCCTTGCGGGGCCCCTGGCTTAACTTCTCTGATGAAACTAAACGAGTTTAACTTTATTTGCCTGTTTACAAAGTTTTTAACTTTAAGCCGAGATTTAAATTTTGACATGAATGAGTATGTTTGTGTTTGGTTGCTATAATTGGTTTCTTTGAATGGCACTACAGGTATCAATTGTATTAATCTGCAAGAGTTATATTTCTTTAATCGTGATAATTTCAAATTTGTGTTTACAAAACAGTTCCCAATTACTCTTTTTCGAGACCGCAGATTAAAATTGATAGCTGTTTGAAATAACGTATAATTGTTTAAGCAATTTTTGTTCTATCTATTCTTACGTTCAAGTTGTTCAATTGCAGATTCCACGCCACTGCGGATATTGAAATGACAGACAGTGATGGCATAGAAATGCTTAGGAAACCAGCGAACGAAAATGACCCTTCAAACAGTGGAAATACTACGCCATGATTTTGTCAGATCTTTATGTATTTGAGACAATCTATTGTACTTGAAAATATCAAATAATAAACATAATAGAACAAAAATAGAACAGTCGAACTTGTCTTAAAGACCACCTCTATATAAGTATCAACTTGCTTTTAGAGACCAGGAAAAATCCACTCTAGTCCCTCTTTCATCTGTTTTTAACGTGTATGTAAGGGTTCACCTGCCCATGAAGGCAGTTTTACATGACTTTCAAGTTAAAGGACAGAAATGTTTATCTTGTAATTGGTCTTAACTTTTATATTTATATGCAAACTTAAAACAACCCTCTCTTTTTTCAGCAATAGACGGTCGGTTTGGAGTAAAATTCCTCCGACCAAAACAATGGAAATTCAAACATTTTAAAGATTTTGAAACAAGATGAACAGAATGACAATTTTTAAACATAAATTCACGTAGGGCAATACTTTTAACGATTATTCCTTGCTTCGTTTTAAAATTGATTAAGCTGCAGATAAGTTTAGTTATTAATGTTTATCTGACTGGAACTGGGAAAGTGTCAAAAATTTAAATCGTGAGGAAAAGGAGAAATCGAGAAGGAATGATACCCGTTTCATAGTTACACACAGTACACATGGATTGAATAAAAAATATATATCTTAAAACTGAGAAGACTGATCGTGGATAGGTGGGCGTTAAAATGATACTTAAACATGTTAAGTAGTGAAAAAAATAGACATAATAATTATCTATACCTGGTGCTGATTACCATCAGTGACCTATGGGACGATTTACAACAATTATCTTCTCTCGATTTAGATTTAAATCCAAAATTGGAGTAGATCAACCAATCCTCTTTCTATTTTTACAAGGAAACAATTTAAAAGTTCAGTAAAAATGTGTTATATTTACAAATATTTTGTTGCTATTTGAGCATTACCACTTTGTGTCATAACTTCACGATCGGGCTGGAATATGTAAATATATATACGAAATCAGCGAATTTGTTATTTGAAGGTAAATTTTAAAATTTTGATTATTGATATTTGAATCATTTAGTGATATGGAAATCGACATAATTAGTGATCTGATATAAGCAAACAACGTTTAACCTGTCCGCTTGACCTTAATCTAAATATTTACAGTGAACGAGCATTTATTTATAGGAAACACACGCCTTTATTTTGTCTACAATAATGAGAAGACTAACCATGAGCAATTATTAACTGCGTATCTTAACGATACCCATGAATTAAATGAATATTCCTAATAACAGGTCAAACGAACAGGTCAATGTTGTTTGCCTATATATCGCAGTGTTATAACTCATATCATTAACTGTAAATCTAAAAAGCATCATACTGTCATATTCCATTTTGAATGTTATCATTCAATACATTAAAAGAATGATTTTTGACAACAAATTGAACTATTGAATCATAAATTCAAATTTATGCAATTTAATGTATTTTAAACAGAGATTTTCAGACTTTTTCGGTATGATAAAGTAAATAGTAAACTAGGTTGAGGCAAATATGGAGGAATGTCTCCACTTGAGAAGTTTATCTCCCTCGACGATATTTCCATCAACCAAGGGCACTATTTATATAATATACCACGGGTAAACATTATTATTTCTTAAATATCTTTGATGGCATAGTTTATACGATTTATCATCATCAGCAACAACAACAACACCTCATCATCGTCGTCGTCGTCGATTGAGATTGACAAATGTTTCCATGCGAAAGGAATTATTAAATAAGATTAAAGCAACATAGGGATGCAAATCAAAAACAATCATATTAATCCATGTCCGAATCACAATCCAGAAGCAAACTAAAACCTTTTAAACTGCCAAGTTAGGTTAACACGTGAAGTTCCACCAGGGTAGTGAGGCCGGGTGCTCAGGAAGGGTAAGCACCTGTTAGCTAGCTACGCCTGTAACGTATGTAATCAAAATTGCAAGTCATTACATTCAACATTAAATTAGGATCCGTGTATCGTACAGTCCATAGCAAATAACTTGGATTTTGCCGAAGATGTAATGAGTAAATGAATTACTGTTTTAAGTCGCGTCAGCTTTATTTCATATATTCGCGGCCAGATAATGCAACGGATACATTAGTATTAATAAAACGTATTTTACTAAAACAAATAAATTAATATATCACAGTATTGTTGATAAGTTTGATACCTCTGTGCCCAGGATTGTCCTGGGTACATTTGACGTGCCATAGTTCCATGTTCCTTCCACACAATTTTGATAACACACATGGCGGGTGTAGCTAGCCAAACAGGAGGTTCTTACCCTTCCGGAGCACCCGGTTTCACTTCCCTGTTGAAGTTTACGTGTCTAACCTTACTTGCAGGTTCCAAAGTTTTTACTTTGCTTCTGAGTTGTGATTCAGACATGGATAAGTATGCTTGTTTTTGATTTGATAAAAATAATAAAATAGTTAATAAAACTTATGCTAAACTGATAAAAACCGGTTGTGTCGAAAAGATGCAAATTAAGCAGTTTAAAATAAATAATAATGGTATATCTAAACACCTCCGTGTACTAAACCGAAACAAGACCAAAAGCTTGGGGAAAAAACAATAAGCTAACTCTGACCGTGTAGAACCAAATAAAATAAACAACCCGATTAGACGAAATCAATGTGGTTTGAATGTGGTCCTTATATCTTTGTAATAAAACGAGATAATTGCATATAATTCTTAAAATTGTTAATTTTACAGAACTACATGGTAGTGTCAGAATACAATTCCTCATCAGTAGTGTTTGATACAGAATTTAATCGAAATTTTTCAAGGGGTTAAAAACATCCAAAGAACCAAAATATCTTTAACCAAGTCTAGCTAAGGAAATAATTTGCATATGAGAGTATACATGCGTACCTTAGTATTTTGAGGATTTACTTTTAACTAGCAGTAAATATAGAAAAAATGTTCTAGCTGTAGACATTGGATTAGTATTTCAAAACAATAAGTGTAATTAATTAATTAATGAATACTGCTTCCGTGTATACCATAGGTAAGTAGATATTCATCTTTTAGCTCATTGTTTTAAAGTTATTATAATTTAATAACTGTACATTGTTTATATTGATTTTGTACTAATATTGTTGTCGATCAGTGAAGCTTTGGCTATAGGACCTGGTTGTTGATTTTTGCTAGATTAGCTAAACCAAATGGTAGGTGGAAATACAAAAAAATGCTGCTTGGTTAGCTAAACCAAATGAAGTGGAAATACAAATAAATATATTAATTCATTGTTGTTTCACGATATCATATAAAGACAAATTGTTGTGTTGAATACTACTTATTTACCATTTCATCATAATTATAAAATAATCAACTGAATTAGATCACATATACAAAAGATGCGATTTTTCACTAAGCAACCAAATGGTTGAGCTAACGGTGCTTTGAGCGACTACCTTCTGTCTTGAAGACTTTATAGGCAATATGTTTCTGCATTATATAAAAAGCATTACAAAATTGTTAGTTTTCTGGTTCTAGACTGTTTTACGTCGTATTGATCAGCATTTTTTCTGTTTTAGTCAACATATTAATTTTGTTTTAACTAGCCATTTAACTGTTTAGAAATGACATTGTGCTTAATTACTTCTACTGTCGTATCATAACACACTAGCAAGTTTAATGGCTATAGTTTAAATCTTTTAGAGTATAATTATTAAAGTAGTATTTAGTCGTGGAAATAGCAAAAGAAATTAAGCCACGCGTGTATTCGAATGCAGGTGACGTCATTTACATGATTGATGAAGTTACGTTGTACCTCGAAACGTAACTAGTGGAGCAAACCAATTGCAAATGCAAAATTAAATCAAAATATGGCAGAAGGTTGAGTGTGTGTTTTTCATGTTATCCTTGGTACAAGATGGCGCTGAAGCAATTTTAAACTACGTTTGACTGTAATACTCAGTACGGATCCTTGGTACAAGATGGCGCTGAAGCAATTTTAAACTACGTTTGACTGTAATACTCAGTACGGATCCTTGGTACAAGATGACGCTGAAGCAATTTTAAACTACGTTTGACTGTAATACTCAGTACGAATCCTTGGTACAAAATGACGCTGAAGCAATTTTAAACTACGTTTGACTGTAATACTCAGTACGAATCCTTGGTACAAAATGACGCTGAAGCAATTTTAAACAACGTTTGACTGTAATACTCAGTACGGATCCCTGGTACAAGATGACACTGAAGCAATTTTAAACTACGTTTGACTGTAATACTCAGTACGGATCCTTGGTACAAAATGACGCTGAAGCAATTTTAAACAACGTTTGACTGTAATACTCAGTACGGATCCTTGGTACAAGATGACGCTGAAGCAATTTTAAACTACGTTTGACTGTAATACTCAGTACGGATCCTTGGTACAAGATGACGCTGAAGCAATTTTAAACTACGTTTGACTGTAATACTCAGTGTGGATCCTTGGTACAAGATGACGCTGAAGCAATTTTAAACTACGTTTGACTGTAATACTCAGTACGGATCCTTGGTACAAAATGACGCTGAAGCAATTTTAAACTACGTTTGACTGTAATACTCAGTGTGGATCCTTGGTACAAGATGGCGCTGAAGCAATTTTAAACTACGTTTGACTGTAATACTCAGTACGAATCCTTGGTACAAGATGACGCTGAAGCAATTTTAAACTACGTTTGACTGTAATACTCAGTGTGGATCCTTGGTACAAAATGACGCTGAAGCAATTTTAAACTACGTTTGACTGTAATACTCAGTACGGATCCTTGGTACAAGATAACGCTGAAGCAATTTTAAACTACGTTTGACTGTAATACTCAGTACGGATCCTTGGTACAAGATGACGCTGAAGCAATTTTAAACTACGTTTGACTGTAATACTCAGTACGGATCCTTGGTACAAAATGACGCTGAAGCAATTTTAAACTACGTTTGACTGTAATACTCAGTACGGATCCTTGGTACAAAATGACGCTGAAGCAATTTTAAACTACGTTTGACTGTAATACTCAGTACGAATCCTTGGTACAAAATGACGCTGAAGCAATTTTAAACTACGTTTGACTGTAATACTCAGTACGGACCCTTGGTACAAACTGACGTTGAAGCAATTTTAAACTACGTTTGACTGTAATACTCAGTACGGATCCTTGGTACAAACTGACGCTGAAGCAATTTTAAACTACGTTTGACTGTAATACTCAGTACGGATCCTTGGTACAAAATGGCGCTGAAGCAATTTTAAACTACGTTTGACTGTAATACTCAGTACGGACCCTTGGTACAAACTGACGCTGAAGAAATTTTAAACTACGTTTGACTGTAATACTCAGTACGGATCCTTGGTACAAGATGGCGCTGAAACAATTTTAAACTACGTTTGACTGTAATACTCAGTACGGATCCTTGGTACATGATGGCGCTGAAGCAATTTTAAACTACGTTTGACTGTAATACTCAGTACGGATCCTTGGTACAAAATGACGCTGAAGCAATTTTAAACTACGTTTGACTGTAATACTCAGTACGGATCCTTGGTACAAGATGACGCTGAAGCAATTTTAAACTACGTTTGACTGTAATACTCAGTGTGGATCCTTGGTACAAGATGACGCTGAAGCAATTTTAAACTACGTTTGACTGTAATACTCAGTGTGGATCCTTGGTACAAAATGACGCTGAAGCAATTTTAAACTACGTTTGACTGTAATACTCAGTGCGGATCCTTACGACATCTATAATAACGGAAATACATGTCCAATATTTCTAGCAAGTTACTTATGAATTTGAAGACAAAAACTCCCCAGAAAGAGTGTGGGGAAAACAGGAATGAAAAAAGGAAATTACAATATTGTTACTCGGCCTCTTGATTTTTGCGATAATCATGCTATACTTTCATGAGGAAAATAAAGTAAGTACTCAAAAATAAATACTTGATTTGCCAAGTGTCTTTTACTCATGGAAATTATCTCGTTAGCGTAGGATCAGACAAAAATTACATCGTAAACACCTGTTTTTACGTTGATATAAAACCAGACCCAAATTTTACAATCATTTCTTACCTATAAGATTATCCTTAACATAAATCTGGCAAATTGTAAATATGAATAATTATTTGATTAGTTTTCAAGATATTCATGAATATAAGGTGACATTTTGAAGATCAATTTGATCCCATTGCATCTATTATAAATTTACTTTTGTTGATTTTTTTATATTTAGTAATAAAAATATTGCCAAAAGAGGTTAAATTTAAGTCAAGGAAGACCTTAATAGGGTTCAGTTAAGTTACCATGGGGTACTGGTACAATGAAGCTTTTGTTTTGTTGGTTTGTTTGTTTTGTTTTGTTTTTTTTTTCGGAAGTTGAAATTATAAAATATGAAATGGATGTCATTACCCCTTCTAGTATCTCGTAAATGGTATAATGCGGAAATTACATGTCGCGATATTACATGTATTTTTGGTATAATTACACGAGAAGTCAAAATGAAATCGTAAATTTTATCTGGACTAATAAACGGACATTCAAAACTATATATTTACTGTATTGTTCTTAAAACCGATTAAAAACTTTTCACAAATATTTGTGTATTTCTGATTTTATCCAGGAAACCCCCATTAACTTTCGATTCCATTAAAGAAATATAATGTAAAACACTAACCTATTTGACAACATAATGAGTACTCGTGTCATAGAAGAATGTTTTCCCGTTGTATAAATAACCGTAATGGAAACAATGTTGGATTGAGTTTTTAAATCTTTTGTCAAAATTGTTATAATTGCCTTTCGGTTATGGAACTTTTAAACAAAATATTTACTTTATGTAATTGGCGATTTAATCTTAAGATCCGTGTTATTAATTTTCTTCTGTCGGATATTATTGCCATCATGGGGGCCGTTCAGGAAAGGTACGTACTTTGTGTGTATTTTTCGGTGTATTTAAATCTTGATTATTAACTTATATACTTCTTTTTTCTTTTTTTAAAAATATTTTGGTATTAGTGGAGATTTTTATTTCATGATTAAATATTTTACTGCTATAAGTTTGATTGTGGAATCTACTGCACTCTGGTTCTATGAACATATTATAATCAAATGCAAACATCCTAATCGATTAGACTAGATGTCTAAATCACAATCCCAAAGCAAAGTAAAAACTTTGACACTGACAAATTGGGTCAAACACGTGAACTTCACTAAGTGAGACCAGGTACTCCGGAAGGGTAAGCACACGTCTTCATATGTATAATCACCATTGAAGGTGAAAGGAATATGGAACTATGGGACACCAAATATACCCAGGTTATTCCTGGGCACCATACTTATCATCAATATCGTGATGACGGCCATAAAACTTTTAAGGGCCTTCATAAGTCTCGGCTGTCAATATCCAACATGTATCTCCCGAATGCTTGTACATTAATATGACAGTTTTGATTTTCTACACTAAATTCTGAGTCATTATGAATAAACGTTAAAGATTATCATATTAAGGTAGTTTGAAGGTAATGTTGAAATCAGAAATCCTTTGTTTCAAAAACAAGTTTATATCAAATCTGTCTGTTTCAGTTATTCGTACTCTCCTTTTAAACATATTGAAAATCAAATATTAAAAAATATTGCTGAATAGTTGTTGCTTAATTAATTGAATGTGGTTTTTACGTCCTAGTATTTCGTTTGTATTGAGACATCACCAGCTAAAGGTTAAATGACAGATTTTGTTTTACCTTTGTAATGCACTCAGGGCGATGCACAGAGAAAGGGTTCTTTAACGTGTCGCGACTGTCGTGGCACGGGATATCAGTTTCTCGGGTATATTCCGAAGGACGTCAATACCAAATGCTTGGCGAACAGGCACAACCTATTTTCAAGTCTTGACTCACGACATCCACTTATGAAGCGGGCTTTTTACCAAATGAGCTATCGTACAAGTGCTAAAATCAAAAGGCAACAAGAACATACAACAACAGAACGAATCCAATCAAAAATGATACAAATACTGTATGATTATAAACCTGCCTTCTTTGGAGTTTCGACAAGAACCGTATATGTTCTTACAAAGTAAGCAAAATCAGAAATAAGTACTACATATAATAATAATGAATCGACATTCCTGTTTTTATATTTTATTGATAAATGGCAACAAACACGAACTTATGTGAAAAATAGTTATTTGCAGAGTAATACATTTTTATATTTGATCCCAAAGATAAAATTAAATATTATGTACAACAATAAAACCAAGATTACAGTATAAAACCTGACAGAAATCCGTACTGTACTGGTGTTCTATACAAATAAATACTGTATAAAATCGATTTTAATCTGTATATATATTTCAAATGAACTTCATGTGAGAAAATCCGATCCATACGTCAAAAATAACAACCATAAATTGTAACTAACACACACACACACACACACTCTCTCTCTCTCTCTCTCTCTCTCTCTCTCAGGTCGTGGGTTCGAATCCAGGCCGTGTCTGACCAAGACTTGAAAATAGGTAGTGACTGTTCTTTCGCCAAGCACTCGGCATTTCAGACAGGAAAGTCATGGCGGTCCCTTGGAGAAGAGACCTTAAAAACCGAAGTCGTGACGTGTCACGGCAGGCGTATCACGTCAAACAACCCAAATAAATAGGTACTAATGAAGCTGATAGTATTGCTCTTTTCTTCTTACTTCTGATTTTCGATTTGAAAAGAAAATCGATAGAATTAAAACACGCCAAAATCTAAAAATCGATAAAAAAGTTAAAAAAAAATTGCATATCATCAAACAACTAAATATGAATACATCAATAATTGACTGAAATATTTTCACATTGTCATTTAAAACTTTTCCTAAAGGTCGATATATTCCTCAACATATGTCTTACTGATACTACCAATGTTACGATTGATGTTGATTATAATAACGGCATTCATGAATGAACAATTTGTTTGCAAAGAGAAGGTTCAGTTCTTTAAAAGAGCGTAATCTCTCGTCGATTGGCTGTTAATATTGACTTACATAGAGGACCGGACTGCTGTATAGGACTGTATTGGGCCTATTTAATTAGCGTTTTAAGGCTGGATTACTGGGTTAATCTTAATAAACCTTTGTACATGTGGTTTAAGTCGCTGGAGTTAAAACTTCAAGTTATTTCTATATATACATGTGTAATAAAACATAAACACACACATAGTAATAAGCCGTTTGTTAAAATGTCGACGAAAATGAAAACCAGGACGATGAAAAATTAAAAACCAAAATCAGGACGATGAAAAGGAACAGTGCTACTACCAGAAAGTAATAGGCTAATTTTAACAGTGCTGGCATTAGAACGTAATGAGTTAATTTCAACAGTGACGGTATTAGAAGGGAATTTGTTATTTTTCCATTACTATTATATATACACACTGTATAACAAGTTATTAGTTGTTTGTTTAAATTACCAAAACGAAAATCCGGGACGATGTTTAAAAAATAAGGATACATGATAAATTAGTAAAGTTATTAGTTGTTTGTTTAAATAACTAAACGAAAAATCCGGGACGATGTTTTTAAAAAGTGAGGATATATTATAAATCAGTCAATTTCTCTAAAAGAAACGTCAATATTTTACAAGTAGAGTTATTTGTGATAAAAATGCGTTATACGTCTCAAGAAAAACTCCGTGACTTAAGGATATCATGAAGGATTTAGACATATTAATTCGAGGGAAAACAAACAGTTTTTTACCTAAGTACCATCAGGTAATATATGTTGTATTTGTTATACGTTTAGTAAGTATTAATCGAGAGCATGTAATATTTTACAATAAAGAGTATAACACTTCCATATCACTTAGTTTCCGATCGTCGATTGTCCATTTCATGTTTCATTTCCTTTTTAAGGTGGCACGTTACTTGCTTTGGTTGCCATTGTGTAAAGTTTTAAGTCTGAAGGCGTTCATTTCCAAAATTGCTTTATGTAACCTTCATGGTATACTTTACGGTCAATACTAAGGGGGTGTTGCGGTTCGGACATAGATGTATTACATAAATGGTGCTGTACAGTTTGAGCTTAACATCCAGTCTCCGACTTCTATGTTGGTGATCTCCATCATCTCTTTATGGCAGCACTATATATACATGTATATAAGCCGCCACCAATATGTTCAATAAAATAAAGGACTCATAGATTGACCTCGAAGATACTAGACTGAATCAATTGCTTTCGTTCCTTTAGGATCATTCTAAAACGAGTATTCTTTATAATTAGCAGACGTTTGGGGATCTGTACAAACAATTACAGCCTATATCTGTTGAAGAATAAGACGGTTAAGAATTTTTTCTTGACCGTTTCCATTGTTCTGCAATACCCTGTAAATGCAATTTCTAGCGGTAAAAGCTTTTTGTTGAAATTAAGATAGTCAAACCTGTCTATAAAAGCCACCCAAGGGAACCTATAAAGTGGCCCTTATGGGTAGGTTGCCTTTATATACAGGTTCAAATAACTTTATAAAGAGCATTGGGATGCAATTTTACTGGCCTTTTAAAGCAGTTGACCCTTATACAGAGACTGTCTTTAAGGCAGGTTTGACTTGCTTAACTGAGTCTACAATACATTGTTTATTTCTGAAGAAAACGGACAGACGCCAATTAATGTGTTTCATTTGTGAAGAAAATAGAAAAACGCATCTTCAGATATCAGAACCACCTAAAAACCTAAGTATTTGAAGTATCGGATTTTTTTTCTTCATAAATAATAAAACACGGAGAATGAACGATCAAATTGGTAGTCATTTAAATGTTTTATTGGTAAATACACGTGTGTCATTTATTTATATAACATGTATACGATATGTACATTTAAAGTTTCTCTGTTGTCATTTCAGGTTTTTTCAGTTCACTTGGATCATTCGCAAATCCTCAACAACGGTTCAAAAACAATGAAGAAATATATTGGATTCAGACAAGTTGAGAAAGGTTGTAACTGTTTGTCGATCTGATTAAACATTGATTTGTCTAATTCAGGTGCTCGTTTTTCTTAATATTGACATTTTAAGAAATAATACCTGAAATCAAATAGATTCCTAACGAATTCTAGACGATAAGATTTGTCAAGATAAACCGCTTATTTAAAAAAGTGTTTTACTGTAAATAGTTCTGATTGGCTCTCTTGTCATGGCAGACGATAAACAATATATAAAGGAATACAATCATTCCTTTAATTTATAGTGTTGTCCAGAAGGATTGGAATATTTTATTTGAAGTATTTACTTAAAGATGGGACATAAGTTGTCCATCTTAAAAATCTTGTGAGACCCGTCATCAAGTAGGTGATTTGGCAACAGAATAAGTATGCAAACGACATGATATTATTTTGTTCTTTAAAATCCAAGTAACGCGTGTTTATACCAAATACATGTCTCACAATACATAAGCACCAGAGGAAACAGGAAAACAAGTTTAAAATGAAGGGTTCGAGGTCCATGTCGGCCGAGCCTATGTTCAGTGAGAAATACCCAAGGTTAAGATCTGGTTTTTCATCAGAAAGCAGAAGTAAACTGTCAATTTTGAAAATAAGAGACAGGTCAAAAAGGGATATTAACAGGGTTGTTTCAATTGATAAATCACCTATCATGCTTTTACCGAAAGCAAGAGTTCGCGACAATTATGATATTTATGGAATCAATAGACCATTTAGTGTAGTGCCAGCGGATGAATATAACACATTGTACCTTTCTACGTTAGTGTCGGATGCAGACGATATGCGAAGTAAAGCGCCCTCTAGGACGTCATTGAAGAGTCGACGATATTCTAGAAGTGACGCTGATAGTGGATTTCATTCGTTAAAAAGATACGTTACATTCGATGATATGAGCATGAGTAGATCAACTTTATACAAATCGGTGGACGATCTAGATGTTCATTCGGATGTAGACGCCCCGGAAGTGGATGAAGTAGACAATGTATCAGTACGCTCTTTGTCACCTGGTCATCACTTAAGTGATTCATGTGGAGCATCTGAATATATTGACAGTTTTGGGGATACTAGCATTCCGAAATTACCCAGGCTTCCAAGCAGGTACATCCGGGCAGAAAAGCGTCGAGTTAAGACGCCAAATCCCAAACCGGTAAACCCAGACAAATGTAACTGTTCAATATGTAGTGCAATGGAGGACCAGGCCAGAGTCCAGCGTCACTTTGGTGGAATTGATAAGTTCTTAGATTGGATTTATTCAAACTGGGGAAATAAGGTAAGTGTTCAGTAAAACATATATTATTCTGCAATAATGATTTGTTTAAGATTCCAGAGTGACAGACCAGATGGTTATCTCCAATAAAGCCGGGGCGGTTAGTTGGCTCTTATTTATGTGTTTGTTTCTAGCGGAAAACGTCTTCTTTAACAATACAACATTTTTAACTTTTATTAATAATATATTTTATGCGTGTGCTTTAATTCAAGCATTCCCCTCCATGTATATCTGCCTTCTCTTATATACGCAACAAAAAAAGTTAAGGACAACATCAAAAACATTATTTAATTTTGTAGACTGACGTAAATTATATCTTTTCATATTCATACATTTAATAATTTCATAAAGGAGATTTAATTTTATGCACAAAGAAACATGTTTGAAACAAGAAAAGAATAAGAACAAAATACAGATGAATTTTACATTTTTAAGTTTTTGTAATTTTATTTCAAAATTTTACAATGAATCTTAACTTTTTCCAACGCGTTACACATATTGGGATCTAGGTATAGCCATTTCTTGGGACCACCGATTGTGTGTATACTCGCATGCTCTGCTTTTAAATGATAAATCTTACGGAATACCATCACAGACATCTCGGGCCGATATGCAATTTACTATTATCATGATAATTATCATGAAGTTTAAGATATTGTTTTAATTTCCATACAACATCAACTCAGGTGAGCAATAGAAAAGACTTTGTTTGAGGTCTTAACAATGTGTTTACAAAACATGACTTGTGGTATTTCTGACTTAATGCTGTAACGAAGACGCAATCGATACCATAACAATGGTCTTACAATATAACCGTATAGGCAAACAACATTGACCTGTCCGCTTGACCTTTCAGTATTTATTACGGACAGGTACATTTATACATATGGAGCACGTGTGTTTATTTGATATACATAGTAAACAGTGCATTGAGTATGTATAAATACGAATCCAAACACTACCCATGTGTTTTGTGGATCCTCCTTAATGAAAACTCATAATGAAAGGTCAAGCGGGCAGGTCAATGTTGTTTGTCTGTACTTGTATGATGAGACATTATAACATATTAGGACAGAGCTTAGACAAATCTCCTGGTATGTCTGTAGTACAATGTGATATGGTACAATATATTGTATGATATTACGTATATAATATATATTGTTTTGTAAAGTAAAAAAAATGGTTGGCATATAACTAACATAAAGATGTTTTTTATTTTAAAAAATCCAATGCCTTTCAAATCCTTTGCTTATTTTTTTTAAATTACTGTCAGAGCCAGTCTGTTTGTGGCAGTGAAATTACACCTTTTTTCATAGAAAATCAAATACATCTATTATTCACTTACTTGTACTTAGACGTGACTGAAAATCTGTATGCGTACCCGAGATTGTCATAAAGCATTAAATGTTAGCACTACGGTGATTTTACATGGCGAGAATGACGATTTTTACACGGGAAGTGATGTCCTTGGTGACGTTTTACGTCAAATGCGCAACAGGGCCCGCCATTTGCCTGTTTTTTCTACATCCCCATAGCGTTAACGTCAATGTCAAGACACATTCTGTATACATGTACATAAATTGTATATTTTCCGAATCCTTAATACTTCAACTTTAAAATGAAACCAAAATCAAAATAAACGAATACATGATCCATTTAAATAAAACATGGGAATTCATTTATTTAGTGTCGACGTTTTAACGTCAAATTTGAAGTTATTTGGATTAATAGCCGATGTTGTGTAACATAATCTGTGAGTAAAATTACATGTCTCTTATATAATTATTGTTTACGTGCATGATATCCATTTTAAAAGTTTAATTCCATGTCACATTGTGATTTTCTCAACGTATTAATCACTTGTTGGAATATGTTTTCTTTTAAACTTTTTTTTTAAACTCTCTTTAATTTTTTATTAAATAATGCATTCAAAAGTAGCATTAGTAGATGACGTTTATACAAACACTTTAGAAATAAAGATAAACTGATATATTTCGTTATTCTTTAATTTTTAACAAGTGTTTCAATCAATTCATTTTCCTTTCTTTTAAAGAGGGCGCGGTGGCCTAATGGATAAGACGTTAGTCTTCAAATCCAGGGTCTCTCACCGCTGTGAGTTCGAGTCCCGCTCGGACCACATGTGGGGAAGTGAATTTTCCTTGCCGTTGGCCTTTACTGGTTCCAATAGTATCAGTATAATGGACTGGGGGAGTGGTACGCTTGTCTGCGGCGTACTGACTCTGTGAGCTAGCACGGTTAAGTCGCCCTGAGTGCGCGCTAGTACAAGGCATACCATACAACACACTCGCACTTCACATGCATACACAAACTTGTTCAAAGATTAATCCATAGAGATTAATTAAATAGTTCTCGTCGCGAATAGCTGAAAAATTGCTGATGCGACGTTAAGCAACATTCAACCAACCAACCTTTCTTTTAAACTTTATTGTATTATTACGTTATGTGTTTAAACAGTCGCTTCTACTTCTATTTGGTTAACTGGTAAAAGGTCTTTTGACCCATCTCTCCGGTATACTTGGTGGTGACGTCATTCAGTGTTGCTTGTGCTCATTAAAATATTTACATGGTGCAGGATAAAATTGAAACTGTTGTTATTAGCTTGTATATTGGAAGCGGCAGGATTTAAAAGTCTCATTATCCTCTATCTCTAGTAAATTTGCTGGCAGTTCGTTCCATTCCTTAATTGTTCTTGCACAACAGTCAACATTCGGTCATTGTTTCAAGTTGTTTGTTTTTGTCCATAAGTAACAATGTTATTAAGTTCTCTGAGTCTAAAGCAATGCCTTCTAGACCTGGTTGTTCAAAGCGCTGCCAGTTGAAAATTCTGTTCTAAAGTCACTACATTAAATTGGTTATATTTATTACTAAATCTATTTTAATTTTAGAATAGTATAGAGGACCGTTTGAGATTCAAATTCCTCATCAGAAGTGCTAGGACCAAAATTGTGGAAATCCAAATATTTTTAAGATGTTTAAATGAGAAAAATAGTACCAAAATGTATTTTACCAATAGACGTTATAATGACTTCTATGCTGTTGTTCCAGTTTTCGTTTACAATTTTGGTTAGGTTAACGTAGCTTTGTAATACGATGTCCTGTGATAAACATTTGAACTACGTAAACTATAGCCAAGTATGTGTAATAGAAATGAAATGGTCATTTATCATTATATGGATCTCGCCGAGTACTGTGTATAAGTGTATTTCACTACAAGCGAATAGACCTCCACACGCTTACGTACGAGATGAACAATTTTGCCGCGAATAGAAAATTTAAAAATAACGGATGATGATCCTTTTGTTTCTACCCAATGTAAATAGCTCTGAGCTGGTAGTGTTTCGATATAAGCTTATTAATATCGATTTGGACGTTTGAAAGCCCAATTCAATAATACCGCAACTTGCTCGAGAATTTGATCCAAACAATATTTTGCATCATGATTTAAGACCAAGATACATTACACAATAATAAATTTACAAGTACATACATAATTTATGTAGTAACAACATAACCAGTAACTTACAATGTATTGTTTATTACTTTATGAAATTATATTGCTGCACACCTTACTTTTGAGATACATGAGTTTCTGATAATGTTATTATTTGGCTGCATTATGTAAAAATATATTTAAAAAGTTTAAAATCAACTTCAACATTCGAGAATAATAGCAGCTATTCACGTGGAACGCAACTGTAGAATGATCAAAGTCGAATTTACAGTACAGACCAGTCGAAAGTTTAACACTAAACTGAAGAATTACAGTACAGACCAGTCGAAAGTTTAACACTAAACTGAAGAATTACAGTACAGACCAGTCGAAAGTTTAACACTAAACTGAAGAATTACAGTACAGACCAGTCGAAAGTTTAACACTAAACTGAAGAATTACAGTACAGACCAGTCGAAAGTTTAACACTAAACTGAAGAATTACAGTACAGACCTGTCGAAAGTTTAACACTAAACTGAAGAATTACAGTACAGACCAGTCGAAAGTTTAACACTAAACTGAAGAATTACAGTACAGACCAGTCGAAAGTTTAACACTAAACTGAAGAATTACAGTACAGACCAGTCGAAAGTTTAACACTAAACTGAAGAATTACAGTACAGACCTGTCGAAAGTTTAACACTAAACTGAAGAATTACAGTACAGACCAGTCGAAAGTTTAACACTAAACTGAAGAATTACAGTACAGACCTGTCCAAAGTTTAACACTAAACCAACGAATTACAGTACAGACATGTCGAAAGTTTAACACTAAACTGAAGAATTACAGTACAGACCTGTCGAAAGTTTAACACTAACTGAAGAATTACAGTACAGACCAGTCGAAAGTTTAACACTAAACTGAAGAATTACAGTACAGACCAGTCGAAAGTTTAACACTAAACTGAAGAATTACAGTACAGACCAGTCGAAAGTTTAACACTAAACTGAAGAATTACAGTACAGACCAGTCGAAAGTTTAACACTAAACTGAAGAATTACAGTACAGACCTGTCGAAAGTTTAACACTAAACTGAAGAATTACAGTACAGACCAGTCGAAAGTTTAACACTAAACTGAAGAATTACAGTACAGACCTGTCCAAAGTTTAACACTAACCAACGAATTACAGTACAGACATGTCGAAAGTTTAACACTAAACTGAAGAATTACAGTACAGACCTGTCGAAAGTTTAACACTAAACTGAAGAATTACAGTACAGACCAGTCGAAAGTTTAACACTAAACTGAAGAATTACAGTACAGACCAGTCGAAAGTTTAACACTAAACTGAAGAATTACAGTACAGACCAGTCGAAAGTTTAACACTAAACTGAAGAATTACAGTACAGACCTGTCGAAAGTTTAACACTAAACTGAAGAATTACAGTACAGACCAGTCGAAAGTTTAACACTAAACTGAAGAATTACAGTACAGACCTGTCCAAAGTTTAACACTAAACCAACGAATTACAGTACAGACATGTCGAAAGTTTAACACTAAACTGAAGAATTACAGTACAGACCTGTCGAAAGTTTAACACTAAACTGAAGAATTACAGTACAGACCTGTCGAAAGTTTAACACTAAACTGAAGAATTACAGTACAGACCTGTCGAAAGTTTAACACTAAACTGAAGAATTACAGTACAGACCTGTCGAAAGTTTAACACTAAACTGAAGAATTACAGTACAGACCTGTCGAAAGTTTAACACTAAACTGAAGAATTACAGTACAGACCTGTCGAAAGTTTAACACTAAACTGAAGAATTGGCGCCGTATTAGCAGCTTCTTGTTAGGTACGTGTACTGTCAAACCTGTCTATAAAGACCACCCAAGACAACCAGTAAAAGTGGTCTTTATGGGCAGGTGGTCCTTATATACAGGTTCAAATAGTATGAATAAAGAACAATAGGGATACAATTCTACTGGCCTTAATAAGCAGGCGATCCTTATATAGAGGTGAATTTTAAGACAGGTTGGACTGTATGTCTCAACCGTTTTTGGCATATGCTACATTGTATCTATTTCCAGATCTCGGTAACCTTCTCTGGCTCTAGCTTTCCGCATCTCGGCGACTCAGGGCGTCAGAAATCGTTAGCTCAGTGTTAAACTTTCGACAGGTCTGTACTGTAGATGAGGATATGAACGTTACTTTAATTGAAGTCATGTAGACATCGATTTTGTGATGAATAAAGGTCTGAAATTCGATATAGATATTTTATATAATATACATTAACACACTTGTATTTTCCTTAGCTTTGTTGTTCCTATTTACTCGGTAAATATCATTTAAGAATTAAATATAAATGTACATTTGAAACAAATATTTACATTTACACTAAATAACAACCAAATAAAGGAAGAAATCGTTAAAACTCTTCAAACACATTGAATCGAGAACACACACCGTTCACGTTGTCATTTGAACATACAGAATATTTCTAATAGCTGGGAGAATTAGGGTAATTAGAGGTTGAATGATTTATGATTTAAAAGCATTCATGTTTATCGTTATTAGCACTTAAAAGCAACAAAATAAAAGAAAACGTTTGACGAATATTGAATCCTGAACTTGTTAAGTCGATCGTGTACATACGTTAATAAAAAGAAAATATTTTAACCATCAAAACTAAGGGTATACAATAAACTGAATAAAAGTGAATACTTTTTGTAGGTGTGTTAGTTTGTTTCTTCTTAAAAATACAATAAAAATGATGGTGAGATAAAACATCATAATGTCTTTAAAATTGCTCGGGAATTCTCAGAAACCATACTTAATGTTTGTATTCCAGTTCATTTTCAGAAACCGACCGTGACTCCGGTTTCCTCTACCAGTCTTGAAGCGTCTGTCCAGATAAAACTGGAGTAGTATTGACTTGAGCTTAAGGCCCCTTGCTCAATTGTTCGTTTACAGTCAAACTTGTCTATAAAGACCACCCAAGGGAACCAGTAAAAGTGGCCTTTATGGACGTGTTTATATTTATATAATTACAAACTTCACGGTTTTACACAATTTGTGATAATTTTCACGTTGTTACACCCCGATAACAACGTAAAAAGTGCAATTCAATTCTTAATATAGGTCAACAATATGAACAAGGGAAAATTGGAATACATATTCTACTGGTCTTTATAAACAGGTGATTCTTTTACAGAGGTTGCCTTTCAGGCAGGTTTAAAACTTCTCGATGATTTTCGTGTCAATTTTTTTCGCGAGAAGTGTGATTTCGATATATTCGCGTACTTTAATTTTCGCGAGAAGCGTGACTTTGATATATTTGCGTACTTTTATATTCGCGAGAAGCGTGATTTCGATATTCGCGTACTTTTATTTTCGCAAGAGGCGTGATTTCAATATATTCGCGTACTTTTATATTCGCGAGAAGCGTGATTTCGATATTCGTGTACTTTTATTTTCGCAAGAGGCGTGATTTCAATATATTCGCGTACTTTTATATTCGTGAGAAGCGTGATTTCGATATATTCGCGTACTTTTATTTTCTCGTCTCGATGGTCCGAGAAAATGTAAGTGAATCATATCAAAATGATATATTCGCTAAATTTTTATCTACGCATGTTATTACTGTCGCGAATTTGAAGCGAAAATAATACGAACGTGAAAATTTTCCGATTTAGAGTAGGACAATAATATTGTAAATTTACAAGTCCGCGAAGGGTGGCAAAAATAGTGATTGGGAATTTTTATCCTAACTTTTAACAAATAGGACTGTGACATGTCAGAGTTATATGAAATACATGCCTTTAATCATTAATCCGTTTTTCATATTGGTCTTAATCCGGTAAGGACAATAATCCGGTTGACTACAGATTAGAAGAAATATTTGAAACTTAAATTCTTTATCACTACATTTTTTCTATTTAAAGACAAGTACTTTTAATTAAGGCCAGGATCTTTACAAATCACATTCTATTTAGAACAATGACCAGATCATACACTCGTATCTCAGTTTACATCTTAATCGTCCCTGTTTTACCATCATTCCCGAACTAAGAAAGGCCAACTTTGGTAATCTTATTTGTGCCGATTTATTAAGATAATGCATTCAATATATTCAAGTGCTGATTTTGAATGCATTATTTTAGTTAAAATTCTAAATCAGCACATCAACATTTTTGACAACACTAAATACAAACATCGTTAACCTGATGTGATTTTAATAATGACATTGTCATATACCATTTTTTAAATGTATTGAATGACTTTTTTTTTTTTTTTGTTTTTTTTTTTTTTTTTTTTTTTTTAAAAAGGTATATGACAACACTTTAAAATCCCGAATATCTTACGATTGCCCTGGATATATTTGACGTCCCATAGTTATATCACGTGGCGGGTGAACTAGCTAAACAGGACTTGCTTACCCTTTCGAAGCATCCGGCCTCACTTCCCTGGTTGAAGTTCACGTGTCTAACCTAACTTGTCAGTTCCAAAGTTTTTACTAAGCTTCTGGATTGTTATTCGGACATGGATTAGTATGTTTGATTTTGATACAGAACTAACAAAATCATTCAGATTTCAAATATAATTTAAGAAACCCCTTGGTTAAGGAAAGATTGTGAAACTGGGACCTGTTTGTCCTTTTTATTTTTATATTGATGAAAAATTATCAAAATAAATCAATTTGTTTTTTTACTTCTTAGAGGAGTTTATTGAGGCGTCTCATCTATTCATTAACACTAAGAAATTCCTTGCATCTAAAGTTCATGTAATAAGATATCACGCTGAACAGTATCAGAAGCCTTACTAAAATCAATAAATACACAATCAATTTCTTCATTTTTCTATTAATAAGAAAACTAAAGCGGTTGCACATAAATCTGATACAAAAACAATTTAATTAAAACAAGTCTGTAAACAAGAAGTATTAAACAGATCAGCGAACCACAAGTCTTACCTTAAAACACTTTGCAGCACTTCATGTAACAGCGACATCCCGCATCGCACGACGTCAACTTAAATCTAGCTTTCTAACCGAGTTAAAAACATTACTATTGTGTTTTAATTCCATAAACCAAACCCTTATGGACAGATTTACTACAGTCAAACGTGTCTGTAAACACCCCAAAGGGAGTCGGTAAACGTGGTCTTTATGGGCAAGCGGACCTTATTGATCTATACAGGTTCAAATAACTCTGTCATATACCATTTTTCTTTAATTTAATCATAATATACATTTTAAAAAATGATATATGACAACACGAAAAAAGAGCTTTTTATTGGAATGTATTAGCAGGTGACCCTTATATACAGGGATCATTTTAGGCAAGTTGGATTGTAGTTGTCATTTCACCGTATTACTGTTGTAGGAGGACATGGAATTATTTTCCATAAGCACACCCGATTTTAAATACTATTTGTTTATAATTGTACTACTCTGTTCCCGTAAACAATTGTACTATTATTAAACAACGTGTTAAAATATAGTGCATGATTATTTTTGTAATTATCATGCCACAAGTATGACATATTTTGATTTCGATTTTCTAAAAGAATTTTTAAATACTTCTCTCAGATTTTCTTTTATAAATATGACATGACACGACTATAAAAACTCACACTTCTAGGTAATAAGTGAAATTAAAATTGAAATAATTTGTCAGAGTTTGATATTTTAATAGTCTCAGTTCATGGCTATATATATATATATACATGTATATATATATATATATATATATATATATATATATATATATATATATATATATATAATATCTGTATATTTTCCCAGTAATAACACTGAAAATAGTTTCAAGCTTGTTAAAACAGTCTATTAAAAAGTCATGATACAACGAAGTGTTTGTTTAAGTTTTTAACGATATATCAAGAAAAAGTAAGACACTCATAAATTACTTTTATCGTTTACAGCTTTTGTCATTAAAAGGAGATCGTCTCAAGGATTTTATTTAAATTTTGTTAAAAGAACATGTTTGTTAACGTATAACTATGACAGACAAAATGTTACGAGAGAGAGAGAGAGAGAGAGAGAGAGAGAGAGAGAGAGAATATTGTGCTCCAAGACATGTTGCTCTCTCTCTATTTGAAGTAATACATAGTCGCTGATAAATAGAAGGTTCTGTATTCCAAAATATAATTTAACGAACACCAGTATTTCACAAAAAGATATAGTTTTAAACCAAATGCACCGATGACTTGACATGAAGGCACTTCAGTACCGACAAATATAATATAAACTTAAATCCCCTTCAATACGTTAGATAAGACTTTACGGAAGTAATACGGTTCTGTATTGAAATATTGTGTACAGAACATAGAAACCGATGAGTTTAATAATGGGCTTGGAATGAAACAAAAGTAGCGACTTCTGATAACATATTACTTTTATTCGAAAGTTAGTCCTTTGCAGTTCTTCAATTCAAATTTGCTCTTTTTTTTTTTTTTTTGAAAAATTATTAAATATTGACCCTTGGCCGCCAGGTCAGTAACATTGTGTCATTATTTGACATTCAAAACATGTTTTCAAATTTTGCAAAGTCATGTTCTACAATTTGGTACTCAAGTCTCTTTACTTACTTACTTACTTACTGTCCATTACGCCCTCTGGCGTGTGGGGCAGCAACGAAGTCTTTCCACTTTTGTCTGTCGTTAGCCAGTTTTTGCAGATTTCCCCATGAATGGTGTAGGTCGTTCATTTCTGCTTCAACAGTGCGTCTCCATGTTATCTTTGGTCTTCCTCTACGTCTTTTACCCAAGTCAAGTCTCTTTACTTTGCAGCATATTCAGAAGTGTATGCAGTTCCAAAATAAAGTACACATATTATGACCTGTACAATTTACTATTTGCCCAAACTGCAACTGAAATTTTAACCATATTCATTAATAAGTAAGCTCAACAAACCGTGATGTCCTTCTCATGAACTTCTTGCAAGTCAAGCTTTATAAAGCTAGCTGCTAACAACCAATTAACCGTAGAAGCGGATTATATTAGAAGAATAATTAAGTTGCAACTACATGTACTAGATGATAAGTTGCGGCCGCTAGATAAAATATTTTCTCTCAGTAAATGCATTTATTGTCACAACCTTGCGCCATGAGTAACGGGCTACCGTACATATCTAAAAAAAATAATGTCAACTGAATCTTTATACCCACTTAAGTTATGCCGCGTCTTCAAATAAAAGAGCTAAAACGACGGGAAATAATAACGAGACAACTCGGGAATAGCTATACTGTATTGACTGCCTCATATGAGCAGTGAAGGAGACATACTACTAAGATATTGCCACCCAGTTCGAAAATATATTAATTTATGTCTTGGTCCATATATCAGTTCTTTTGTCTCATTCGAAACAGACGGGTGGATTTTAATGAAACTTGGTGTTTGTGAGTTGCTAGTATGTAAACTTATGGTGTGCAAGATTATGTAATTTTATCCCAGACTTCAAATGTGAACAAGATGTATATGGTGGTTCCTTGGTAGTGTACTACGTACCACAAAATTAAGTTTGAATATGTTACATCCGAGCAGTGGCGGATCCGGGATTCTATGTTTGGGGGGGGGGGCAGACTGACAAATTTTTAATTTGTGTTTGGGGACAAAATCTATATAGAGCAGCCCTTACCCCATGTTATGTATATATGGACAGGTAAAATATTTCTTATTATGAATACCCGAAAATTTTATGGGGGCACAGACCGGGTGTGCCCCCGTCTGAATCTGCACCTGCATCGTTTGTCGCGCCTTTTATTCCGTCGGCGTTACACTTTGAATCACAGGTATTTTATATATAGGATGGGTGGGGTGAAATGTGCGTACTTCATCGTGTACTCACAAGTACTTGTTTTCTATTGTCAAGGAGAATCGTCGTGGGGAGGACAGTCTCTACGTGGTTTGTTGGTGTACAATGTTTACTTACACGAAATCAAAAGTAGTTACATTTTTTATATAACATTATATCACAAGTCGTCGATTATCATTTTATTTACTTTTCATATATTAAAGGAATGGCTAAATCAGGTGTAAAATGCCAAAATCAATATTTAATCAGATTTTTTTCTCTGTAATGGTATTTGTTTTATTCTGACATTTTATATCTAGATTTTATATGCAAAATACACGAAGTTAAATAAACGTTCTTTCTTGTTGGGTAGAGTGGAGAAATGGTATTTTACGCTCCAGTCAAGAGAAGTTCACTTATATCGAGACGACTGTCAGCTCGGGAATACGGTGGAGGAAACAGGAGTGGTCAGAGAAAAACATCTATAAGAAAATTGACCAACCTCCTTACACTAGATAAAATCTAAAAATTGGGATTTGAAATTAAGCGATGAGTGGAGCTTTGCACACTTTACAACTCTAGGACTCAGTGTTAATTTATAAAGTCATATTACAACTTACGCATGCAAATGTGAATGTAAATGTATTGAAATAATTTATTTGTTCTCTATGTTGTAAATCTGCAATTATAACAAATAAAAAAATGAATATGAATTTGGCACACACAGAAATTAAACATGAAAATTGTCCATAATAGACAGATTATCTTAATAGCTAAGAAGTCTCTATAGAAGTTTTTACTGGTGATGCTTTGATAATTTTCTTGAACTATCATACATACATGGACATGTATGTTGGAGTTATCTCGCTTTAGTAGTACACATGCTTTCTCTTTAATACCAGCAAAAGATCTTTTTACAAAATTTTACCATCCATTTGCAAAATCGGTCATTAGGTAAAACAAAAAATCAGTATTTCAATTTTTGTTATATTTTTGAAGTACCAACATTGGGTTATACAAAAATAGCAATAGAAGTTATTCGCCCCAATGGTGGCAGGGGGATTGTAAACATGTAACGGACTATATTACCTGCTTCTGCAATACAATAGTTCTAAAGGAAACGGAACGTCTAACAGTGTCATTAGATGGTTGGTTGAATGTTGCTTAACGTCGCATCAGCAATTTTTCAGCTATTCGCGACGAGAACTATTTATTGAGAGAGAGAGAGAGAGAGAGAGAGAGAGAGAGAGAGGGAGAGACGTACGTTTCACAAAGGCCACTAAGCACTTGTAAGTCTTAGGGATACTATAGCTAGTATTATATAATAAAAGCCAGATGTGACATTCCGCCACATGGCTACCCTATTTTAGTTTCCAAACTGGACACATTGTCAAATGCAGCTTTTTTGAAAAAATGTCCAAGAATCAACCAAAAATAAAATTCCATATGTTCTGTTAATGAACGAATCAACTGTTATACTATATACAGTCAAGTTTAAATCAAGATCAAGGAAGAACTAAGCCCACATTAATTCCGAGGATTGTTAGCCATAATAGGGTGTTAATATCATTTTCGATCCGCATAAATTTCCCAGGTAATTTTAATGTACATCAATACTATATCAAAGAGTTGGAAACCGAGACGGGATATGATCAATATCCGGTGCTAACCGATCGCTGTTGCCAGCTCTTAAAATCGATCATGCAAACAAACAACAATGACTTTTTGATTTTTTCTTTAAGTGTGTAGTAGTTAATCACTATAGATGTTTGGAAAACTTAGCAGAAAATGAGCATATAGAAAGATGTCATTTGTTAATATACTTCACTTAAGCAGTTAATCGATGTGTTGTGGACTTATTACAATTTCCAATATAACGGCAGGAATCAGAAACAGTACTAGTTATTATCCATATAACGAAGTCCTATATAATAATCATTGTTATAAAAAAATCCAATATATTGAAATGAGTCTGATACAATAACCATGTTTATCACATATAGCTATACATGGAGTTGAGTAATGGTGTTTTGGCCGTATGACATTTGCGCCGATTTTTGAAAATTCCATTTTTTCATTTGCGCCGATTTCATTTTTTCATTTGCGCCGATTTTTTATTTTTATTTGCTGATTTACCTGTAATTACCTGTAAAATGTTTTAGGAATAATATTTTAAGTACCGTGTATGTTGATAAAACCAGAAATTTCAATCAAATCGAGCATTGTTCAGTGAACAATTGGTATGTCTGCCGCCGTACGCAAACCAGAAAAGGAGAAGATGGACTTTGTTCTCAATCGCTACAACAAGTACCGAAATGGTGAAATTACAAGATCGGACTATATAGATGTGTTGCATACAAGTACTCGCCAGAACAGATCTATAATCTGTATTCCGTTTCGTAGTTGTGCTTTTAGTGTGTAAATAGTTTTAGTGGATTTTATGCGTTTTATAGTGCTATACTTTTATTAAGAGATGAACTTAACTTTAAAGTTATGAAAATAACTGGCTAATGGAAGAGGTTCACCTGAGAAATAACAAAAAATTACCTATTTTATCTGAGATTTACCTGTTAAAAATCGGCGCAAATGAAAAAAAATCGGCGCAAATGAAAAAAAAATCGGCGCAAATGAAATGCAAATCGGCGCAAATGCAAAACGCCGGGTGTTTTATTGAACTTCAGTCAAGATATATTTCACTTATATGGAGACGTCGCCGGTCATAGGCGAAGTTGCAGAAATTTTGCCTGTATGTTGCGCTGATAGCATTATATAGCAGGGTTCTTAATCGTGCCACGCCTACCGTGACATGGACCGACCTCGTTTATATTATAGTTATAACGAAGTTCATTATAACCAACATGAAAGCCTTTCTAATAAGGAAGATTTTTAGTTCGCTTGTCGAGTGTTAATAGTATAACTTTTGTGTAAGGAGAACTTTCTTTATCCACCTTCACAGTGAACCAATATTGACTGGACGCATACCTAAAACACCGTTATGCTAGATCTATTCCACTCTTTCAGGGTTTACACCGAACTAAAACAAATAAAAATATTACAAATTTGTGTTTCGAAATGTATTTTGACAACTGTCAAAATTAAAATAAAGATATTTGAAGTATAAATCTCCTTGATTACACTAGGTTAATCCGATAAGTGAAACATCATTATACAATGACATTTATATTGGATATGAAGAGGGATATTCTTAAGTGGTCCCACACGAACATTCTGCTTCTTGAGGGTCATATATAGCTGTATATAGTACTAATTCATATTAATATGTCGTAAACTGGTAAAAGTTTCTATCGGCTTCTCAATTTTTTGACGGTGGAAAAAATACATAAAATAGCGTTTATCTGATTTATTTTAGTACCATAACTTAAGTATGCAATCAACTTCTTAATACATTGTAAGATAAATCAAGATTAAACTCATACAAAATGTTAACATACTCATCAATTCTAAACATGATAAACAAAAAACAGGTACATCATACAAATATCCATTCGTTGAGAATTTCTTGGATCTATGATTTCTTGTCTGCGCTAATTCGCCAAAATATGAAGCACTTTTTCACGAAACTTGATGCAAAGTATCAACATTGATAGGAGATGAGCATATCAATAACCCGAGTTAGTTTGCTTATTTTCCTGGGAGTTATTGCCCTTTGAAAATGAGTGCGACAAATCACAAAAGAACCGTAATTCACTGAATTTGCTTGTTCTGTTAGGGATTTGTTTAGGGTTTTTGTACAAAGTTTTATTAGAAGTGAAAAATTGATATGCATTATCTTCCTGTAATTTCTTTTTAATGTGTTTTGTTGTAGCGTGTTCTTCGTGGCTCGTCAAATTTCCAGTAGCATCATTTCCATACATTTTTTGTATATACATATGTTAATTGACCACTGACTGTACAAAAGTGGAATAGTTTGGTTTCTCGTAAAATACATATAACATAACATGGTCGTTGTGTCTAGTAGCCGTATAAAGTTGGGAAGTAACAATATACGTTATGTGTCTTGTTTTCTTGTTTCACTTTGGTATTATGGTTTGGACATGGATTGGCCTGATGTGTGTTGATGACTTACAGTGGTTAGAATATGAGTTACACGTCTTGTTTGTTGTCGTGTGTTTGTTTACATTAGTTGTTGTAACATGATTTACTCGGGTACAAGCGACTTTCTACTTGAAGTTCTTCTGTTGGAGTTGCTGCTGCGATTTAGCCAAGAAAAGCATTCTTGATTTTCATCGCTAATTTCTAATTAAAAAGAAATCTGTAGATGACACAAATGCTAACATGTTATTGCATACAGACAAAACACAACGAAAAACAATTAAAGTGACAAGAAGCAGATGACGTAAGAAAACAAAACGGAGATAGTGACCATGGTTCTACACATATACAAGTACATTTTCAACCTAATCGCCATGGCGATAATCATCAGCCTGTTCCGTCTTTCCCTATACAAATGAAGGAAAACCAAATAAAACCCTACTGAACAAAATAAACTTTAGTAGTAGCTCTGATTGCTCATATAAACACATGTCAGTTGATAGAGCGCTCGCGTCGTATGTGAGAGGTAGTCGGTTCATCCAGGGTCCAACCAAGATTTGAAAATTGACAGCGGTCGTTCTTTCGCTTGGCACTAGGCATTGAGGAATGAAAGTCAAGAGGTTCAGTAGAGTCACATAAAACATATGTTCCGTGTCACTACAGGCTTGGCACGTTTAAGAACCCTCCCTGTACTGAGCTCACTGCAAATGTAAAAATTTCTGCCACTTCATCTATAGCTGGTGACATCTCGATATAAGTGAAATATTCTTAATCCCCATTCAATCAATCCATTACATTATATGAATACGTGAAATCAATATAATTCTTGTTACAAAAATAATGAAAATCAAAATAAACTTTTTATTGATTTTAAATGTGATTGTCTACATATATAAAATGAGAGAAAATAATAACTACCCGTATTAACAATACCTACCTGTTGTAATAACGGATTGTCAGCTTGTTGAATATTCATGGGTGGTTAAACGAACGTGTCAATAAAACCTGAAAGATAATAACAGGCCGTCATAAACATTGATAAAACGTTAAAAACAAACCGAAATATGAAATACCGTCGTCAAACATGGATGACAGAGCCTAGATAGTGTAGACAGATTATGTCTCCTTCCAGACCACGTGTATCTTAACAACGACAACATACCAGATAATTCATATAGTAATTATTCTATTGTTGCAAAATACCATTTACCGTTACACAGAATGACTGTATAATGATTTTCTGCTATTGTTTGTGCCTTGGACGGATTAACAATACGGAAACTTAATCCGCCTGGATAAAGGCGATTTATATATATAGACGAAGTGTTTATTATATATATATGTACGACTTACGTTTTAATATCTTATAGGAATTTTGTGTTTATAGAGGTGATATGTGAAACTTATTTAAATTTAGGAGATTTATTTCATATTCAAAATGGTGTAATTTTTATAGTGAATATAAGTGTTTTTTGATAAAAATATACAGTTATTTGTGTCATGTTGACCAGTATGTAACAACAACAACAATGAACTGTCAAGTTACACCAGGAGCACATGTATTTAAAAATATGAACATAGGTATTTAGTCAGTTTTCAGCACTGTGTAATTGATTTGGCGATGATATACATGACAATTGACAATTGACAATCCACTGTAACGTATTTTATAAATACGGGAATGTATAAGTTTCACTTTACAAGGTATTTTTAAAACATACTAGTGTTTCGAAGGAAAATCTTGGATTCCGTTTGGAAGTGAAAACGATAACGATAAAATGGGGAATTCATAGAAGAGACTGTAACCTGTTTTTCCGAAATTAATTTTTGGATACCTGATTTGTTTTTATCAGGACTAGATGTAAAATACAACAGGAATTTAATGGGATTCGAAGGTATTTTTAAAACACATGTTTGGATACTTCGAAGGGATTGTTTTGAACCTAGTATTGACTCGGGATTGAGTCACTGGTAAGGTCAGCTATAGGAATTTATGGGGAATTTCCTAGAGGTAGTGGAAACGGTTTATGTGTAATATATAGAACATTTTTAAAAATAAGGAAACGTTTTATAAGTCTTATTTAAACACAATTAGTCGTTATTGAGATCTAATTTGTTTTGTTACGAAAGACAATTCACAGATTATCGCATTACCATTGGTATAAGTCATTAGAATTACAAATAAAGAAAACATGGTTTTTCAACCCAAGGTACTTGAGCACGGACTAGAGTGGCTCGCTGATGGCTACCGAAATAGACTGTTTGCAGCCGGAGAATACAAAGAACCAGAAACAGTACGTCGTGATGATGGAGATAGTTTTTCATTGGTGCCAGAAGATGATACTAAGTCTTTTATAAGCTTACGTGTAAATACTCCCACTGAACTCGCTCATACTCGCAGAGTTAAAAGTGCTTCTCATGTCCGCCTTCAAAACAGATACCAAACACCACAGTGTTGGACTGAGGACAGCAATGAACAAACAACGGATGTTGTTAACCAACGACCCTCTAGTGCTATACCGCCCTCGACCTTACCACCACGACCAAAGTTTCAGCGCCGGGTCAAAAGTGCTGGGGTGGAGAGACAAAAGGCATTAACAGAGTTAAGAAAGGGCTTTACGTTAGTTAACAAGTTGTATGAAGACAAATACAAGAGACAAAATATAAACCTTCACCCTGCTAGTCCAGCCCCAGACTACAGGTATTTCGATAGACATTCCAGGTGTTTAGACTATGATCACATGCATGGCGACCTTTTTAGAGAAAGACCTTCGACAGCATGTGGCTATTATGATCCTTGTCCTGGAAGGTCAAGGCCGATTTCTGCCAGTTCAAGAGCATCTCAACGATCAGGAAGAACTACTCCTGACACCTCTAAACAGCCAAAACGGTATATTAACTATCATAGACCACGGACAGCTCCTCCTATGGTACGTAAATTTATATACACCCAAAACATTTTTTACAGGAGATGCTGCGAACATGTTCTGTTTGTGATTTCACAACTTTCCAAACTACTCTAATCCCACAACAATTACGATTTAAAAACCTCTCACGCTATTAGAGGGCTATTGTGCTTTGACAGGAAATACAATTTATAAAGGTACAACATAAAAGTAAATGATTAAATCGTTTGACTCTAATTGGTTCTTGTCCTCTGTAAGGAATACAAATGAAGAAGTCCGCTAAGTCCACATAGCAACACAACAGCAAACATCAACAAACATAATCTGTGCATCATTTTGCACTGGTAGAAAAAAATAACATCAGACGGGTACCGAACATCACTTATCAAACAGCTTGTTCTAAAGTGGGCCGAAGTCTGTTAAAGCTGCAAGTAATAGATTCTAGAAACATTGGTGTTTTGTTGTAGTCGATAGATGGGCGTACATGTTATTTACGCTTTTAAGTATTGCTTTGAAACGCTGAACACAGGCATTTAAATTGTCCTGCTGTACGTAGACCAGATCTAATTGTTTCTTAACCAATAGTGATACCAGTATCATTGTCAGGTGAAAATAATTATTCATAATGCAACTAGAAATAGTCAATGGGAATATTAACATTGTTTTGCTTCCAACTACTTTTTTAAAGGATTCTTTTTTTCACTTTTCATCCATCTATTGAGAGCAAAGTTTATGCTTATTTTCAAATGATATGTAGAGACTCTGATGGTATCTTGAATTAAAGGTCTTACATTTTTTGCCCTCATCACAATATCGTTTTTAAGTTTGGCGTCTCAGCATGTATCCAAAATTACCCTGGATATATTTGACATCCCATAAATTCATGTTACTCTCATTCCCAATTACAGTCAAACCTGTCTATAGAGGCCACCCAAGGGAACCAGGAAAAATGGCCTTTATAGGCAGGTGGTTTTTACATACAGGTTCAAATAATATGAATAAATAACAATTGGGATAAAATTCTACTGGCCTTTATTACAAGTGGCCCTTATATAGAGGTGGTCTTTAAGACAGGTTGGACTGTATGATTAAACTCGTGGCGGGTTTAGCTAGGTGACGGAGATGTTTACTCTTCCGGAGCACCTGGCCTCGCTTCCCTGGAGTTCACTTGTTTTATATAAAATGTCTGGTTCTTACTTTGCTTTGGGTTGTGATTTGGAAATGAATTGACTATGGTTTTTCGATTTGAATTGAACTCTTTTCCTTAAAATAAAATTCTCTTTAAAATTATTGCTAGCAATTTCGTGTCAATACGGGTATGGTTCCGATTATACTGAAAAGTCATTAGTCAGGGTATGCTCTATAATGACATTTTAATTTACACTCGTTACTAATGCCATTAGCATGCTTCTATAGAGTTGGCTTGTTACACCTACTGAAAAATGAACAATCGATACATATATACATTCATTATTTATTGGAAAAACTATTATGTAACACACAACTTTTTAACAAGTAGTGTTATAAACCATTTATTATGAATTCAGTCACCATAAATTAAATCTAGGTAAAAAATAGGGTGTCAATGTACAGTGCAGACCTGTCTAAAGTTTAACACCGACTTTCGTATTAGTGCTATCTAGATCTGGACCCGCAGCTACCTGTATTTCTGTAGCTGTTATTTATCTATCCCTCGTCAGTTTTTCGATCGCCTACTACCCATATATCGGCCACCTTCGATTCATTTTCGTTAGGTTAATGTTAGACTTTGGACAGGTCTGTGTTGTATATGTAACAGTATAACGTGACTATATAATTGTGTAATTTATAACTAGTATAATGTTACTAAAATCAGTGGGATATCAGTTCCGTTGATTTCGTTTAAATTATTGAAACCTTTAGAAAATGCTAAAATTAGTAAATATAAATGAAACACTTCTGTAGTGTTCCAAACTGCGGCGTGGAACTGTGGAAGGGTTAAGTGATTAAAAAGTACTTGTAAGAATAAAATATGAACATAAAAAGCGCTGAGAAAATAAATAAATGAACAAATGTATGATATATGTCATTTTCATCTTTTCTGACAACCCCGTCTCGAAAGAAATGACCAGTATCCCTATGGGAACAAATCTGTGCCCCCGTTCATTGCAGATGGCACAAACCGTTATCATACTACTATAGCCAAACATAATGGGCTATTTTACTACAATAAAGCCTAGCTCTCTCTCTCTCTCTCTCTCTCTCTCTCTCTCTCTCACACAGTTTTAATGGTGTCATAAGTTTTATGTAAATAAATTTAATTATTAATCACAGAAATTAAATTGGTTAGCTGTGTTAGTGCAGTTTTAATTATCCCATGGCACGTACATGTGTATATAACATATACTAGTATTACAAATAAAATAGGTGTAATGCAATATTATGATATTTTCTGATGATCTCATTTTTGGTATACCCGATTCAAACTTATCAGGTAAACATAAAAAAGAGTATATGGTATACATTTTTCTTTGTATAAATCATGTTTTGTTTGAACAGAAATATAACTTAGGGTTTCAATCTGACAAACTCAATATTTGTAGAAAGCATAGTTAAAGAGAAAAACGGTTTAAAATGAGTCTTAATTGGTTTTACGACTGATAAGTTTTCTGGCTAAAATCTTTTAAGTAAGGAATGTGTATTTCCAAATCTTTAAATAAATATTTATGTTTCATTTAAGAATATTATTTACATAGTAAAGAAAAAAGATGTATAACACTTGAAAAGTGAGTTTTGTCTGTTCATCGATCAATTATTGGTAATCACAAGTTTTCCGCCAGGGCGTAGGGGTTTTCGCTATAATCTGGTAATGCCGGCCGGCATTTCACTTAATCCCGGTGTCGGTTGACCAATTTTAATATTAGTTGGTAAACGTTACTTCCAGATTCACTTTTACTGTTTGTGCATGCATTAATTTATTTTGGTTGATGTAGACGGTTTAGTAGGTCTGTTTAAGTGTTATATTTTAATATCTTTAAGTCATTTGTAAAATACTTCTTTACATATTTTCCTAGTTCATAATAAAATTACAAATTCCGTTCCTGTGTATTTTTTACAAGCTTGACGGTTTGTTCATGTTGTTTGTCAGCACTTTGTCTAACTTGCTCTGTACTTTTTAGCTATTTGTTCGTCAGAAAATTGTTGGACAATCAGAGTGATTGCCACCTATTCTGTCACGATGACTTTTTTCACACTATAGATTTTTCAATATTTGCTTCCATTGTGAAAATTAACCAATAGACTACCACTACAAAGTCGTCTTACACATACAGGGGTTTTTACGCCCCAGTCAAGAATATTTGTTTATCTGGTAGAGGCAGTCCATTCAGAGATAGTGGGGGAAACTGGAATGTCAGAGAAAAACTGCAAAAGATTTGAAAACTTTCTTACACTAGAATGGGATTGAAACCTAGGCAGTAAGAGCAGAAATCATAAAGATGTGTAGTGGTCTGGGTAGCTCAGTGGTAGAAATCATAAAGATGTGTAGCGGACTGGGTAGCTCAGTGGTAGAAATCATAAAGATGTGTAGCGGTCTGGGTAGCTCAGTGGTAGAAATCATAAAGATGTGTAGCGGACTGGGTAGCTCAGTGGTAGAAATCATAAAGATGTGTAGTGGTCTGGGTAGCTCAGTGGTAGAAATCATAAAGATGTGTAGCGGTCTGGGTAGCTCAGTGGTAGAAATCATAAAGATGTGTAGCTGTCTGGGTAGCTCAGTGGTAGAAATCATAAAGATGTGTAGCGGACTGGGTAGCTCAGTGGTAGAAATCATAAAGATGTGTAGCGAGCGGTCTGGGTAGCTCAGTGGTAGAAATCATAAAGATGTGTAGCGGTCTGGGTAGCTCAGTGGCAGAAATCATAAAGATGTGTAGCGGACTGGGTAGCTCAGTGGTAGAAATCATAAAGATGTGTAGCGGACTGGGTAGCTCAGTGGTAGAAATCATAAAGATGCGTAGCGGACTGGGTAGCTCAGTGGTAGAAATCATAAAGATGTGTAGCGGTCTGGGTAGCTCAGTGGCAGAAATCATAAAGATGTGTAGTGGTCTGGGTAGCTCAGTGGTAGAAATCATAAAGATGTGTAGTGGTCTGGGTAGCTCAGTGGCAGAAATCATAAAGATGTGTAGTGGTCTGGGTAGCTCAGTGGTAGAAATCATAAAGATGTGTAGCGGACTGGGTAGCTCAGTGGCAGAAATCATAAAGATGTGTAGCAGTCTGGGTAGCTCAGTGGTAGAAATCATAAAGATGTGTAGCGGACTGGGTAGCTCAGTGGTAGAAATCATAAAGATGTGTATCGGTCTGGGTAGCTCAGTGGTAGAAATCATAAAGATGTGTAGCAGTCTGGGTAGCTCAGTGGTAGAAATCATAAAGATGTGTAGCGGTCTGGGTAGCTCAGTGGTAGAAATCATAAAGATGTGTAGCGGTCTGGGTAGCTCAGTGGTAGAAATCATAAAGATGTGTAGCGGTCTGGGTAGCTCAGTGGCAGAAATCATAAAGATGTGTAGCGGTCTGGGTAGCTCAGTGGTAGAAATCATAAAGATGTGTAGCGGACTGGGTAGCTCAGTGGTAGAAATCATAAAGATGTGTAGCGGTCTGGGTAGCTCAGTGGTAGAAATCATAAAGATGTGTAGCGGACTGGGTAGCTCAGTGGTAGAAATCATAAAGATGTGTAGCGGTCTGGGTAGCTCAGTGGTAGAAATCATAAAGATGTGTAGCGGTCTGGGTAGCTCAGTGGTAGAAATCATAAAGATGTGTAGCGGTCTGGGTAGCTCAGTGGTAGAAATCATAAAGATGTGTAGCGGTCTGGGTAGCTCAGTGGCAGAAATCATAAAGATGTGTAGCGGTCTGGGTAGCTCAGTGGTAGAGAACTTGCCTATAGTGCAGAAGGTCCCGGGTTCGATCCCCAGTCCGACCCTGCATGTTTCTCTTTCCTGTTACACATGCATTGCAGATTAACATTTAATTTTTTCATGCTTCATTTTACAAATTAACACATTTTTTTTTTTTACTTTACAGAGAGGAGATGGAAAACCTTTACCAAGAGCAAATTATGTAAGTAATATTGTTACAACCACATAATAGATTGATAGATAATGAAGACACTTGAAGCCAAGTGGTTAAGATTGCTTATTGAATTCATACTTCAAGGCTCACAAGTTGAGCACTACTCCGAGTGTCTGACATGTCTTTTGGTTAAGCAAGACATTTATTGTCACATTGCGTCAGTCACCATTTGATAAAGGGTACTAATTTTACATGGAGTTGATGTTTGTGATGGACTGATATCCCATTCAAGAGGGGGAAGAAGATCTAGTACTCCCTGTCACTTCAGGTCTTAATCTTGACCACCAGCTTGATGAGTCTGACCTATAGAATTAGGGACAGACTGAACTTGGATCTGATACTTGACTTTATGCACAACTTCACCTTAATTTATCAATTTTGATATTGTGTCCTGTGTGACATGTTAAAATGCCATAAATAAGCCTCAATTAAGTAATATCTATATAAATATTTATATCAATGGTTACCTATCATTGTTTTAAAATGCCATAAATCACTTATATTGAATTTGTAAGTACTTTTAGTGATACTATAAAAATGGCAAATAAAATGGTGAAATGTAAACTTGGCACACTTTTACAAAAAAAAATTCTATTGTTTATGTATACTTCAAGACAAAACGTATTATATCACTGGCTTCTGCAGTCAGAGGTTGTGGGTTTCAACTCACAGATGATCCCTAATCTCCTGTCCATGATTAAAAGGTCATAATTATATTTGATTTTAGAGATCTCGGATCAGTAACATTAAGCAATAACCAAAACAACCAAGAACAAGAAAAAAACAAATATTTGTACTTAACAATAACCACAGCAGCCAAGAAAATGAATCAACAAAAACATATTTTTTGCAATACCTCATGCATCCAAGAACACACCTTAAGATAAAAATGAGAAACAAGGCATATGTAACACAAAGATCAAGATCATATTAACATGGATTAAAACATTTAACATTGTATGCACACAGGGTATAATTACAAAATAAGGTAAGTGGTTGAACGCCCCAATGTCAAAGTCCCAATATATTTTGTAAAGAGTTTAATTAACATAGGTTGCCAGTTAACTTTCTGAACATTGACGGTTTCATAAGGCATTGTAGTCTAGCTGCTGAACATTGACGGTTTCATAAGGCATTGTAGTCTAGCTGCTGAACATTGATGGTTTCATAAGGCATTGTAGTCTAGCTGCTGAACATTGATGGTTTCATAAGGCATTGTAGTCTAGCTGCTGAACATTGATGGTTTCATAAGGCATTGTAGTCTAGCTGCTGAACATTGACGGTTTCATAAGGCATTGTAGTCTAGCTGCTGAACATTGACGGTTTCATAAGGCATTGTAGTCTAGCTGCTGAACATTGATGGTTTCATAAGGCATTGTAGTCTAGCTGCTGAACATTGATGGTTTCATAAGGCATTGTAGTCTAGCTGCTGAACATTGACGGTTTCATAAGGCATTGTAGTCTAGCTGCTGAACATTGATGGTTTCATAAGGCATTGTAGTCTAGCTGCTGAACATTGATGGTTTCATAAGGCATTGTAGTCTAGCTGCTGAACATTGACGGTTTCATAAGGCATTGTAGTCTAGCTGCTGAACATTGACGGTTTCATAAGGCATTGTAGTCTAGCTGCTGAACATTGACGGTTTCATAAGGCATTGTAGTCTAGCTGCTGAACATTGACGGTTTCATAAGGCATTGTAGTCTAGCTGCTGAACATTGAGGGTTTCATAAGGCATTGTAGTCTAGCTGCTGAACATTGACGGTTTCATAAGGCATTGTAGTCTAGCTGCTGAACATTGATGGTTTCATAAGGCATTGTAGTCTAGCTGCTGAACATTGATGGTTTCATAAGGCATTGTAGTCTAGCTGCTGAACATTGACGGTTTCATAAGGCATTGTCGTCTAGCTGCTGAACATTGATGGTTTCATAAGGCATTGTAGTCTAGCTGCTGAACATTGATGGTTTCATAAGGCATTGTAGTCTAGCTGCTGAACATTGATGGTTTCATAAGGCATTGTAGTCTAGCTGCTGAACATTGATGGTTTCATAAGGCATTGTAGTCTAGCTGCTGAACATTGATGGTTTCATAAGGCATTGTAGTCTAGCTGCTGAACATTGATTGTTTTATAAGGCATTGTAGTCTAGCTGCTGAACATTGATGGTTTCATAAGGCATTGTAGTCTAGCTGCTGAACATTGATGGTTTCATAAGGCATTGTAGTCTAGCTGCTGAACATTGATGGTTTCATAAGGCATTGTAGTCTAGCTGCTGAACATTGATGGTTTCATAAGGCATTGTAGTCTAGCTGCTGAACATTGATTGTTTTATAAGGCATTGTAGTCTAGCTGCTGAACATTGATGGTTTCATAAGGCATTGTAGTCTAGCTGCTGAACATTGACGGTTTCATAAGGCATTGTAGTCTAGCTGCTGAACATTGACGGTTTCATAAGGCATTGTAGTCTAGCTGCTGAACATTGATGGTTTCATAAGGCATTGTAGTCTAGCTGCTGAACATTGATTGTTTTATAAGGCATTGTAGTCTAGCTGCTGAACATTGATGGTTTCATAAGGCATTGTAGTCTAGCTGCTGAACATTGACGGTTTCATAAGGCATTGTAGTCTAGCTGCTGAACATTGACGGTTTCATAAGGCATTGTAGTCTAGCTGCTGAACATTGATGGTTTCATAAGGCATTGTAGTCTAGCTGCTGAACATTGATTGTTTTATAAGGCATTGTAGTCTAGCTGCTGAACATTGATGGTTTCATAAGGCATTGTAGTCTAGCTGCTGAACATTGACGGTTTCATAAGGCATTGTAGTCTAGCTGCTGAACATTGATGGTTTCATAAGGCATTGTAGTCTAGCTGCTGAACATTGATTGTTTTATAAGGCATTGTAGTCTAGCTGCTGAACATTGATGGTTTCATAAGGCATTGTAGTCTAGCTGCTGAACATTGATGGTTTCATAAGGCATTGTAGTCTAGCTGCTGAACATTGATGGTTTCATAAGGCATTGTAGTCTAGCTGCTGAACATTGATGGTTTCATAAGGCATTGTAGTCTAGCAGCTAGAAGTAATCCACCCAAATTTGAATATGCTGTTTGCTTGAATATAGAATAACTTGTCTATTTATAAGATTTCATTTCATGTATTTGCAGTTATTTAGGGGAAGAACACCAAAATTTTGCAATATTGTGTCACAAATGCAGATACATGCCAGAGAATCATCATCAAGACCCACAACTCCACACCAAGACTCTGAATTTGATGATCAAGATTATCTTCAAAGAACATTTGATGCAAACCTTATTGGTCGTCTCAGAAGGAATAGTGCTGATAGGTAAGTTTGTAAATGATAAGTATGAGAAAATTTATTTTCAACTGAACATGTTTATTGAAAACTTATGGTGATCAACAAAAAACATATTAAATATTACATTTGTTCTCCAGATAATTGAAAGGCCATAATTTTTTAAATTGAATAATTTTTCTTGAATTGAAACCAAAAAAAGTTTCCACATGGTTTCAATACATTTCCCATATGGTTTCAAAACATTTCAATAGGTTTTCCCTATGGCTTCCATACACTTTCTATATGGTTTTAATAACCTATATAGTTTACGGCACATATGTTTATAATATGAATCTCACTACTTATATCATTAATATGGCCAGGGATTTCCCTAGTGCATTAAAACTTGCGTTTTGCCCATTTTGTTGGTAAATGTCCCATAAAATTTATTTAAATGCCTGAGATAGTGCAACCTTAATGGAACAGGATGTCAGAAAATATTATTCTCCAGTCTGTTTATTGTACTGTCATCTTAGAATTTTTTCCGAAACAACACTAAAGTAAGACCAGTGATAAGTATATGACAGCAATGACAGTTCTGATTGAAAAATCAGATGAAGAAAGTGATGCCAGTCTTTCTGATCTTAAACAAAACCATGGTGTCAGAAGTTATTGGCTTAAAAGTTATGGAAGTGGTTATTACCAGTGAAGACGACATAATGAGTAACTTTTGTGAATTTGACCCCCAAGAATCTTAATGGTCCCTGAAGTTGTATTGTAAAGGGACACATGTCCCTGAGTTTCAAAACTTGAGGGGAAACCCTGTCTGGCAGTTTTCATGTTGAGTTCCTTTATGTGTAGAAGAGATTCTGTACAATACAACAGGCACCCATATTATAATGCTAAATTTGAAATAAGAGGACTAATTTGAAACACTTCAACTTGAAGTGTAGCTTTAAATATTGAAGCATAGATTTGAATACAGTGTTTTATGGACAGTATTGTATTAAAGTTTTCTTTACTTGAAACTAAAAAAGTCAAAATTAAAAATATGTTTTTGTTTCACAGCATTGCAGATGAAATAGTTGATGAAATTTTATCGTAAGTGCAGACACTGTTTTCAGCCAATAAAAACTAGTTATTTTATTCATCTCTAACTTAATGATGTCTTAATCCCGCCCCTGTGTTCTGTAACGTATATAAATACCATGTAAAACAGTTTCCTTTAACACATGCACATTACATCTTCATTCATTCACAATAAACTAATGAAATAATGTAACAGTACGCTGCCGGAAATCTTTCATGTTGTGGAAACTTCCCATTTCTATGTTCATTCCATTTTATAATAAAAATATTCATGGACTGAGTTTTTTTAATTTAAATTTTAGACAAAGAGTTATTATAATTTTTTTACTTCTAATTTTCAATTTTTTATGCATTTGTTTTTCTAAAAATAATTTTTTTTAAAAATTGAACGTTGTTTAAAAGTTATTGCATATTTTCAATTTCAGCATAATTTTGTAACAGGCAGTAAATTGTCCCTGTTTCACTGTTACAACTTATGATTTTTCTGAAGAAAAAAAAACAGAATGGGAAAAGTGTCTAATTATTATAAAAAAAAATCTGCTTCTAAAATAAAAAAAATTGTAAAAATCAGTCCAGAAATAAATCTGAGATCTGAAAATATATGGATTTGATAAATGCAATCAGAAAATCCTGTAACATGAAGGACTTTTGATGCAAAACTGAAGTAATAATTAATCAATCTGATTTTATTCGTTCTAAGTCTTATATGATTCAAATCATTATTTTACATATTTAATACATATATCCTTGACTACAACTTTGTTGATCTTTCATTCTTTACTTTTTTTTCATATTTACCAGTAATACTTTTACTACAATTTAGTTATCACATCAATTGATTTGTAGTAGATATTATTACATTGCTAATTTTTTTATATTTACATTTGTGATTTTATTGTATTAAACTCTGTTTGAGACCAAATGATAATTATAGGAATATAATTGCCATTGCTAAAGTGACATCAATCATCTCTTGATTATGCCTAAACGAATGACATCATTGATTTGCTGTTTCAGCATTTGGAAATGCATGCTGTACACAACAGTGTTTTAAAGTTATTACAGAATTAAAAAAACAAAATAAGATTTGCAAAAATTGAAAAATGTAAAATTTAACCATTGAACTGTCTAGAAATGGTGTTTATAGTGCTATAACTTCCATTGCTGTGCAAAGCAAACTGAATAACGGGTGCAAGCACATTATGATTAGTTTGCTCTACACCACAGTAGAAGTTATAGTACTATAAACACAATTTCTAGATAGTTCAATGGTTAAATATCATCTTCATGGTTGATTTAAATTATCAACATTCTTTTTAATTGATCATTTTTAGTTTGACTTTTAAATTTAAACATTAGAGGTCATACTTTTACAACAGTGACCATCTTGATCTTATAGGTGGTTACCTTAAGAACAGTGACAATCATGATCTTGTAAGTGGTTACCTTGACAACAGTGACCATCTTGATCTTGTAAGTGGTTACCTTGACAACAGTGACCATCTTGATCTTGTAAGTGGTTACCTTGACAACAGTGACCATTTTGATCTTGTACATGGTTACCTTGACAACAGTGAATATTTTGATCTTGTAAGTGGTTACCTTGACAACAGTGATCATTTTGATCTTGTAAGTGGTTACCTTGACAACAGTGACCATTTTGATCTTGTGGGTGGTTACCTTGACAACAGTGACCATCTTGATTGTTGATCTTGGTTGTTACCTTGATTTTTTTATCATCAGTTGTGTCAGGTCCGGGTCTCACAACCATGCCTTAATTAAGATTTCCCTTTTACTTAAATCTGGCAAAATTTCAAATCTTAATAATTTGGTTAATTTTTAAGATATTCTGAAATTTAGGGCGTCATTTTGAAGATCACTTCCAGCTTAAAACATTTTTATTTAGTTTATCAGAGATATTCAGTATTAGTCCAACATGTTTAAATTAAGGATAATCTTGGCTAAAATATGGTTGTGAAACTGGGGCCAGTATGTTTAAATTTGCCGTGAATATATAAGCACTTTGATTTAGGTGATTTGTAGGCAATACAGAATACCGTAGTTGTTTTCACATCATCCCAGAGTGAGCATCATCAATGTTAGAAGCAGCATTAACTCAGTAGTTTGAATATGAAAATGTTAAAGTTGTTTTGTCAAGTATTGTTTTATGGATAAGATGTGCAGGCAACCTGGCAAAGTTTAAATGTTTGAAGCAACTTGTCCTTGTGTCTGCCTTGCCATTTGTAGATGGAAACTCAACACTCCTGAAATTTTTGTCTCTAAGCAACTTGGATAATATTTTGTTGAATGTAGTAGTATAGGACAATTGTAACTTGAGTATTTATATCGATTACTGTGATTGAAAAATCCAGGATTTTTACTTGTTTCAACAAGTTGACAATTGAAAATCTAATCCCTGATATGCTGTGTTCTGACAGTAGTCTTGTTTTCACATTAACAATCACTTTTATTGTTTATTTACATCAGAATCATGTTTAACTTTTTACAGCATCTATATAGCTGCATAACAATATTTATGTAATAATTTTTAACAAATCCAATTGTGATGTCATTGTAGTTTTCAGACAATTAAATTATTACTCTTGTCATTTTGATCGATATAATCTCAAGTCAAATTGATAGACATGTGAAACTTTCATTTTCACTGTATTTTGAGGACAAAATAAGTCATTTATCATACAAATCATATGAATACAATTACTCCTTTTAGTAATTCACATATCGTCAGCCATGCCTTTTATGTTCCGACACTGGACACCATCATCATGCAAAAGAAGCATCACAGCAACTAATGACGTACTACTAGTGTCATTGACATCATTAATGGCAATACAGGCAAAGTTTTCATTGTTTTTGTGTGTAATTCTAGCGTGCCAGGCCTTTGTCTGAACATTGTGGGCTTGGCTGGCAATTTCAATTGATTATATGTTATAAGTAAGATTTTGAATGTCACTGAAATGTTTTTGCACATGTGTAGAGGAACTTATACACCATACCCTTAGCATGAGTGTCCATAGTATCAACAGTTCAAATGTCAAAGTTTGGTCCCACACACTACATCTCACTGCCTACTCTAGGTTCAGATCCAATGTAGACAGACCAGTGTGTGAAAAAGTTTTTTTTTTCCATTTGCTTTCCAAAGGTCAGTTAATTTAACTTTTTGTAGGTCTGTGGTTTTCTCTGGGTATGTACTCAGGTTTTCTCTACCATTTTATAAGAGTTATATTACTGTTGTCTTTTATCTTTCTGAAGGTTTGTGGTTTCTCTGGGTATTCAGGTTTCCTCTACCATCTTAAAAAGACTCAAAAGTTATATTGCTGTGTAATCTTTCCAAGGAATTTCTGATCATGTCTTATTTCATAATAACTTGTTGTGACCCAATACTTTATTTTCATGTAACAATAACTTAAAAACCAACCCTATCTTGAATTGAAACTGATCACTTATTACAAAGGGTTTCTAAATTGTCTATAGTGCATACCATAGCTATTTTACTACAATTTTGACATGTCAATTTACAGCTATTCAACAATAAAATCACCCCAGTGAACCTGTAATCCTGAAGAATTCTATTTATTACATATAATGTATATATATATATATATATATATATATATATATATATATATATAAACAATTACAATATCAGCAGGTTTGTCAGTATAATAATAGATGTTCATGTCAAGTTTTCAATTATAATATGATGCATGTATAATATTTAACTTTAATCAGTGAAATTCCCCCGACAAAGAAGGTAATATCACCTAGGTTACCAGTACATGTAGGTGAACCAGCGACTGATGTTGAGGAGGATTTTCCGTAAGTTTGAATCTGAGACTGTCCATTTAAAATATATTAAAATAATTAACATTTTTGCTGAATAATTAATATTAAACCTTAATCTGTCTTGACTGAAAAGGTCATCATTATCATTTTTGTGGATTTTGTGAAAATGTTTCAGGGCTTTTCCTTCCACATATTTACCGGTATTGCTGAAATTTGGAGGCTTCTCCAATGCAGAAATAAAGCATTTTGTCCCTAATTGAGAAAAAAATTCCCAATCCAGTTCAACTTTTTATCGCAGTTTCGGTTTTCTGGAATTAAATTGTGTCTGTTTCATTCTCAGAGCTTAGTGTCATCTACTGATGAAAGCCAGATTTAGTGGTTTAATATCGATAATTTTCCAAAATGAGTGAATTTGAGAATTCCCAATTTGAGTAGGAAAAGCCCTGTGTTTAATATTTGGACAACATGATCCTTTTCAGATGAGACTTTGACCATTTTAAATTTTTTTAAAATAACAGTTAGGATTTTTATTTTAATTAAGTTTTGCTTTATAAATTCACTGTTTGACTTTTTAATTTAATTATCACAATTTTTTAAATAATAAATTAAATACAATGTACTAATTTTTCAAATTTTAATATGGTTGTTTTTGCTGTTTTTGTTATTTAAATCAGATATGTTTTAACACTACATAATATTTTTTCTAAATTTTGATAGTTTTTTTCTCAGCATTAATTGACATGTAATACAGCATATTTTATGATATTGGTTTAACACTGATAAATAGTTTTAAAATCTTTTAAAATATCAATTATTGTTTTTAAAAAATTATTTTATTAATAAATTGATTCAATATTTAACCACTAATTTTTTATGAAGTATGCTACTGAGTTAACATCTTAACATGCAGCTTTTTGTTTGTGTACTCATCAAATCTTAAAATATTGTTTTTATCCGAGTTTCTTTTAACAATATATCTATGAACCACAATTCCTCTCACTGCCTTAAAGGTCAAACCCCAATTGGGCAGATTCTATGTTAGAAAGATGGTCAGTTTGATTACCTAATTAAGGTAGGTGGGTTTTTTTCTGGGTATTCGTTTCCCTCACCATCCTAGAACTTACCACTTCGATATAAGTGAAAGAACTTTGACTGCAGCAATAATGTACAAAAAGTTCAACTTTTCTTGTTAAATGCTTTATCTAGATATGTACCAATACAATGAAAAGTTACAGGTTGCTAGCTAGTAGACTGGACTAACCAAATATACAAACCCTAATGGAGTTCGCTACTGTACCACATGATCAATACCTTTTTACCTTTGTGCGAAACGTTTTGGAAAATGTTAACGTCACAAATTCTCAGAATGACATGGTTTTCATGGGAAATGTCATCTCATGTGATTCCATTCCTATTGGAAATACGTGTTTGGAATAAATATTAGAGAGTATCACATGGTACAGCGGGAACCCTATTGAAAATTATGTTTTTTAATCTTAGTTGCTCCTACAAAAGTTTAAAATTAATATTTACATTCTTACCTATTAGTATATTACTTGATACAAATGTATTTATATAGGCAAACAACATTGACCTGTCCACTTGACCTTTAATTTAAATATTTATTATGGACCATTACATGTGTTGGGAACATGGGTGTTTTTTCGTCGACTTCATGGAAATATGTATTATTTATGTATTATTACGAATCCTTATACTACCCATGTACTGGGTGGATCATCATAAATGAATATTTCTGATTAAAGTTCAAGCAGACAGGTCAATGTATTTTGCCTATACTTAAATATATATATATACAATGTGCCTAGTAGCTGTTCAGGAATCATATTACATGTACATATTACTGTTTAAATCTTTATTATAAACTTTAATTGGTTTTTCAGTCAATTAAAATTGTAAGACTGTTTATTAAAGTTTTTAATCAGCTTAACAGGTCCATGTTACCTGAGTGTGTATTGTATGTTCTTTTAACACCCATTATAATTCACAGGTTCACAATTTTCTTAATTGTGGAATTTGTGTGGTGGAAAGGGAAGGGGTGTGACTAGATTCAAAGGGTAAATTTCTATTTGCGTTTATTAGAGGAGAAGTGAAGTTCTTAATTGTTATACTCAGGAAGGGGGTACTTTTCTAAATTTAGTGGGATAAAATTCCATACACAGTTTATTAACGCATATACCAACCTTAGGGACCCAAGTGGCTGAGTGGTCTAAAGCAATGGCCAACCCCACCACTTTGAATAGAATCTTTGTGTGAAAAAAACTTTGTCAGTTTGCTTGCTTAAGTTTGTTGGTTTTTTTCCTGACACTCTAATTTCTTCCATCATCCCAGAACTGCATACAACACTTTAATATAAGTGAAAGAATCTTGATTGGGGTATAATACATTGTTTCTGCACTTCTCTCAACCTTGTGCAAGCTTATCTGATACCTGAAGAAATTTATTAATTTAATACTCCAAGTTGATGATTGTTGTTTATTGTTAACTAGGGTAAGGGTTATTTCTGAATTGATAACTTGGCGAGGGAGTCACATGTCGTTATATAATTCTGTATAAGTTTATTCACACACCTACGACTTGTTCACACACACCAAGAAGTACAGCTATGCATATCAATTTTAAAATTTAAATTTCAAAAGAAATCAATTTGTTTCTTTTTTCAGTTCACTTTGTTAGCTACTGGAAGTCGTTAAATGTACTTTCTTTAATAGAAAATCACTGATGTGAAATGAAAAATAAATTAATCACACTACATACAGACTGTAACATGTAGATTATCATGTATATTATATATGAATATTTTATTTCAGAATTAACTGCAAAAAAAAATGATATATGGGTAAAAGTACACATGTATTGTATCATACTTATATGAATTGAATCTTTTAAAAAAATAAATTACTGGTATTGTTCATTTATTTATTTTTGCCTCCTTGGTGATTTTGTGTCATTGAGAATTTTTTATGAATGCAATTTGTTAAATAAGAATGTTACTCAATTTGATAAAAAAGAAAATTAAATCACCTACAGACTATGGAATTGGGAATCAGTTGTGTGTGGGAGGGGGTTATGATGGTATGTACATGTGTGTGTATGGGTGGGGGTGTTGATGGTAGGGGTGGGGGTGATATGGTGTATGTGGATGAGGGAATGGGGTGATGATGATATGTGGTGTCTGTTGAAGGGAGTGATGAGGGTAGGTATATGTGTTTGGAGGAGGGATGGTGATAACAGACACGTGGGTGTGGGAGAGTGTGGTATAGATAGTCACTAGTTTGGGAGGGGGTTGATGATGCTAGGTGCACATGGTGCATGTGTTTTTGGGGGGAAGGTGTATGATGATTTGTTGTAGATGGGGTGGATGATGGCAGATATATGTTGGGGTAGATGGCCATGGGGTAATGATGGTAGGTACTTGTGTGTTTTGGGGGGGGGGGGGGGGAGAGGGGGTGATGATGGTAGGTATATGCCTGTGTTTGGTGTGTATGGGAAGGGGTGATGAAGTTAGATGTGTGTGTGTAAGAGTTGATGATGATAAGTGTGTATACGGGTGGATGGGTGATGATGGTAGGCACTTGGGGGGAGACAGGGGGTGATGATGGTAGGTACTTTGGGGGAGAGAGGGGTGATGATGGTATGTACTTTGGGGGATAGAGGGGGTGATGATTGTAGGTACTTTGGGGGGAGAGAGGGGTGATGATGGTAGGCACTTGGGGGGAGAGAGGGGGTGATGATTGTAGGTACTTTGGGGGAGAGAGGGGGTGATGATGGTATGTACTTGGGGGGGGGGGGGGGGGAAGAGGGGGTGATGATGGAAGGTACTTTGGGGGGGGGGGGAGAGAGGGGGTGATGATGGTAGGTGTGTGAGGGGGTGGATGGGGTGATGATGGTAGGTACTTGGGGGTGAGAGGGGGTGATGAGGTACATGTGTGCGATTGTTTTTGACTTCTTTAACATCTGTGATTAGTGTTTATGGTTTATCAACATGGCCATAAAATTTTTAAGTTTAATAACTCTTAACCATGCACTGTAAAATAAACAGTAGTATTCCACACATATATGATAGGGTACAAACATCATATTGTGGTACACGTATACTGTCTAAATAAACCCTATTTGATCTATCTATATGTATAAGTGTATACAACTGGACACTCAAAAAAGTTTATCTAGCAACCCAATCATTTTCAATTAAAACTATGATTTTGAAGTATTACCATTCACATAAATATTCTAAAGTTAAACATTTTACCTGGTAATTTAAGGTATAAGAAATTCATCATTATTACCAAGAAGATATCAATAATTTGAGAATTCACTTGCCAAACAAAAAATATTGATTTAGCTTTTGTTTAGAGAGATAATTTTTGTGTATATAATTTTATAACGGAGATTATTTGATGTATAGTGTTTCAAGTTTGACCCGGCTGATTGACCTTTGGTTTGAATAGTCAAACAGGCATATTTATTGTGTAATTAAGGACAATATAAAGAGGATAGCCGATAGTAATACAGGGTACCAAGTGTTTATGGTAATGAAACATGTTGTCTTACCTAAATTACACTATCTATTAACCCAATCTAATATTGATATTAAAGGTCAAAAGGCCAGGTTAAACTTGACACACTAAACCATAACTAGGAAGAGCCTCTTTACTGTACAGATTCTTGTGTCATTCTAAATGAGTAAATTACCGTCTTCCTAATAATCCTTCTCTGTGTAACTATTGCTGATTTTATGGTCTTCGGGTATTCCAAATAGAACAAACACATTCTATTTGATGAGTTTGACATAAAAAAACTTTTTTATACATTTATACCAAAACATGAATAGATTCAAAGCTTTCATGGATATCTTCATGACAATACAACGACAAAAAATTATTTTTTTATTTTACCAATTTTCATGTTAATTAAGATACTATAATGATATCAACATAATGAAGGATTCCATACCATGTAAATTGTTCAAAAATTTTTTGGTCTAAATTTCTTTTAAGGCAGCATATTTTTTGGTGATTTTTGTAATTCCCAAAGTTCTGGTTGGATATCAAAGCAAGTTCTACCTTCATAAATCTATTTAGTACTGTTTTTAGCATTATCTGGACTAATCAAATTTTGGATTATCTCCTGACCCAAAATTCACAATCATTAGCTAAGATTTTTCTTAATTTAAATTTAGCAAATTTTGGCAATCCTTTTTGGAACTATAAATAAATATTGTTTACAAAACTAAATACAAATGTTTTATGCTATAATTATCTTCTAAATGACCTTAAACTATTGAATATGATAAAAATTAACAAAATTATGAAGATTCTGTCATATTTGAGTTAAGGAAATCTAAGCTAAAAAATAATTTGTGAAACTGGGGCCAGTATAATGAAACAAAAATGATGACTTTATATAATTTGTAACTTTGGAATTATTAACAGGAAAAAGTCTGGAGGAACAGAGGGACGTCCAACTTCACCAAGTTCTGTAACGGACCAGGATGAAACCCCGGAGAAAGAAGGTAAAAATTCTTATTATTTGTAATATTACAGATTATTGTTCATATACAAGGGTAACCTTTATGTAAACATAGAGGTATGAGCAAATATTGCACATGGTTTTGGAATGTTCCATAGAGAATGAAAATTCATTTTTACTTTTTATACACAACAGGACATTGTCCTTTTTATTGTTATTCTACAGTGGAATCTGAATATTGAGAAAAGTCAGTGGACAGTAATTTTAACTTCTTTCTTTATAGACATAGTGCATCATTCAGACAGAATTTATAATGAAGAGCTGCAGGCCCCAGTTTCACAATCATTTCTTAACTAAGATTTTCCTTAAATTTAGTCTGGCAAATTTAAAATCTGAATAACTTTGTTAGTTTTTGAAATATACATGGATTTAAGGTGTCATTTTAAAAATCACTCTAAGTTTGTTATATCTATGTGTTAGTTTTGTTGAAGCTTTTTATTGGTAGTTAGTACCGTAAAATAAATATTGCCAAACTTGCCAGATTTATGTTAAGGAAAATTTAAGTAAGGAATGACTGTGAAACTTAAACCAAATATTAGTAAACTGTTACAGATTCATAAACAAACTTTGTTGTTTTAAATACATGTTTCAAGAACATTTGACTTCACACATGATTTCTAATAATAACATTTTAAAAGTTCATAAAGATACTCACTTGAGAAATTCACACAATTTAATAAAGAATAAAAAAAATTGAATTGTTTGAAACTGATTTTGTTAAATGGGCATTCTTTGTATTCAGAGTCCACAGTAGTTTTAACTGTCTTATGATATAATTTCTTGATCAATGTTTCACTGCTTAATGTCAATTTATTTACCATCTTTCTGTTATTCATTTGTTAAAGTGATAAAATATCATTAGAGTTGTCTCCCTTTTCCCACACGACTTGCTCACATGTGGTATATTGTGTTACAGAAGTTAAGGTTTCGGAGCCAGTTATTGAGATTCCGATAGAAACTGATATTGAAGATCCACCAATCAGAGCACCTGTCGTAGTCGTGGAGTGTAAGTCGGATGTTATGTCCAAAAAACCACGACACCTCACCTTAGATATCCTAAAAGCCAATACTGGTATCCTATCATGCTTTGCCCTCTGTTTGCACGATTGTGAATGAAATTTATTTATTTTATTTTTTTTTGTAATTAATCACTAATTTTTTTCCTTCTTTGCAGTGACAGGCATGCTAATTATTTAACAAATGATATTTGTTTTTTGGTTTTTAAAAGTTTTTAGTGCATTATAACATTATATAGCATTATTTATTCAAGCAGTTTTATCTCACCAGGCATAAGTCAAAGGTGAAACATGGAGCAGCTATTGCAATGATTGACTGTATTGTCATTTGTCATACATAAGCTTTTCTAAATCAATTTGTCTTAATTTGGTGGCCCTGAAGTAACAAGGAGCATATAGGAAAAATACAATTGCTAGACCTTAGATATTTTAGATAAAATATAAATATTAAGCCCATAAAATGAATGTTCACAAGGAATGGTACATTCTTCATTGTCTCCCACTTTAGATCTTTTTCCTCTTTCCCAAACATTTGTCATAAACATATATGTGTTTTTAACAAATTAAAATAGATTACCGGTAGGTACACTTGAACAAATAAAATTGTATTTTATGTATGAATTAAATTTTTATCTTCTCCAAATTGGATATTCAAAAGCCAACAGAAATTACACATCTTGTGGGATTTTATGGTGAAAAAGTGTGTGAATAAAGTAAAACCAACTGTTGTGAGCAAATCTATTAGAAAAAAACACTTCTTCATTACAGACCACTATTTTTAAGTCTCATAGGTTTCAATTTTCAACCAAAGAGAACCTCTAAATAAAGAAAATCTTTCTCAGGAGTTCATATTCCCTTGGTGGCCTTTGTATACAGGTTTAACTGTATATGCTGGGCAGGATATATCTTATATCTTAAAAGGTACTACTGAAAATAACATTTATAGTGATTTATAATGTTCAATATAATAGTGTTTGATAAAAATTTGTTAAAGATTTTACCGTATTTTAAATTAATAAAAGACCAGATGTGTAGGCGAGCTTGTTTATAACGTAATATTAATACTGACAAAGTTAAATGAATTCTTGGCTTACTGAACTGCTTCCTCACAAAAATTGTTACTGGTAATTCTATTCGTCTCTTAAAGTTTATGAAGCAAGCAATTCTAGCCACCTAATATTATGACACACATTAATTTAAATTTGAAAATACTATAAATAAGCACTCAGCTACTTCTGCTGTTCATGCCTGCTAATTGCACACATTAATTATCTCTAATTAATTGTTTTACCTCTAATATTGCCCCACAGCCTTGCCATATTATTATGCAGAACACATGTATATTGCGCTAAAACAAACCATATATTGTATATTATTGAATTGGGCTTGTCAAGAGTACCACAGGATACCCATAGTTGGCATGGAACTATTGGTTGAAATAAATTGGAATGACTTGACATTTTCTAGTGGAAATGAAATTGTTTTGTAAGTTTGCAGAGTATTTCCATACTACCAAAAAGTAATGCAGTCAAACCTGTCTATAAAGGCCACCCAAGGGAACCAAAGAAGTGCTTTTTGTGGACAGGTGGCACTCATATAGAGGTTCCAGTAAAATGAATAAAGAGCAATTTGAATAAAATTTTACTGGTCTTTAAAAGCAGGTTGCCAATTCATAGAGATGGCCTTTAATTATGGTAGGTTTGACTGTAGTCCAACACAAATAATTGTGGGTGTCATGTGGTGCACAGATGAAACCCATTGTTTTACCTTTGAATACTCTTAGAGCTTTTTCATATACATATGTGATATAATATTATGATATATTCTAGCTCCCATATAATTTATATATGAATATTATCATGTTGTTGGCTTGCAAAATGTATATTCTATAATTATTACCATATTAAGCATATAAGTTACAATGTATTTATACCAGTATATATATATGTACATGTATACCAGACACCTTATGATAATGCCAAAATGAACAAATGGTAAGCAGCTAAAAAGTTTGTTTGATTGTTGATCAAAATAGCATTATAAATACCAATAAGTTGTATAAGCATTGTCACACGTTGTAGACACGTTAAACTCTGACAAGCACCATAAACAGTGTGTGTGTGTGTGTGTGTGTGTTGTGTGTGTGTGTGTGTGTGTGTGTGTGCATATCACTGATACATGAAGCATACATACTGATACTTTGTTGGTAAGACTAAATCTTCTGGAAGAGTAATTGGGCTCTGGTTAAGGACAGATGAAAGTGAAAGGTACAGTCTCGCCTAGCATACATTTGAAAACTTATACTTACTGGTAAATCTTTTGAATAAATCAAATGTAACGGTATGCCAGGTGAAACTGCATGAAGTGAAAGTGTAAACTATAAAAATGTTCTAGAAGATTAATTGTTCTTTCATTTAGTCAAACCATTCTTACAGGTGAAGTCAATCTACAAACATAATAAACAAAGAAAGAGGGAATATATTTGTGTTTTTGAGTACATAATTGTATTTCTGTTATTGCAATTGCTGAATGAATCAGCAAACTTCAACAGGATTCATTATTATCTTTCTACCTGGGGTTGTACACGTGACTACATTGCACATTTTTTTTCCCCGGTGTAAATATTCATCCAAAATAGAATTTTACTCTGGACTGCAAATAGTTTATTAAAAAAACTATTGATCAGCAAAAAAAAAAAAAAAAAAAAAAAATTGTGTGAAATTTAAACCAATTAATTTAACTGACAGTTTTTTTTTCAAGAATATCTTTTTGAAGCATTTGCTGGTGACTTAAATCATTAAAACTAGACTATACTGTAAATATAATTAATTTCATGGGTTCAAATTTTCATGGTTTTGTAATTTCTGACTTTTTCGCAGGGTGTGGTTTTTGCGAATTTATGAAACTGACTAAACTTGAGAATATGAATTATTTTACTTGTGATGAAAATTTTCGACTGCAATATTAAAAATTATTAGTACGTCACGAATAATACTACAGTATGCATATGATGTCAGTAAATCAGTGGAGTTGTGATGACTGATTATTGATTGATGATTGACTCATTTAAATGTTGAACGGTTTAAATGTTTCATGTGATAGACTGGTAAAATTGTTTTTTAATTATGCAGTTTATTTATAAACGAAAAAGTATACAATATATTGACTATTATTTACTTATTCTAGATGAAACAAAAGGGATCAGCAGAGTTAGTTTTGTACTTAAAAATAAGGGTAAAAATACCCCATCTACTCCTACAAAAGTTATTGGTATGTCCCAAGCTAAAGGAATGGTTCAGTCCATTCTGTTTCTCTTGCTTATGAAATGTTTCTCCAACAGCAATCATCTTTAAGCTTTATTTTGAATCTTGAACATTTAGCCTTTTGAATCTTGAACATTTAGCCTTTTGAATCTTGAATGTTTAGCCTTATTGGTATTTTTCTTCCTCTTTTCAGGAGTTTTCATGATACTTAATTCTTTTGCATCGACTTTTACATTTTGGAGATAAAAATTAAGCATACTCCTACCCTCTTGATGAAATGCTTACACCCTGTAATGTGTGAAGTGATTTTGTCTTTGATCATATCATGAATATTTTTATTAGAAATGTCAATGCTGCTTTTTCTGCTTCAAACATCACCAGTTATTTGTCTTTATCACCTGAAAATGTGCATGGACAGTGTCTATAACTGACATGTACATTTGGAAAAGCTTTTGGTTACAGTTATTTTATATGAATCCATTAAGTCAGCACTTTCCAGATGAGACTTTGGATTTGCAGATCTCTTGTGGTTAACATTGTAGTGTAGACTTTGTTATCTCTGGAAATATTTCTTTGAGTTATTTTTAATGCATAATAATCATTGTCTCAAAAGCTTATACAAGTGATTACCATGCAGGCAGATTCCTAGTTGAAAAGTTTTCAGTATGCTTGTTGAAGGTCTTTGGTTTTCTTTGGACACTCCTGTTTCCTCTGTCATTCCATAACTGACTGCTAAGTAAAAAATCTTGATATGGGGGGGGGGGGATGGTAATTCCACTTTTCTTTATACAATGAAAATAATCATCATATGAGAAAATGCAATATTAAGGATGTGGAAAAACCATATGATGGCCAAGATGTCATTTATATATAATTCTATTGTTAGAAAATTTTCATTTTGCTTGTTGAAAGTCATTGGTTTTCTATAAACACTCTTGTTTCCTCTACCATTGCATAAGTAAGATACTCTTGATTGGGGGCGTTAATCCCACTCTTTTTTGTACAAGGAAAATAATAATCATATGAGAAAACAAATTATATCAAGGATATATATCCTTATATATGGAAAAACCGTATGATGGCCTGTCGTTTATATATATAGATATATAATTCTATTGTTTGGACTTGGCTCTTTTGGTGTTTATTTAACTGCAGTTTGCTTGAAAATTTTTATTATTTTGTTATGAATTTTACAGAGTGTTTGAAATCTATTTTTATGATAACTAAGTTTGTAGTTGTTTGATATGCAGTGTTTTTATTTGTTTGTTGATTACTAAGATGTTTTCAGAGATTTGCTGCTTTTTTTTAAACAAAATATTAATTAAATTAAAGATGTTTTCTTTTATTTTTGTGTAATTTTACAAGCAAAGTAATTATTGAATTAAAACATATTTTAAGAGACTTGGTGTAGTTTTACAAACAAAATATTCATGAACTTAAAAGATCCTTTCAGAGACTAAGTACAAACATAATATTCCTTGACTAAACTTTTCTTGAAATTTCTGGCAAATTTTAATTCTTTAATTTTTAAACTTGTCTAGATAAACAGGTATTTCTTATGATCAATTGTCATATGCAACACCTGAATTTTAGTTTTTTGGACTGTGAAGTACACTTATATACCCCATAATATAATCACATATTCTGACATTTTCCTGTAAAACAATGTTATTCTTGTAACTTTGTGATATAAATGTATATCATATCTGTCAGAAATAATATTAAGTACACAGTAAACTGGAGAATCCAATTTGGTAAAAACCCAATTGGATATGTAAAACATACAAGTCAAATATCTTTATATTATCATATTTTGTTTTTTATATCCAAGGCTCAGTATTACACTTATAGTTTTTTTCATTTTTATCTTACACATGTAGGTAAATAAAGTTTCAAAATATTATTACCAAAAGAGTTAGAGAGAAGCGTAAAGCTCTACAACCAGTGTACGACGACTAAACTTTTCTTGAAATTTTGGCAAATTTTAATTCTTAAATTTTTTAAACTTGTCTAGATTAACAGGTATTTCTTATGATTAATTGCCATATGCAACACCCGGAACTGTGAAGCACACTTAATAATTAGATTCTAAACATTATTTTAATTTTGCTATATCTTATTTATGTCATTTGAACTATTGAATATTGAATTGTTAACGTTATACCATTTGACAATTGTTTGAATTTATTTTCATGCCCATGTGTCAAACTATTATACATTTATATTTTACCTTACATTATGTTTTATTGGGCATAACGTTTTATATGCATATGTTGTAAATGTGAAGATTTTAAGTAATTTAGTTATTATTTTCTTCTTTTATAGCCAAACCACCAGAAACTATTGACAAAGTTGAAAAAGACTCGGTAAGTGGTTATTAAGCAGTTTTCAGATTTGTGTAAGGGAGATAACTCTCACACTAGTAAGGTCTCAGTCAAATGGACTTGGTTCTAAAATCTAAATAGTACCTGAAAAACATCAAATGCTTTACTTAATATTATGGGATAGGGCTGATGGAATCTGCTATACATTTTACTAGAAACTGTTTATCATTTGTAAGTTTGATGAAGTGTGCTTGCGGAAAATGGGTTGCAGTGGTTGTAATTCAGGTGCCATCATAGAACCAGAGACTTGAAAAGCAATAAAGACTGTACTTTCATTTAACAATGAATTCATGGATAACAAATTTCTATATTAAAAGCCTTGTAACTTTATCTATAGCTGGTAATGTCTTAATATAAATATAACTTAAAAATCTAGACTAAGATGTAACACCCAGTTCACTTAAATTAAATAAGCACTTTTTTCCAAAAAATTGAATAGTTTTTAATTTAATTGCATGCTTTTGCACAATACCATTCAAAACCTTAATTTAATTTTCAAATTTACACAGCGTCTTTTCACTAACTAGAGAAAAATATATTGTTATTCAATAGATGCCAAATTTTTTCCTGTTAGAATCATAATAATAAGTTTTCTTTTTTCAATTTAATTTATAAATTTTAAAATTACACAATTATTTAAATATAATGAAATTTACAAATTTAAAAGAAGGAAAAATATAAGATTAAACTATTTATATTTATATTTTATAATAAGGTTGAACTTTTCAATTGATTTTTAAATGTTCACACAATCGTTATTTATGCATTATTGTAGATTAATTTCACAGCTTTAAGGGTCATGATAGAGCATTGTGTGAAAGCTAATAGTAATTAGAAAACTGTATATACAGCTAACTCTGACGCTTTTAACTTCCAACAATATCAGAGAACAATATTGATGTTTGTTGCTCAAACAAAAAACACGCAGAGGTATATAAAACTAGTTCTGGTGTTTCATTGATTTTTGCTGTATGCTTTAGAACCCAATGTTTTATTTATAAATACACTCTTTTATTTATTATTCATTCAAAAACTCGCCTCATATTATCCGGCTAGAAAATGTATGTATATATTGCGGGATTATTTTCTGGATACAATTAGTTTTAACATCAATAATTTTCATCTCCCACATTTTTCCGTCGTCGTTGATAAGGTATCCTATTAACAACAGCTTCTCCACAGCAATTACGATAAATGCAACCCTGAAGTGAATACATAGATTTTGTGTTAAATCTTAATTCATTGGATATAATGAAATAATATTTTTATATAACTTCTTGGAAATTGTTATCGTCATAGTAACCAGATACCAGGTGAGTTGTTGATTAGGAACTTGTTAGCGTTACAGTAATACCCTGTTGATAAGTTTACGCTTGTTAGAAATAACTGATTATTTTTTCTATTAATTTGTGATGGTTCGTTAATCTAAAGTATCAATTTTCTGTGTCTAGTATAATAGGAACACTAATTATTTTTATTGTAATTTAGAAATCGTTAATTTCGATCATTACAAGTTATTTTCTAAGCCAATGATTTGTTTCACAGTTAGAAAACGTTATTTAGTTAACATATATTCATGTATGTTTGATTTAAATTGACAATTAGATAAAATGCAAAATAGAATTTGAATTTAAAGACTAGTTAACTTTTAAAACAACAAAATAAATTTATCTTACTCATAATAAACAAACCACAAAGATAAAAATATAATTATTGATATCACTGGTTTACGGAACCCCTGACTTGTGATAGTCACTAGACATAGAGTGATGACAACATGGTGTGGTGTGTGATTCCAATACTTATGTCATCCCTGACTTGTGATAGTCACTAGACATAGAGTGATGACAACATGGTGGTGGTGGTGTGATTCAAGTACTTATGTCATCCCTGACTTGTGATAGTCACTAGACATAGAGTGATGACATGGTGTGGTGGTGTGATTCCAATACTTATGACATCCCTGACTTGTGATAGTCACTAGACATAGAGTGATGACAACATGGTGTGGTGGTATGATTCAAGTACTTATGTCATCCATGACTTGTGATAGTCACTAGACATAGAGTGATGACAACATGGTGTGGTGGTGTGATTCCAATACTTATGTCATCCCTGACTTGTGATAGTCACTAGACATAGAGTGATGACAACATGGTGTGGTGGTGTGATTCCAATACTTGTCATCCCTGACTTGTGATAGTCACTAGACATAGAGTGATGACAACATGGTGTGGTGGTGTGATTCAAATACTTATGTCATCCCTGACTTGGGATAGTCACTAGACATAGAGTGATGACAACATGGTGTGGTGGTGTGATTCCAATACTTATGTCATCCCTGACTTGTGATATTCACTAGACATAGAGTGATGACAACATGGTATGGTGGTGTGATTCCAATACTTATATCATCTATGACTTGTGGTAGTCACTATAGACATAGAGTGATGACAACATGGTATGGTGGTGTGATTCCAATACTTATATCATCTATGACTTGTGGTAGTCACTATAGACATAGAGTGATGACAACATGGTGTCCTCACAGTGGTGTGGTTCCAGTACTTATGTAGCTCCTGACTTTGTGCAGTCACTAGACATAGAATTATGCGACATGGTATTCATGCAGTCATGTAATTCAAGTACTTTTATAACCCCTGACTTGGGATAGTCACTAGACATAGAATTATGCGACATGGTATTCATGCAGTCGTGTGATTCAAGTACTTTTATAACCCCTGACTTGGGATAGTCACTAGACATGGAATTATGTGACATGGTATTCATGCAGTCATGTAATTCAAGTACTTTTATAACCCCTGACTTGGGATAGTCACTAGACATATAATTATGCGACATGGTATTCATGCAGTCATGTAATTCAAGTACTTTTATAACCCCTGACTTGGGATAGTCACTAGACATGGAATTATGCGACATGGTATTCATGCAGTCATGTAATTCAAGTACTTTTTATAACCACTGACTTGGGATAGTCACTAGACATGGAATTATGTGACATGGTATTCATGCAGTCGTGTGATTCAAGTACTTTTATAACCCCTGACTTGGGATAGTCACTAGACATGGAATTATGCGACATGGTATTCATGCAGTCGTTTGATTCAAGTACTTTTTATAACCCCTGACTTGGGATAGTCACTAGAAATAGAGTGATGACAACATGGTATTCTCCCAGTGGTGTGATTCAAGTACTTTTGTAGCCCTGACTTTCGACAGATAAGTAGTGTTCATCCTAGAAAGGGCCATGGGGCCATTGATTTTTTCCTTATTTTCCCAATGACCCTACTGTTAAGGCTTTTAAGTGTTACATGAAAGCAAAAGTACTGATGTTATGGTGCTTTAGAGGAAAGTTTTGAAAATGTCCCCTTCTGAAAAATCTTAGATTAAACACTTCACTGGACATAGAGTAACAGCAACATGATGTTCTTGCATGGATATAATTCAAGTACTTTTATAGTCCCTGACTTAGGACAGTCACTAGAAATAGAATGATGACTCCATGGTGTGGTGGTGTGATCCAATTTTTAATAAGTCTCTGACTTTGAATAGCCACTAGACAGTGTTGACTACATGGTGTCTTGGTGTGATTCCAGTACTTTTGATGCCCCTGACTTTGAATGATCACTAAACATAGAATGACCACATAGTATCAATGCAGTGACGTGGTTCAGTTATTATAGATATATCAGCAGGTTTTGTATTTCTTTGATGTTGATGTTAATCATGGTTGATGTTTTAGATGTAGTATATGTGTTATACGGTGTTCTGATAATTTAAACTTTTGTGACAGAAATGTTTCCATATTGATCAAATTTGGCATGAAAGTAAACCAGCATAAGGAAATATGCTGCATACCAAATTCAGGTGCATTGATTAAGGGACATGACCCGATGACAAAACCTACATATGGGGTCAGGTCAGCTTCACTGACAGTTTTAGTTTAAACTCCTATGGCATGAATGCGGTCTTCATTTAAACAGGTTAATGTTGTAGTTAGCTTTGGGGTAGTTTAAACTGCCTTCATTTTTCATGGATATGATTTTAAACTTATACTGAACCTAATTTACTAAATGACCAGAGCTTCTTGTTGTCATTGGAAACCGTGTCTTTGTCACTTTGTTATAATTTTAAGGGTTTATCATGTAAAAATTTATATTTATTTTTTATAATATACAGGGAGAAAAAATACCTCCAGTTGTTATACCCTTAGATAATGATAATTTTAATGACGCCAGTGCAAGGGACACACCCAAACAGCCACCACCCACCCCAGAGACAATTATAGTTCCTAACTACCTGAAACTCCACCACCTGCAACAAGACGCAAATGTACCTCTAAAAGAA